>CM021100.1:425321128-425771476 GCA_007115665.2 Sequoiadendron giganteum
CCCCAAGTGGCCCGACTAATTTTTTTTTGTTTTCAAACACATTTCATGCTCAAATCATCCCCGAACAACAACTAAATGCATTTGAAGTGGAATGGTAAACTGGGTTGCCTTCAGAAACTATTTTCTGTCCTTTTTTGAAAACGGTCAAAACATGGTAGGTTGACTCAGGAATCGTCCTGGAAAACTGATCAAACGACCTCGTGAAAACATAAAAACTTGCAAGCACATAGTTATTTGATCCAAAATTATAGTACAAAATACGGCTAAGAGAAATCAATCACAAGGAACCGGATATTAATCGGCAAAGTTTCCCAATTAAACCTTTCTGAAACAGTAGTTGTTCTGCACCAATTAAAACTGATCCAACTGCCAATTTGTAAAAATAGTGAATCAACCCTTGGCGAGTTACCATCAGACACAATGGAACATTAAGATACCCTGAGCATGTGTGCAAAAGGAATTTGCTTGAATCATCACCGATCAAAAGATACTGACGGTCGAAGTTGGCCTCTCAGAATTGCTATCAAGAATGCAACTGCAAAACAGAACAAATTGCATTTGGTTTCAATCTGCTAAAAATAGAAAATCAGATCATGAAGCTTTGCAAACTGACACCCGAGATCATTTTCATATGGAGAATATGGAATAGCATTCATTCTAACATGAAAGTGAACTGGTTGCAAAAACCTAGCTCAAACAGGAAGTTGTTTCGCAAACTGACAATCTGCAAACAGTAGAACAATGCAAAACCCTCCAACTTCACTTTTCGAAAAACTGTTAGAACTTATCACTGGAATTTGAAATTTGACATGCCTACTCATGTAAGTCAATTGAATATGTCTGCAAATGGGTTTTACACGACAATCAATAGGCTTCAAATTATAAGCCTCCAAAGTGGGTCAGTCAGAACTGATTCTTTAGGTGCACTTCTGAAAGTGTAGAAGCAAAAAAATTGAAACAGGCATCTCAAATTTGAAAAATTTGAGAGTGCCAACAATGGATCCGACTGGGGATGTATGCCCCCTATGGGCATAGCAAGATTCCAGATCTCTGGGGAGAGTAGACCAAAAGCTAAGTCCAATAGGTGTCCTCAAACTGCTCCCCTATTCAACTTTCATTTTTCAATTTCATCTGATGACCCAAGGCCACCAAATGAAAAAATGAGGATCAACACTTACCTCTGTCAAATATAATTCTGTAGAAAGAGCTAATCTTCCTCAATCTATGCTTGCCTTTGTCAAACCAGAAAAATATAGGTGACCTTCTTCTTACACGTTGGGAAATGTGGTGACCACTGAAATTTGCCTGATTACAAACACTGACACTACAATATTTGTCATTCTTCATTGCATAATCAGTTACAAATTGCAAGCTTCCATCATCACATGACACATGTGTGTTATATTCATCATATGTAATATGCTTAGATTGAAAATAACATTCCTGTTATTCATCTCATTGTCATGTTCTATAAAAATACCTTCCAGCTGAACTGGAAACTCAAAAAGTTCAAATTCCTCCAAGTAACTAACACCAGGATGTTCAACCTTACCTACAACATCTGTTTGAAATGTAAAATAGTCATAAGAGGTGCCCTCAAGGAGTTCATCGAATTGTTCATTTCCTTGCTCGAGACCACATTCCAACCATGTGTGAAATGCATCATTGGAACTCTCAACAAAGAGTGGATTATTTCTCCACCAATAGGTTTCATCATTTCTCATCTCCGATGAAGATGGAGGCTCATCAAGCAATGTTTTCTCCATTATATTTATTTTTGAGTCAAGAGTCTCAGCCTCCTTAGCATGAAAGTTCAAATCCTTCAAGTCATCATTGCACTCAAACTTGCCGCAATCACTAGAAGAGCAGGTAGACACATCTTCAAATTCATTTCCATCCTCAGATTGTTCAGTACACACATTTGACATTTCTGCCATATCCACATAATCTGGGAGTGAAACCATGTCCTCCACATCTTGCATACTAACATCATCCTCATTTGATGTAACACATTTCAAGCTTACTTCATTCAAGCTAGTATGGCCAACATAAGAAAAATCAGCATGATCATCGATAGTTTCACTACATGGTGTAAGATGCCAAGCATCTGAAGCTGTTTCCATCTCTGTTTCACATAAACAGGTTCATTACCTTCTCCATCATTCCCATCACAAGATGAATTATCACTACAAAAACCATGCTCAGATTCCTCAGAGTAGGTTCTTGAACTTTCATCTTCAATGTCTTGATCACTAACTTGAAAAGGAATGTTATCAACATTTGTATCATCTTCACAAACCAAAATAGGACATGGAAAGATTTCTTGTACCTCTTTCATTTCTTCATCACATAGGATATTGCAAGAAAAATTTTCATGCATATTCATTTGTTCATCATACCATGTATCTTCCTCTTTATTACTGCTACAAGGATCTGCACATGTGCTGATTGTAAACTAATTGCAGTTAGAGTCCTCATTCATACAACAAACATCTTCATTTTGAGACACTTTATTTTTTGCAGATTGTAAACTAATTACAGTTATTGGAGTAGCAACATCATTACCCTCTTAACAAGAACTATTTCTAGCTAATCCATGAGTTCCTTTCTCTTGAGGTGTATTAGGATGATCAACACTTACAACCCTATGTCCTTTCATCATTGAAAACCTTAAATTATTTTCAATGTCTATAGCCATCTGATATGCTTGGAGCAGGGTTGTAGGCTCTTTATCCCTCAACAAATAACTCATATTTTTTTCAAATGCTCCCAGGTATATGACCAAGAATTCAACATCATTTGGCCTTATGTTCTCAGGGATCTCTCTAATGATCATTGAAAATATGAGATTAAAAGATGGGACTAACTCATCTTTTCCTTTCTCCATGTTCATGAACTTTTTCCTTAGCAAAACAAGGTTAATCCTTTCTCCAAATTGCTCTAGGAACATTGTTTTGAATTCCTCCCAAGAATAGATAGAAGATGCTTGCAAATAAGAGAACCATTCTCTTGCATCTCCTCTCAAGGACTGAACAAATAACCTCATGATCACATCCTTGTAATCAATCTCATAATCATCCATCAAATTTATGAACTCTTGCAAATGTTTATTTGCTGATTCAGCCTTATCACCAATGAACCTTGGTAACTTATTTCTAACTTTAGCTAGAATGTCATTTGGGTAACCACTAAGGCTACTGCAATTGATGGCTCTGTACCTTCCAGTGCTAAAACCTTTTTGACAATCTGGCTGGGACTGATCACAAACCACAGTTCCATCTGGACCCATGCCAGGATGCATGTATTGAGGCATCTTGATATACCTCTTTCAAATTTTACATATCAACTCTATAGTTGATCATTCATTTGCCCTATTTCTACCTTTCATAACAATCTTAGAATACCATAATGCATGATTCAAATGCATTTACACATAATATCTATTTAGTGGGAAAATTTAAAGAACATGCATACTTCTCCAACAAGATACATAAGCTGCAAATTACAACTCAGAAGTATGCAAACTAATTGTTACTGTTCTTTCCCTGTTTTAGTGCTAATCACTCAATAAGGAACCCAATTTTTTGCCTAAGATGTTCAAGTATGGTTTTCAAATACAAGTTCTTGAAAACCAAAAGTGAAGAATACTTGGATACTTTGTAGTTGCTGCAAATTGTCTTCCTGACTGGTAGTATTTGTAGATCTGGAACTTTCTTTAAATTTTCAACAGGTTCTATCAAATAGAGTCACCACCTCTTTTCACTGAGGACTGAACTTCAAGCATTATGAAGTTATTTTTCAGTTAAACTTCTTTCTAAGTTCCTTTCCACCAACAGAGCACCACAAATTACAAAACTATTCAGGTTCACTGCAACACTTTCTTCTCCAGGGTTGAAATCCTTCAAACTTTGAACTAAATGAGAATGGTAGATCATTTGACTCTATGCACTGACTCTTAAGGCTAGATTTTGCAATTAGAATTTTCTCAAATTCTCCCCAGCAGACTCACCATTCTATCTGCTCAGAGAAGTCTGGCACTCTGCTACTTGATGGAACTACCTATTGGTAATGTTGCCGATAGTATTCGGCCTCTCTGATGGCCACTTTGTACTCCCGAATATCCATTGATCGACCTCGGGATGTGGAGGCTATGCTCTCTAGCTGCCATCATCGGCAAATCTCCTGATCCCTCTCGGATCGTACCTAATCTCTCTCAGCTGTGACCGCAATAACCTACTACCGAGCCTCATCTCGCTTTGTTGTTAGAACCTGTACCTGAGCCTGTGACTGCTGAATCGATAAATCATGGGCACCTGGCTACCCTATTGGCTATCCACCTGGCTGCCCTGCGGGCTGCCCTGTCGGTTGTACTATTGGCTGTTGTTGTGGGCCTACCACTAGCTGCACTGGTGGTACACCTCCCTGACCTCTGCCTACAGACCTACCTCTAGGCCTTCGATGTGGAAGCACTGTCCCAAGAACTGTCAATCACACTAGCGGACTGAACCATAAACTGTACGCTGGAGTCACCTCTGCATCTACTAGCCCCTGATCATATGGCCATGGTTGAGCCACCAACTGTCGAAATGAGGAAACTGCCTCATCTGTTGGAATAAGCAGTCCCCATCCAGTCTCTCTAGTTGAATGTGCAAAGAGTGCTAGGTACTGACCATCAGCTATATCTTGCACCTCACTGAAATGCCTGGCTACCCTATTAGGAAGATACCTCTCTATCAAAGTATGTTCTCGACCCTACATAAATCTGTCCTGGTGAGCAAAGAAAAGTTTCTCAGCATCATCCATCCATGGACCTATACCCATCCACGACCTCCACATGAACACTATCATCTCATCTAGAACCCGCCTCCAATGGGCTATGTCATCTGTACCCATGTGAGTAAAGTGAATCCTCGCCCCGCCATACCACCACATGATGGGGTCATCAATGTCCAAAGCAATTGGTGTCACAAATGGGCGAAGCATCGGGATCCTCTCCCAGGACCAAATATGCAAAAGAGTCAATCCAACCCCAAGAGATCGACCCTCCAAGTAAGCAAACTCATGCAGGTCCTGGTACAAGGAGGCCAAAAGTACTGGTTCCCAGGAAAAGCACACTCAGTGAGCACACATTTGTTTCCATGCTAGTCCCCAACTTGGACTGAAATATCAGCCACGTAGATCAGGAGCCACAAGGCCAAAAATAATGGCGGTCATAATCAGACTGTAAGTAGGAGCTATACCTCGATACCTCTCCAAATCTATCTGACCATCGCAATGAATGAGCGCGTCCACACCCATGACACTGAAGGAGGCATCCCTACCCTCCTCCAAATCATAAATCACTCGCTCTCAATGAATGGGTAATCACAGGATGCGCTAGACATCCTCGAGAGTAATGGTAGCATCACCAGTAGGAAGATGAAAAGGACGATGTCTCGCTATGCCATTGCTTAGCCAAGGCATGCATCATGCCCAGATGTGCTTGAACAACAAGACCATAGGCAACAAACTACAAGCCAAGCATTCCAAGCTGCTCCTGAAGGAATATGTGCATACCCTATAGTCTCTCGAGTACTGGCCACCGGTGCTCCCTCGAATGAATGACCTCATGTCTCTCCTACATAAAGAAAAGTGTCATGTCACCTTCCCTAGAAAAAATATATTGTCCGTATTGCCTTTTGCTTTTGAAAATGCAAAAGCGGCACAGTTTGCAATTTCTCAAATAGTGTCGAGCGACGGACTTTGATAGCTCAAATTTACAAAATAGCCCGCGCGGCGGACTTTGATAGCAAAGTGGACAACCTGGCCCATGCAACACAGTTTGTAGGAGTGGCCAACTTTGGTAACCAAAAAATCCTAAAAGTCAAACTCGCCCGCGCGACGCTCTATGCATGAGCGGCCCTATATAGGACCGTGTGGCCCTATTTGAAATTTTTCCGAGGTGCTATATCGTGCTGTGTCACCTCGACCGAAATGTTAACCTAATTAATGCATGAATAATGAGAAAAATAAAGGTCGGCAAGCGTTACATACCGTGGGTCCGGCGGTGACTGGTCACTGATGTACTCGTACCCGCTCCGACACGTGTAGGCGAAGCTATCATTGTGCCATTTTCTCTAAAGCTTAGAGCTCAGGAGTCAAAATTTTCAAAGTTAAAAGTGCAAATGTATTGAAAGTGACACCTCAAGGTCTATTTAAACCTAAAAATTAGGGTTTTTTGACCTAATTTGACCTCTTGGTAAGGGTTTTGGACCCCCGAACCCATTTTCATCCAACCGAGAGTCATTCTGCATCCCTTTTGGCATTTTAATTCACTTTTCTAGCATTCTGGGGTATTTCTGGACTCTCGAGCACCTTGTCATTCTTTTCGCGAGATCATTTGAAAAATTTGGAATTTTCGTCTGATCTCTCGAGGGGGCAATATCCAACAATATTCTTCCGCTGGGGCAGCAGTGGGGCATCTGAAAAATTCAAGAAAAATCTTGGACCTTCGATCACAACATTTTATTCTTTGAATCAATGCAACAAGTACATTGCTTCAAAGAGGGGCAAAATGTAGACATGGAAAATGTGCAAGTTCGTTTCAGCACACCTGATCCCAATTTACTAACAACATTTCCTCTTAAATCATTTCCTCAACATTTCATCAACATTCTATCTCTTAATTTAATAAATCATTATTTATTAATTTAAGTCTTCTTTCAGTGATTAAATTAATCAATGTAATTTAATTAACCTTACATCCCTGTTTAATTAAATAAATTATTTTATTTAATTTAAATCTCTAAAGTCTTCTTATTAAATTAAATAAATTAAATCTTATTTGATTTAATCTAACATGTCCCCTCTAGATTAAATAAATCAAAACATTTATTTCATAAATCACTTCCTCTCAATTCTTGACTTAAAATTAATTCATAAACTTAAGTCTAAATTGTCACATCACCTAATTCTTCATTAATTTAATCAAAACCATGATTAAGTTAACCCCTTTCACTAAAATTCTCTAGAGAATGCAAGTTGCACAATAAATCAAATACTTTGATTTATTAATTCATCCATTTTCCCTCACAAAGCATCAAAAAGGAATATTCCCTCATTTGAATTCAAAAAGCCAAGTGGACTTAGTCCTTCCAACAAGGCATTTAAGACCTCTTACATGTCCTTGACCTTGAGCCAAGTGACATTAACTCCATTTCTCTTCCCTCTTCAACAAGTCAAATCACAATTTTAAATTCAAATCTATGCATTTATCATGCACATTGGCCAAAATGTGCTCATTCCTCCTCCAACCAGATGAGGACAAGTGGCACAATGCCATTGGATTATCCTTTGTCCCACATTGCTCAATCTTGCTTACTTATTCCAAATTGAAGTCTATAAATTGGAGAATCTTCTCCTCACTTATCATCCACAATCCACATGCAAAGTTACTCTCTCCAATTGAGAACTAATTTTGCTCATTTCATCCAAGCATTCACCCTATTTTACATTTTTATCAAGGTTATGCTCAAATCTCTTTGGAGATTTGACCATTTCTAGATCATCTTCATTGCAACCTAGGAATTGGGAAAGGGCCAATTGCAACACTCCATTCGCACCAATTCCCCCATGGGATCATCACTCTATTGGCTAGATTAGGATTTACTTTCATGCTATTTTAGTTTGTTCTTCATTTCCTAATAGTTAGTTTAAATAGGTGGATTTCATGGGGAATCCCTCATGCTTGTGTACATGCATTTGATATAACATCTAACCATGTTTTGTTTCTCTTGTGCATTTGCACGTTTAGGGGTTCACAGAGGCAGGGACCCTCTTTTTCTTCTACATCTTTGTAGCTTGGCTTTGTCAATTTTCAAATTTTCTCATCTTGGGAGGTCATTTTGGGATTAAGTCTAGATTTGGTTTGGTAAGGGTGGTATTTTGAAGCATCTTAGGGGTCTGGGAGAGTTCCACCTACCTTGGATTTTGGAAATTGGGATTTTTTGAGGTGAATTTTCAATGTTGTGTAAATATTTTTGGATTGGTGGTGAGAGGATGAAAAGTTATTGCAAGTTGCATTTTGAACTTTTCAAAATTCCTTCTAGAAAATTTTTTATGGGGTTTCAAATATTTTGACCAAGTAAGGAATTCAAGATTTTCTCCTCTTGGCGGAAATCCCCAAAGTTCTTATCAATTTCAGGATTTTCACTTCCTGGTGGAAATCCCCAAAGTTCTTGTCAATTTTAGGATTTTCTATTCTTGGCAAAAATCCCCGAAGTTCTTGTCACCCGAAATTTTCCCTTCTTGGCAGAAATCCCTGAACCTCTTGTCACCCAGAATTTTCCCTTCCTGGCGAAAATCCCCAAACCTCCTGTCAATTTCGGGATTTTCCCATCCTGGCAGAAATCCCTGAACATCCTATCAAATTCAGGATTTTCCCTTCCTGGTAAAAATCCCCAACCCTCCTATCACCCATAATTTTCCCTTCTTTGTGGAAATTATCAAACTTCCTGTCACGAATTTCTTGAACTTCAAAATTTATTAATGGAGTTAAATTTCCAAAATTTCATGACAAAGATTAATTTTCCAAGGGCTTATTTATGCTTAATTTTAATATTTTATGGATAGGATTTTCATGTGAGCTACTAATATGTCTATTTTTTAGGATTAAATAAATAAAAAAGGGAGGACTTGCATATGGATTCATGCCAAGAAGAAAATATGGAAAATATTTTAATGCTAATTACATATGAATCAATGCCCAACTTTTCAAATGAGCCCAGTTGCATATGGATATGTGCCCAGATTGTCCTACTAGGAAGATTTCAAGCTATGTTTTTATATGCACATCAAATATTCAAAATGCGCCTACATATGAATCTATGCCCAAACTATCTACAACTGGAGGGGATTTCTGGAAGCTAATTGCACCACGTGATGTTGTTTGTTTTCTCCAATCAGAATTTTTATCAAAATTGAGGTGGTAGATTGTTGATTTCTTATTGCTCCTGGATGTAATTGTTTTTCTCATCGGATGATGACGTCTCTAGATACCAAAACCCTAATATAACTGATGGATATTTCTAGATGAGCAATCTGTGCCATTGGATTGATTTAATCTTGACCATTGAATCTAAATTCTAAAATCTATAAAAGGCCAGTGCCTTCTCATTTGTAAGGGGTTAGAAAATAGTTTATTAGAAGTTGTAGAAGGCCAGAATTGGCTAAGTTAGGAGTTAGATTCGGCAAGTCAGTAGCTATAGGAGACAAGAGAGACTGGAAATTGTTATTTAATGTTGGAGAAGGAATGCAACTGAGTTGTTGATTTGGAAATTTTTGTATTTTCCTTTGACAGTTTATGGTTTCTTGTTCTCAAATCTCAGTGTTAGATATTAGATGTTAGTTTTTAGTTCTTTCATGCCAATGTTGAAATGTGAATTATGTTGATCAATTTTTGGTCCATACTTTTAGCAATTTATTGATTGTAGATTGTTGTGTAAAGTTAGTATGGACCTCATATTTTGCTAAGTTTAACTATGGATGCTTGTTTGCATTGCACCATTTACTAGGTATGTGGATGAATGTTCATAGTCTGAAAATAGTTAGTTTCCTTAGAAGATTGCACATTTTTGTGGATTTCTACGCTTGTCCTTGATCAAGAAGAGATTCATTTTATTGGGGATTTTTCCATTTGCAACATTCATCATTGTTGTGATTGATCTTAGGGGTTCGTTCAAAATCTCTCTTAAGCCCTTCTCTTTTGCTCTTTCTTTGAATCTGGGTTAGTTTTAAGATTGAAAGCATCACCATATTGTTGCATCTGATGAAAGTAAACTTCCAACATTGTTCATCTGTAAGGCCCCTTGTGATTACTAGTATTTTCACATATTGTTTGATTTGTTTATGCATTGTCAAGAGTTGACATTAGAGACCTTGGGGTTATCTCTTGAGGCTTGTTGATAGAGATTTACCTTTCAAGAGAGATAGGATATCATATTCTTTCTGAGTTGTTGTTGTGTAGAAAACACCATCAACAGATAGTATTTGCAAAAACATCAACTAAAATCACACAAAAAGTGGCGCCCAACTTATCTTCAACAATCAACATGTATAACTCCCCCTTACAACTCTTTTTTGTGTCCAACACATTTTCACATTTCCCAATTTAGGAGACGAGAAAATTTTGGAGGCCATGGAATTTGATTTGGGGGTCTAATTGATTAGTCATTTGGACATATTTTGAGGTAGTTTATCAATTTAATACCCACTTTTATGGTTATGACAACTTTAGGAACCAAAAAAGGCCTCTAACAACCTAAAAATTAAGTTTAAAACTTTAAAAAATGAAAACTTTAATATCTTCAAATCTAGACTATTGGATGTTGTGGTTTTCTTGTTGATATGTGGTTGTGTTGTTGATATGTGGTTGTCATTGATATCAAGAATATTAGCATTAATGATTTTGAAGCTTGTATATGTCGAGGAGATTGAGAAAAGTGTAATAAATATAATGTAGGTAGCCAGTGAAGCTGAGAAGGTCAGAGTGATGAATTTTTTTGTACATTGATGGCTAGAAGGCACAC
Source organism: Sequoiadendron giganteum (assembly GCA_007115665.2). Taxonomy (NCBI): domain Eukaryota; kingdom Viridiplantae; phylum Streptophyta; class Pinopsida; order Cupressales; family Cupressaceae; genus Sequoiadendron; species Sequoiadendron giganteum. The sequence goes on from CM021100.1 coordinate 425,331,694, forward strand.
CTTAAAGGGTTTGTTGTTAAGCCTATCTAGTATGTTGTCCAAAAGTTTCAAAGGTGCGCATCAAGAATTGAGGAAGCTATGTGTTCCTACAGTTATTTAGTTACTGTAACAAGTGTTTCTAGAAGATGAGATTGCTATTTTGCTGAACTGGGTTGTTGTGTACATTCCTGAGATGTTCAGTGATGTTTCTAGATCATTCTTTATTAGTGTGGTATGTCTGCATTGATCAGTGTGTTCATGATTGAAGATTTTTCCTTGTGTGTATAATGTTTTCATGTTCTTGACCGACATGATGGTGGTAATGTGTTGCAAATCCTTATGGATTAATCTTGTATCATTTGGCATGTTTGAGGATGTTGATCTAGGTCCTCACTATGCTATGACCAATTTAGGTTGGTTTGCATTAAGATTTGTTTATGTATTAAGGCCAATAGTTGTAATTTATTCTTTATTTGTGGTCAACGGAGTTATTGATGTAAATCCATGTAGCGGATATATAAAAGCGATTTTTACTCATTTTAAAGTATGCTTGGTGAATGTATATGAAGTATATGCAAGATATGTGCACATAAAGAGCAGATCATTCGAGTGCAGAGCAAAGTGTGAAGAAGATTGAGCAAAGTGTGAAGAAGTGTTTTTGTGCCTAATCAAAACTATAATTGAGATTTTGTAGAAGCTAATTTCTCAATTCAACCTCATCAAATGGATTTAATCTGATTTTTTTATGTAGAGAAATGAGCCTTACCTTTGAGTAGTGAGCTCTAGGAAGTGTGCCTGAATGCATGTGCATTCCCTATTCATTTCTTCCATTATACTTCTAATAGGGTATAATCTTGTGGACTAACATCCACCATGGTTTTTCCCCTAACTGGGTTTCCACGTATAAAATCTTGGTATTCATGTGTCTATGATGTGATGTTGATTTATGCCTACACTATTAATTATTAGATTTGAGATTAAAATTTTTTTAAGTTTGAATAAACTTACTTTATATAACAATTTATTCAACCCCCTGTCTCAGTCGTCTATCCTTGTTTTTCCAACAATTGGTATCAGAGCTACATCCTTTGAAGAATTATAACAACTTGAGGTGATCCGAGATGGCATCATACAAGAAGGATAGTCCTAGATTTGATGGTACAAACTAATCTCTATGGGAAGTCAGAATGGAGTGTCATTTGAAGTGCATTGGTGAGACTTACTGGAAGATTATGAAGAATGCATATACAATTCCTCAGAATGGTCCCTCTACTACTGATGAGATCAAAGAAGCAAAAACTAATACCAGGGATATAGAAGCTTTGCTAAGTGATTTGACATATTCAAAGATGACAAATGTAATAGGTCTAAATACTGCACATGAGATCTAGATAAAATTGGAAACAATGTATGAAGGAGATGCACTAGTGAAATTTGCTAAGATGCAAAGTCTGAAAGGCAAGTGAGAGAACATCAAGATGAGTGAAGATGAAAACATCTTTTCTTTCTCAGAAAAGTTAAATGAATTAGTGATGGGTCACATAAGATGTGTCAGTGGAACCTTGGAAGAAGATGAGATTGTGGCTAAAATACTTATATTTGTGCCTACTTCTTACAAAAAAAATCTCATGCTATTGAAGAGCTCAGGACAGTAACAAATGTGACAAGAGACATGCTTATTGGAAAACTTGTTTCCTTTGAGTTGAGTGAATTTGGTGAATCTTCTCCTAAGACAAAGTCTGCATTTAAAGCTACTGTATTCAAAAAAAGGAAAAAAAGATATGATCTAGGAGAATTCTAGAAGAACATTCAAGTATGAAGAAGAGATGAAACCAATTGAAGATGAAGAAAGAGAGCTAGAAGAACATTAAGCACTAATTATGAAAAGAGAAGCTAGAGGACAAGGTAAGTACAAAGGAAAGTTGGCTATTAAATGTTTGTCTTGTAATAAGATAGGTCATTTTGCATTAAGATGTCTTGAAAGAGTCTCTAAGTATAAACCTGATCAGACTAGATTTCAAAAGAAATGTTATTATGTTGAAGAAGGAGTTATTGTTGATGAATCTGATAAAGAAAATGGAAATGAAGATGAATAGGTATTTATTGCTATCAAGGAAAATGGTTTGGTTTCCACTAACTTAGCTAGTATTCAAAATATTGAGAAAGCTCTAGTAGCCATAATTGATGACAAGGATGAGTGGGTGATTGATAGCGGATGCTCACATCATATGACTGGTGATAAAAGCAAAATTCTAAGCTTGGAAAAGTATGATGATGTTGTTGTAAGATTTGGAGATAACTTTGTTGATGTGATTTGTGGTAGAGGCACTATTTCTCTTGGTAGAAAATGTAATACTGATGATGTTTTTTATGTTGAAGGATTGAAGCATAATTTGTTGAGTGTTGGACAGATGGTTGACAAAGGTTACAATATTCAGTTCAAAGATGGTAAGTGCAGGATATTGGGAAGCTCAGGAAATGTGATTGCTTCATGTACAAAGATAAGAGGTAATATTTTTCACTTGAATGTTTCTAGTAAAGTTGTTTTATTGCTCAAGTTGATGTAGGCTGGTTATGGCATAGAAGGCTATGTCATGTGAACTTTGATAACATTGTCAAAATAATCTCTACACAAGTAGTCAGAGATCTACCTAAGTTAGTGAAGCCTACTAACCCTATATGCAAGGAATGCCAGATGAGAAAGCAGACAAGAATTTCATTTCAGAGCAAACAACATCATTCCAATGGAGTACTAGATTTGATACATACTGATCTATGTGATCCATCTAGAATCAAAAGTCTACAAGGATAAAGGTACTTTATGTTGCTTATTGATGATTATTATAGAATGGTTTGGGTTACCTTCTTAAGAGAAAAATATGAGGCATTAGAGAAATGAAAAAGATTCAAAGGTTTGGAAGAAACTAAGATAGGTTTGAAGATAAATTTTTTAAGATTAGACAAAGGTGGTGAATCCACTTCTCGAGAGTTCGATTCATTCTGTGAAGAGCATAGAATAAAAAGACAGCTATCTGCTCCCTAGACCCCACAACAAAACAAATTGGTTGAGAGAAAGAACAAAACAATTCTATATGTTGCCAGAACTATGATGTTGGAAGGTAATGTTCCTCATTTATACTAGAGAGAAGCCATAAGCATTGTTGTCTATACTATCAACTGGGTGAATGTAAATAGTAATTCTCATAAGACTCCTTTTGAACTATGGTTTGATTATAAACTATGAGAGAAGGGGAATTCACTACTCATGAGTTCTCTTCAATGAGAGACTCTCATGGGGCGAATTTCCCTAAACTACCTCAAACAATAGCAACAAGAGTTCTAGAACCAGAAAGACAAGGTTTCAAATATTCTTTGGAGAAACTATCAAGCTCTCGACCAAAGCATGTCAATGTAGAATGTGGAATATATTGCACCGTGCTAGCATCCCCGAGACACGCTAGCATCTCGTATAGACCAAAGAGCGAGTTTATCATAGAAAAAAAGAAAGTGGCTACTTCTAAATTGATTGTTGAGAACTTCTAGAAGGTAAGTAAATTACATAAAGCGATAAACTTGAAATAGAAGTGAAGTAGATAAGGACAAGGAGAAGAATGGAAAGTAAATGCTTACAAACATCCGAGTGATGAAGCCTCCAACACGTGAATGTCTTCAATACCTATACACAAGAGAGAGAGTGTGTGTGTTCGGGCTGTATAGGGGTTTGCCTCAGTCAAACCCCCATTTTGGTGTTCCCACCTTCACGGACAACCAGATAGATAGAGAGAAAAGTAAGAAATGAAGTAAAGTACACAAAGACACTACAAAACAGTGTTATGCTACTCAACCAAGTAATAGAGGAGAGGAGTGAAAGCTTAGCACCTCCACCCAAAGTTCTCAAGTCTTGTGGGGGACAAAATGAGAGGAACTCAAGCCTTTGTCGCAATGGTGTTCATTCCACACTTGCTCTATAGAAGTGATGGAGTGTTGATGTTGCTGCTATGGAGTGTAAAGTGTTACTTGATGAAGCTTCTTGGAGCTTGTGGGGAGATTGTGGAAGGAAGAAAAGAGTCTCAAGATGGTCAAGAGATCAAACAATCATGAAATGAATGAGAATAAGTGAATATGAAGGAAAGAGGAAGAAAACAACCATATTTGGGTCGGTTGCCTGAAGAGGGCGTTCAAGTTGACTCCGAATGGGAATTGTAATGCCTTTGTAGGCTCCAAACAAAAGAATCTGTCAAGGACATTAGCACGCCACACATATGTCTATGGGTTGTGCGGGTATCCTAGACAAAAATGCCTCCATTGACCCTCATAACGAGCACCGAGTGGAACAAAGGCACCGGCCTTACGTGGAATTTCGCCATCGAGATTGGTTTTCTAAAGTGTTAAGGGAAAAAAGTGAATTTTCATTAGGGGTGCAAATTCATGTTCATAAATTTTTCCCCCACTTTAGTGAGCACAAATACTGATGAGTGCTTCGGTAAAGTAGACTACAAAAGTAGTAAGGTAAGAAAGACCTACACAAGATGACAATGTTAGAACATTAAAGGATTCAAGTCAAGAAATTAAAAGAGACCTCAATTTAAAAGGTTGTCTCATTACTATGTGTCATTCCCAAATTAAAACACTAACATATAGAAGAATTTTGAGATGAAGGAAGAAAGGGCATCTACTTAGGATGAAGAAGATGCGGATCTTCGATTTGGTATATACAAGAGTTTAAGAATGAAAGAGTGATAAAATCAATCCCCTATCAAGGAGGAAAAACCGTACCATCGAGTAAAAGTGATAAAAGCAATCCCCGCTTAAGGAGGAAAACCCATACCACGGAGTAAGAGTGATAAAAGAAATCCCCGATCAAGCAGGGAAACACGTATTATAGAGTAAGAGTGATAAAAGCAATCCCCGCTTGAGGAGGAAGATCCATACCACAAAGTAAAAGTGATAAAAGAAAAACCCGTTTCAAAGTAGAGCCTATATCACAAAGTAAAAGTGATAAAAGTAAAACCCACTTCAAAGTAGAGCCTGTAACCCAAAGTAAAAGTGATAAAAGTAAAACCCGCTTCAGAGTAGAGCCTATATCACAGAGTAAAAGTGATAAAAGCAAGACCTGCTTCAGAGTAAAGATTGTATCATAGAGTAAAAGTGATAAAAGAAAAGAATGCTTTGGAGTAGATCTCGTATCATAGGGAAAAGAGTCATGTAGACCATTGTTAAGCTAGAATAATTTCAAAGGGGTCGCTCGGGAACCCTTCAAAAGGAAGGAGGGTCCACTCAATGGATGTGCTTATTGAAAGGTAAAGTCTAGTAGGGCTTCCCTCGGACTAGACACAAAGAAGTAAGAAGGGTCTAGTTGGTCTTCCCCCAAGCTAGTTGCAAAGATAGGAAGTAGGTCTAGTCAGGGTGCCCCCAAGCTACATGCCACAAAATTCATTTTGAGATAGAAGTTTCAAAGAGGTCCCTTGAGAACCCTTGAAAAGGAAGAGGTTCCACTTAAGGGATGCTAAATTCAAAAGACAGAGAGAAGAGAGGAGGTCCTTAGAAGGACACACACCTCCATAACAATTTATCACTACCCCAATGTATAGGGGAGGAGAACCACGCAAGGTACTTTAAGCATTAAGGATAGAGGTAGACCTCGATATCACTTTTCATGCAAAGAAAAGGAAGGTACATCAGTAGGCACCTCAATCATGAAGTTGTAGTATTTTATCCGTCAAGGCCTTATGTTCACTAGTGGAATAGCTAGGCACTCGATGGTATGGTAGAAAGAATGTTTTTCATGATCATGTTAATGATATTTATTGCATGTAGGAGGAGGAAGAGTAATTAAGCAGGATTTAAGAAGCCACAAAAAAATACGCTCTCTCTCAAATTAAGGATGAGGAGCAGGAAGCAACCCTTTCTCTTGTGGAGAAAAGTTTGACTGCTCACAAGAAGAACATACAAAGATAGAAGAACAAGGAGGATGGACCAATCTGCGAGAATGAGGTTGAGTGGATATCATGTGAACATTCAACCATGGTTTCTACTTAGTTGGTTTATTCAAGCAACCAAGCCCCAAGTTACTCTTATGAGGTGTAAATTCTATAGGGACCTAAATGCCTTGTTCATTAAGCCCACAACCTTTACGCTCATATCCATACATAGAGATGAGCTTAAAGTCGGGACCATAATGTGTTTGCAAATCACAAGAAGGAGGATCCTCATAGAGAGCATTATTCCAGCAAGGGGGAACATACTCTTCTATAGGATCACCATCATCCTTCTTGATAAGACTTTCAACATTAGCCTCTTTAGTAGAGGTGTAATCCTCTTCTTCAGAAGGAGTATCGACACTACGAACATTACACTTCAAATTCAAATTATCCCGCGGTATAGAGGAATAACCATCTTTGATAGTGGGTGTGAATGATGATGTCAGAAGGTTTAAGCAGATTAGGTCGACTTCATATTCTTGAAAGAAGGAATCTATAATGTTTGAAGGACCCGAATCATCACCAAGATATGCATTCCTTTGAGAAGAGGTGGAAGGAAAATACTTAAGGTTTCTCGCTTCAGAAGGTTCTTCTTTAGGTATGTTCATCTCAAGAGTATCCTTTATAGTAGGTACCACTGGAGTAAACATCGACACATTGGAAGAAACTGAAGGAATAAGAGTAGGAACAACCAATGCTTGACCAACACCTTCCATCTCACATAGGTGCATAGCATCAAGGTCGGCCTTAATTATTACTACTCGATTATTACAAATGAACTTAATTGATTTATGTAAGGTAGACAAGAATGCACCCATAGTATGAATCTATGGTCTACCAAGAATAAGGTTATAAGGTAACTTCTCTGACATAAAGTATACAAGGGTAGGTATGGTAATGGGTCCCAACCTCAAATAAAAGACTATAGTGCCTAGGGCTTGTCAGTCGACATTATCGAACCCACAAATGTCAACAAAAGAAACATTAATAGAAGATGGGTCAATATTAATCTCAGGCAATAGATCAATGCTAAATATGTTAAGAGTTCAATCAGCATCAATGAGAGTACATCTAATACCAATCTTATTAATATTAACTATAATCATTAGAGGATCTTCTTGTATTTGTACTTTCGGAGGTGGGTGTTCCTGGGGATAGAACGTAATATTCAACAAATCTACATGAATATACATTAACAATGCATCAACATCTGCCAACCTAGTGGAAGAAGGCAAGAGGATATTTCGCATCGCTTCCTGAAGCATACCTTGATAAACCAGAGCAAACTGAAGCAAGTCCCATGGTGAGATTTTATCCAAAGTAACTTGAGGTTTCTCGACAAGATCATAATCACCGGATGCTTTAGTCATAGGTTTAGGGGTTTGAAGAAGGCTTAGTTGTTTATTCATTCTTGTATCATAGGTACGAGATATGACTCTATAGGTGGGAGCCTTAGCAAGATCAAGAGAGTCACTATGAAATGGAACACCATCAATAGAACAAATCTTTCAGGAGGAGGACTAGTTGGAGTCATGTAAATGTTTGGTCTCTTAGGCCTTTGAGGGGTAGCAGAGATATAGATTACATTTACAAAATCATCGCAACTATTAGAATAATTATTTGAAGACATATTCTCAACATCGATCCAAACAGGATCAAATGTGGAAGGAGATGCATCATGCACTAATGTATCATCTTTAAAAGATAATGTGTTAGTATAGATAAGGAATTCGTCACTCACACATGCAACATCCCTAGAGGAGAGTGCATTAAAAGGAGTAGAAGATTCATCATGCACCAATGCATCATCTCTAGAAGAGAGTGCATTGGGATGAATAGGAGATTCATCATTCACAAATACATCATCTCTAGAGGAGAGTGCATTGGAATGAATAGAAGGTTTATCATTCACAAATGCAACATCTCAAGAGGAGAGTGCATTGGAATGAATAAAAGGTAGAGTAACATTTAGAAAGGTATCAATGATTTCATCTTCTCGCAACAAGATATCATGCAAAGGATGAGGACTCTCATGAGAAGGATCAAAGATACAAAGTGACATAGGGAAAGCCAGGTCACCATCACATGTATGAAATGGAACATCATTAATATTTTGAATAAAATTAGATGAAGAACTAATAAAAGAGGATATTAAATTCATTATTATTTTTTGGTATTTTCTATGTTTTAGTAATTTGCATTTTCAGAGGTCTTCAGGGTAGAATTTGGGTTCGGAACTTGCATCAATCCCTAAAATTTGACTTTTGAAGGCATTGGTATTTTAGGGATTGAAGTAGTTCTCTAGAAGACCTTTCCAATAGTGCAAATGGTTATGAATTCCAAGCATTGAGTCAAAAGTTATGACCCCCCCAAGTAGGGATTAACAAATTCTTAGTTTTTTGAGGAACGTTGTTCTTCACGTCGGGTTCCCCAAAATATGAGAGAAGGGGGATTCGCTACTCACAACTTATATTCAATGAAAGAACCTCATGGGGTGAACTACCCTATCCTCAAACAATAGTGGCAAGAGTTCTAGAACCAAAAAGGGTAGGTCACAAAAATTCTCTGGACAAATTATCAAGCTCTCAGCCAACAAACATCAGTGCAAAATGTGGATGACAACATGGTGTGCTAGCATCCCTGATGCATGCTAGCATCTTGTACGAACCAGAGAGAAATTTTATCATTGAAGACAACAAATTTGCTACTACTAAGATGATTGCTGAGAACTTATAGAAGGTAAGAAAATGATAGAAAGTGATAAAGCTGAAATAGAAGTGAAGTAGGTAAGGACAAGGAGAATAATGGAAAGGAAATGCTTACGAATGTGTGAGTGATGAAGCCTTCCTCATGTGAACGTCTTCAATACCTGCATATAAGAGAGAGAGAGAGATAGATAGAGACAGAGACAGAGACAGAGAGAAAGTGTTGGGGTTGTATAGGGGTTTGCCTTAGTCAAACCCATGCATTGGTGTTCCCACCTCCACGAATGACCAAATAGATAGAGAGAAAAGTATGAAATGAAATTTTACCACCTCCACCCAAATCACTCAAGTCTTTTGGGGGTGAAAATGAGAGGAACTCGGGCCTCTACTGCAATGGTGTTCATTCCATACTTGCTCTACTGAAGTGATGGAGTGTTGATGTTCTTTCTATGGAGTGTAAAGTGTTGCTTGATGAAGCTTCTTGGAGCTTGTGGAAAGATTGAGGAAGGAAGAGAAGACTCTCAAGATGGTCAAGAGATCAACTAGCTATGAAATGAATGAGAATGAGTGAATATGAAGGAAAGAGGAAGAAAACGGTCATATTCAGGTCAGACGGCTGAAGAGGGTGTTACAAGTTGACTCCCAATGGGAATTTTAATGCCTCTATAGGCTCCAAATGTGAGAATTTGTCAGGGACGTTAGCATGCCGCATAGACGTCTGCGGGCAACATGAGCTTCCTAGATAGAAATGCCTCCACTAACACTCAGAACAGGTGCTAAGTGGAACGAAGGCATTGAGCTTAGGTAGAATTTTTCCTTTGAGATTGGTTTTCTAAATTGTTAAGGGACAAAAGGGAATTTTCATTAGGGGTGCAAATTAATGTTCATAAATTTTTTCCCCACTTTAGCAAGCATGAATACTAATCAGTGCTTCGATAAAGTAGAGTAGAGAAGTAGTAAGGTAAGAAAGACTTGCACAAGACAACAATGTTAGAACATTAAAGGATTTGAGTTAGCAAAGTAAAAGAGACCTCAATTTAAGAGGTTGTCTCAGTACTATGCATCATTCCCAAATTAAAACACTAACATATAGAAGAATTTTGAGATGAAGGAAGAAAGGGCATATACTCAGGATGAAGAAGATGTAGATCTTTGATTTGGTATATACAACAGTTTAAGAATGAAAGAGTAATAAATAAATCCCCGGTCAAGGAGAAAAAATTATACCACCGAGTAAGAGTGATAAAAGCAATCCTCGCTCAAGGAGGAAAACCTGTACCACTGATTAAGAGTGATAAAAGTAATCCCCGCTCAAGAAGGAAACCCAGTATCACAGAGTAAGAGTGATAAAATCAATTCCCACAAGAGGAGGAAGACCCGTACCATAGAGTAAAAGTGATAAAAGCAAAACCACTTTGGAGTAGAGCCCGTATCACAAAGTAAAAGTGATAAAAGAAAAATTCACTTCAGAGTAGAGCTCGTATCAAAGAGTAAAACTAATAAAAGAAAGAATCACTTCAGAGTAGAGCTTGTATCACAGAGTAAAAATGATAAAAGAAAAACCCACCTTAGAGTAGATCCTATATCATAGAGTAGATAGTCACACAAATCATCGTTAAGTTGGAAGACTTTCAAAGGGGTCACTTGAGAACCCTTCAAAAGGAATGAGGTTCCACTCAAGGGACGCGCTGATTGAAAGGTAAAGTCTAGTCGGGTTGCCCCCAGACTAGACACAAAGAAGTAAGAACAGTCTAGTCGGGCTGCCCCTAAGCTAGATGCAAAGAAAGGGAGTAGGTCTAGTCAGGGTGCCCCCAAGCTAGATGCCAAAAAATTCATTTTGAGATAGAAGCTTTCAAAGAGGTCCCTCGGGAACCCTTTAAAAGAAAGAGAGTCAACCCAAGGGATGCTACATTCGAAAGACATAGAGAATAGAGCAGGTCCTTAGAAGGTCACACACCTCCAGAACAAGTAATCACTACCCCTAACGTGTAGAGGAGGAGAACCACGCAATATACTTTAAGCATGAAGGATAAAGGTAGACCTCGATATCACTTGTCATGTGACGAAAAGGCAAGTGCATTAGTAGACATCTGGATCACAAGGTTATGTATTTTATCCTTCAAGGCCTTAAAATTCACTAGTGGAATGGCCAACCACTCGATGGTATGCACAAAAATAATGTTTTTCATGATCATGTTTATGAGATTTCATGCATGTAGGAGGAGGAAGAGTAATTAAGTGGGCTTTAAGAAGCCACAAAAAAATATGCTCTCACTTAGATAAAGGATGAGGAGCAGGAAGCAACCCTTTCTCTTGTGGAGAAAAGTTTGACTGCTCAAAAGAAGAAAATACGAAGATAGAAGAAAAAGGGAGATGGACCAATCTGCAAGAACAAGGTTGAGCAAACATTGTGTCAAAATTCAACTGTGGTTTCTGCTCAGATGGTTTATTCGAGCAACCAAGCCCCAAGTTACACTTAAGAGGCATAAATTATATAGTGACCCAAATGCCTTGTTCATTACGCCCACAACCTTTACACTCATATCCATACTTAGAGATGAGATAAATTTTGGGGCCATAATGTGTTTGCAAATCACAAGAAGAAGGAGGATCCTCATAGAGAGAATTATTCCAGAAAGGGGGAACATACTCTTCGATAGGATCACCATCATCCTTCTTGATGGGACTGTCAACATTATCATCTTTAGTAGAGGTGTAATCCTCTTCTTCAGAAGGAGTATCAACACTAAGAACATTACACTTCACATTCACATTATCCTATGGTACAAAGGAATAACCATCTTCGATAGTGGGTGTGAATGATGTTGTCAGAAGGTCTTAGCAGATTGGGTCAACTTTATATTCTTGAACGAAGGAATTTATAAATTTTGAAGGACCCCAATCATCACCAAGACATGCATTCCTTTGAGAAGAGGTAGAAGGACAATATAAATATATAAGGTTTCTCACTTCGGAAGGTTCTTCTTTAGGGATGTTCATCTCAAAATTATCCTTTATAGTAGGTACTACTGGAGTAAACATTGACACATTGGAAGAAACTGAAGGAATAAGAGTAGGAACAACTGAAGCTCGACCAACAACTACCATCTCACATAGGTGCATAGCATTAGGGTCAGCCTTAACTGTTAGAACTCGATTATTACAAATGAACTTAATTGATTTAGGTAAGGTAGAAGAGACTGTACCCATAGTATGAAACCATGGTCCACCAAGAACAAGGTTATAAGGTAACTTCTCTGACATAAAATATATAAGGGTAGGTATGGTAACGAGTCCCAACCTCAAATGAAATACTATAGTTCCTAGGGCTTGTTAGCCGACATTATCGAACCCACGAATGTCAACAAAAGAAACATTAATAGAAGATGGGTCAATATTAATCTTAAGCAATAGATCAATGCTACATACGTTAAGAGCCAAACTAGCCTTAACGAGAGTACATATAATACCAACCTTATTAATATTAACTATAATCATTAGAGGATCTTCTTGCTTTTGTACTTATAGGGACAAAATTTCCTGGGGATAGAACATAATATTTGACGAATAGCATGAATATACGCTAACAATGCATCAACATATGTCGGCCTAGTGGAAGAAGGTGAGGATCTTTCGCAAGGCTTTCTGAAGCATACCTTGATAAATCAGAGTAGATTGAAGCAAGTCCCATAGCGAGATCTTATACAGAGTAACTTGAGGTTGCTTGACAAGATCGTAATCATCAGGTGCTTTAGTCAGAGGTTTAGGTGCTTGAGGAACGCTTAGTTTTTTATTCATTCTAGTATCATAGGTATGGGCTACCACTCTATAGGTGGGAGCCTTATCAAGATCAAGAGATTCACTATTAAATGAAACACCATCGATAGAAAAAACCCTTTCAGGAGGAGGAATAGCTGGAGTCACGAAAATGATTGGTCTCTTAGGCCTTTGAGCGGCAGAAAACACAGAGATTACATCTATAGAATCATCACAACTAGTAGAATAGTTATTTGAAGACATATTCTCAACATCAATCCAAACAAGATCAAATGTGGAAGGCGCTAATGCATCATCTCTATGAGAGAGTGCATGAGCATAGATAAGGAATTAATCATTCACACATGCAACTTCCCTAGAGGAGAGTGCATCGGAAGGAGTAAAAGATTCATCGCGCACCAATGCATCATCTCTAGAAGAGAGTGCATTGGGAGAAATAGGAGATTCATCATTCACAAATTTATCATCTCTAGAGGAGAGTGCATTGGAATGAATAGAAGGTTTTTCATTCACAAATGTAACATCTCTAGAAGAGAGTATTGGAATGAATAGAAGGTAGAGTAACATTTAGAAAGGTATCAATGATTTCATCTTCTTGCAACAAGATCTCCTCTGATGGAGGAAGACTCTCACGAGAAGGATCAAAGATATAAAGTAACGTAAGCAAAGCCAAGTCACCATCACATGCATTAAATAGAACATCATTAATATTTTGAATATAATTAGGTGCATGACTAATAAAAGAAGATATTAAATTCATTAACTTTTCGGTATTTTCTATGTTTTAGTAATTTGCATTTTCAGAGGTCTTCGGGGAAGAATTTGGGTTCGAAACTTGTTTTGATCCCTAAAATTGGATTATCAAAGGCATTGGTATCTTAGGGTCTAAACTTTTTCTCTAGAAGACCTTTCCAACGGTGCAAACGATTCTGAATTTTGAGCACCAAGTCAAAAGTTATGACCCCACCAAGTAGGGGTAAACAAATTCCTAGTTTTTCGAAGAACGTTGTTCTTCACATCAGGTTCCCAAAAATGTGAGAGAAGGGGGATTCACTACTCATGATTTCTCTTCAATGAGATACCCTCATGGGGTGAACTTCCCTAAACTACCTCAAAGAATAGCGGTGAGAGTTTTAGAACTAGAAAGAGCAAGTCACATAGATTCTCTAGACAAATTGTCAAGCTCTCGACCAAAGGACGTCAACATAAAATGTGAATGACAGCATAGAGCACTGGTGTCCCTAAGGTGCGTTGGCATCTTGTACAGACCAAAGAGAAATTTTATCATGGAAAACAAAAAAGTGGCTACTTCTAAGTTGATTGTTGAGAAATAGAAGGTAAGGAAATGACAGAAAGCAATAAAGTTGAAATAGAAGTGAAGTAGATAAGGACAAGTAGAAGAATGGAAAGGAAATTCTTATGAACGTATGAGTGATCAAGATTCCAACATTTGAATGTCTTCAATACCTACACACAAGAGAGAGAGAGAGAGAGAGAGAGAGAGAGAGAGAGAGAGAGAGAGAGAAAGAGAAATTTTTGGGGCAATATAGGGGTTTGCCTCAGTCAAACCCTCGTTTTGGTGTTCCCACCTCTACAGATAGCCAGATAGATAGAGAGAAAAGTATGAAATGAAGTAATGTACACAAAGACACTACAAAATAGTGTTATGCTACATAACCAAGTAATAGAGGAGAGGAGTGAAATATTACCACCTCCTCCAAAAGTGCTCAAGGCTTGTTGTGGAGAAGATGAGAGGAACTCAAGCCTCTATTGCAATGGTGTTTGTTCCACACTTGCTCTACTGAAGTGATGGAATGTTGATGTTGCTGCTATGGACTATAAAGTGCTGCTTGATGAAGCTACTTGGAGCTTGTGGGGAGATTGTGGAAGGAAGATAAGAGTCTCAAGATGTTCAAGAGATCAACCAGTCCTGAAATGAATGAGAATGAGTGAATATGAAGGAAAGAGGAAGAAAATGGTCATATTTGGGTCAGTCGGCCGAAGAGGGTTTTACAAGTCGACTCCCAATGGGAATTGTAACACCTTTGCATGCTCCAGACATGAGAAAATATTAGGGATGTTAGAGTGTCGCGCATATGTCTACGTGTCGCACAGGTGTCCTAGACAAAAATTCCTCCACCAATACTCAGAACAGGTGCCAAGTGGAATGAAGGCAGTGGACTTAGGTGGAATTTCACCTTTGAGATTGGTTTTATAAAGTGTTAAGGGACAAAAGGGAATTCACATTCGGGGTGCAAATTCATGTTCATACATAAACCTATTGTTAAGTATTTCAAAATCTTTGGAATAAGATGTTATATTAAAAGAGATGAAGATATACAAAAGTTTGAAGCTAGAAGTGATGAATGAATTTTTTTGGGTTACTCTACTAAGAGAAAAGCCTACCAATGTTACAATAAAAGATAGAAGAAAATGGTTGAGAGTGAAAATGTCATCTAGTTGATGAGGATATTGAAATATCATCTAGTGATTTCAGATATGACTCAAATGACCAAAAAGATAGTAAAGATAATGGAAAGAATGCACAGACATAGAATCAAACTCAAAGTGTTTTTGTGAATGAAGAAAATCATGAAGAAGAAGTCTGTGGAAATGAAGAAGAAAGAACATAACCCAAAAATCCAAGGTATGTAAAGTGAATTCATTCTGAAAGTTAGATCATAGGAGAAATGAACAAAGGTATATAGACTAGAAGAAGAATTGTAGAAGAATATTGTTTGATATCCAAGACCGAGCCTAGAAATGTCAATGAAGCATGTAAAGATGAATATTGGATGGAATCAATGAAGGAAGAACTGATGCAAATAGAGACAAATGATACATGGATTCTTATTCCTAGACCTCAAGACAAAAATGTGATTGAAACCAAATGGATCTTTTAGAATAAGTTGAACGAACAAGGTGAAGTGATCAGGAATAAAGAAAGACTAGTATATAAAGGATATTCACAGATGGAAGGTATTGACTTTGAAGAAACTTTTTCCCTTGTTGGTAGAATTGAAGTTGTAAGGTTATTTCTTGCTTATTCTACTTTCCAGAACTACAAAGTATATCAAATGGATGTGAAGTCAACATTTCTGAATGGTGAGTTAGAAGAAGAATTTTATGTTGAGCAACAAGATGGATTTCAATTGGCTGATGAAAAGGACACGATGTGTCGGTTGAAGAAAGCACTATATGGACTCAAAGAATCCCCTAGAGCTTGGTATGCAAGACTAGATAAATACTTTTTGAATCTTGGATTTAATAAAGGTATTGCTGAAAACAACCTGTATTTCAAGTTGGATCAGGATAAAGAATTGATTATTGAAGTCTTTGTTGATGATATTATTTTTGAAGGAGATAATGACTTATGTATGAAATTTTCTGATGAAATGAAAAGTGAATTTGAAATGTCAATGATAGGAGAACCGAAATTCTTTTTAGGAATGCAAATTACTCAGTTAGATGATGGAATATTTATATCTCAGTATAAGTATGTGAGAGAGCTACTAAAAACATTTGGCATGGAATATTCAAAGCCAGTTGTTACACCCATGGTAACCAGATGGAAATTATCTCAAAATGATGATTCTCCTAAGGCTAATCAAACAAGATATAGCTCAATGATTGGTGGATTTCTATACTTGACTCAAACAAGACCAGACATTATGAATGTTGTGTGCATGGTTGCTAGATATCAAGTTGATCCAAAGGAATCTCATATGACTGCAATAAAGAGAATTTTCAGGTACTTGAAAGGAACAATTGACTTTGGGTTATGGTATCCAAAGGATGATGATCTTGGACATGCGCAGGATCATCATGGAAAAAACAGGCCCTTAAGTGGTAATAAAATTCAGAAAAATCAGAGTAAGGCAACTTGACAAAAAATTTGAATAAGTTAACTATATTATTTCAAAAATATGTAAGAATATAATTTTCTGTAAATTGAATGTATTTTCTAAACTAATAGGTTTATTTTTATTTAAAAAAAATCTATTTGGTGAAAATTTTAAATTTCGATGCAGTAGTACTTAAATTTCAGGGAAAAATTTAAGAAGTAGGTGTCTATCTGACGACCCTAACCACAATAAAATGGTAATATTTTTTTATAATATTTTAGATATAAGTAGAAGACTCATGTCTTGATGTGATGCATATTTTTTTGTAATTTTTTTCCAAGTAAATAATTAATTATGAGTTTTTTATTACAACTTTTAAAAAATATAAAAACTCGTACGTCTAATCACCTTAACTTGGTCAAAACTTCATGAAATTAATTTTTTTTTTTTCAATCCTATAGTATGTAAAGCATAGAATTTGATGCATGTTTCGGATTCATAAAATGTGATACCCTTTGAAAGCTATATATGTTTTTCAATCAGCCTATCAATCAAGACTTTAGTCATAATTCAAATAGAAAATGAATAATAATTTTTTATTAAATTCAAAGTAAAGAATAATTTATATTTGTGGAAAGCTAACAATCTCTTTTAAAAACCCTTTTCATTTCAACAATTTTGGGTTAAAAAAAAGTTGTCAGCCACATGGGCAATCATATCACTTACATATCACCACTTTTTGGCCCATCATGATCCTGCACATACCCTCTTACTCTGAATGCCTTTACAAATGCAGATTGGGAAGGAGATGTAAATGATAGGAAAAACACAAGTGGTGGTGTGCTCTTCTTGGGAAAGAAGTTGGTGTCTTGGCTAAGTAAAAAGTAAAGTTCCATTTCTCTATCTACTGCTGAGGAAGAATATATTGTTGCTGCAAACAATTGTACTGAATTGTTGTTGATGAAGTAGATGCTGAGAGACATCAAAATTGAGTATGATGAGTCAATTTCTATATTTTTTGACAGTTCAAGTACCATAAAAATTTCCAAGAATCTGGTGCTACACTCAAAGACAAAACATATATCTATCAAGTATCACTTCTTAAGAGACAAGGTGAGTGATAAAGAGGTTAGGTTGGAATATGTACCTACAAAGTAGCAAATTGCAGATATATTTACTAAACCTTTGCCTAATGATACTTTTGAGTATCTTAGAGGAAAGTTAGGGGTAATTTCCCCTCCTAATCTGAAGTAAGATGAAATTCTTTGCATCAATCTATGGACTTACAGTTAGATCTTGTTTCAGATTGATGTTATGGTGGCTGCTACTCAGGGGGAATAGTCATATGTTTCAGATGATATGTGGACCAAAGCATGTGTACTTTTTCCATTGATGTCAAAGGGGGAGAAGAAAAATGTGAAAAAATATTGAAGAAATGGGAAGAAGAGTCAAGAAAGGGAGAGAAGAGCTATGAGAGGATAACTACAGAACAAAGGGGGAGAAGTGTACTATGTGAACAACTAGTTGTGTTGATGGTATTATTTTTCACATCATGTGTTTCCATCAATGCCAAAGTGGGAGATTTTTGGATGTTGTGGTTTTGCTGCTAATATATGGTTTTCATTGATGTCAACACTATTAGCATTAATGATTTTGAAGGTTTTATATGTCAAGGAGATTGAAAAAATTGTAATAAATATATTGCAAGTAGTTAGTGAAGCTGAGAAGGTCAGAGTGATGAAAATTTATATACGTTGATGGTCAGAAGAAGTGCATTAGAGGGTTTTTTTGAGCCTATCTAGTATTTTACTCAAAAATTTCAGAGGTATGCATCAAGAATTGAGGAAGTTATGAAGTTTTGTGTTCCTACAGTTATTCAGTTATTGTAGCAGGTGTTTCGGAAAGATGAGATTGAAATTCTAGTGAAGTGAGTTGCTGCATATGTTCTTGAGATGTTCAATGATGTTTCTAGATCATGTCCTATCAATGTGGTACGTTTGCATTGATCGATGTGTTTGTGATTGAAGATTTTTCCTTGTGTGTTTAAGGTTTTCATGTTCTTGGTTGACATTATGGTGGTAGCATGTTGTAGATCCTTACGTATTAATCTAGTATTGTTTGGCATGTTTGGGCATTTTTATTTACGTCCTCACTATGTTGTGACCAACTTAGGTTGGTGCACATTAAGGTTGGTTTATGTATTAAGACCAATAGTTGTAATTTATTCTTTATTTGTGGTCGACAAAGTTGATGTAAATTTGTGTAGCGGATATATAACAGCGATTGTTTACTCATTTTAAAGTATTATCGGTGAGTGTATGTGAATTATATGAAAGAG
Source organism: Sequoiadendron giganteum (assembly GCA_007115665.2). Classification (NCBI taxonomy): domain Eukaryota; kingdom Viridiplantae; phylum Streptophyta; class Pinopsida; order Cupressales; family Cupressaceae; genus Sequoiadendron; species Sequoiadendron giganteum. The sequence continues at coordinate 425,350,319 of CM021100.1, forward strand.
ATGTGTGAATAAAGATCATATCATTCGAGAACAGAGCAGAGTGTGAATAAGATTGAGTGAAGTGTGAAGAAGTGTTTTTGTGCCTAATCAGAACTATAATCTAGCTTTTATAGAGGCTAATTTCTCAGTTCAACCTCATCAAATAGATTTAATTTGATTGTTTTATGTAAGGGAATGAGCCTTCCCTTTGAGCAGTGAGCTCTAGGCAGTGTACCTGAATGCGTGTGCATTCCCTATTCATTTCTTTCATTATACTTCTAATAGGGTATAATCTTGTGGACTAACATCCATTGTGGTTTTTCCCCTAATATAGTTTCCACGTATAAAATATTGGTGTTCATGTGTCTTTGATGTGATTTTGATTTATTCTTGCACTATTAATGAGATATTGAAGAATGTTATTCAACATCAATGAACTAAACATATTACGATAAGACATAGACTACATCATGTAGCTAAATCAAGAGTAGGTCATCCATTTGTATTATTATGCTATAGTAGAAAGAATTATATTGATATATTCACCAAGCCCTTCATTGAAAATAATTTTCATCACTTGTGAAATCTATTTGGGTTATAATCTGTTTCTCTAAGGGATCACCAGACCTTCTCTCTTCATTCTCTCTTATGGGGGAATTTTTCCTAACTTTAATTTTTATCCTTCTCATATAATAGAGAGCATCTCTCATATTTTTTCTCTTTTGGAGAGGAGTTTATTATTATTGGTTTTCCCTTTTTCTTATTTTTTGAGATATTATATTATAAATGGGTGTCTCATAAGGCCTTCTAGTTTATGGGTCGCCAAAAAGTGTGGACCTTTACATTTTTTCACTCATTTTAGCCCTTTCCATTGGATTTTGGCCTTATTTTACCTAGATTCAACCTTGTAATCTTGCAATTCAAAAATAACCTAACGGTGTTTTACTAAGGTGTTGTGAAGTGTTGTAACACATTTCTTCACTTTTCTAAGACCCTTTCAACATGATTCACCTAAACAACACCTTGTAACCTCTTTCTAAGCCTTATGACAAAGTGTTGTAAAGTGTTGTAATGCATTTTCTTACTTATCTAGGCTTATCAGCCCTAAATTAACCCTTTTTCTATGCTAATTTATCCCCTTAATGTACTTTTCATCTTGACTTAAGTGTGTTTTAGGAGGAAAAGCTAATAAAATTCATTAAACACAAATTAATTCCTGACCACCACTTGAAATTGCCCAAGTGGACTAGGTCGCCACCTTGGGTGACCTAGTCCCTTTTGGCATAAATTTCAAATTTAAAATAAAATTTAATGGAAATCTTGCCTCCTAAACCGTAGTGTTAGCCTATCATGTTGCATTTTAGGAGAATTAGGGTTTTCACCTTCATTTTTCTCTCTCCCAAGCTCATTTTTACATCTCTTCTCAAGTACTCTTCAATTCAAGTCTTCCAAAGCAAGAAATCAAGCATAAGGGTTTCACAAGCAACCTCCATTGGAGCTGCTCTTGCATGTTGCAGACCATCAACAAAAAAGGATTTGGTAAGAATTCCCATTAAGTTCATCATTCAATCTTACTTTCCTTTGATTTGTTTCTTATTTGGGTTTAGCTACCATCAAAGGGGTTTGACTTAGACAAACCCCTATTTCCTAACCCCAACATTCTCTTGGTCTTTGCATGTGTTTGCGGGCTTCTATGTCAATTTGGTGAAGTACAAAGTTTTGGAGAAAGTCCAAACATTCCCCTCAAGTCACATCAAAGCATCAAACCCTAGAAGGAGCGAAAAGACAAGTTGCAGGTCACTTTCGAGAGTTTCAAATATGGATTGCTATAGAAGAAGAAAGTACCAACTGGGACCCACATAATCAAACCCTAAATCCTCAGAAAGCATCAAGAGGACTAGGTCACCCCTATTGGCGACCTTGTCCCTATGCTAATCTTAGAAAAGGTTTTGTGTATTTTTGGGTACCCATTTCCCCGAAACCTGGTCTAGAAAAGTTTCTCAACAAGTGGACTAGGTCACCTAACTTGGTGTAAGTGTCCCTCTATTGTTTTTAAACATTTTCCAGATGATTCTAGGACCATTCATCTGCAAGATCACATTTTCAGGTGCACACCCTCTGTCCTTCTCTATTAATTTCCAGATTACTTACATTTAGGTCATTTTAGAGTAGTTTGCATAAGTTTAGATTTAATTTGTTTACATTGCATTCATTGGATTAGTATCAGTTTACTTTTAGTTTTTAGCCACACAACACACACACATATCACAACCTTCATCAATCATCCCTCCCTTGCAACCACCAAAAATCTCATAACCACCAAGTGGTAAGAGTGTCATTCCCACACACCAATAGATCCCAGGGTGAAAAACCCTAAGGGCCTAGTAGAGGGAATCCTTTTTCCCTAGGTCCTAGTGTTACATTTTTGGTGGTTCATTTTGGTGAACCTGACTGTAGACTATTTGCTAGTTTTTTGATTTTGCATTTCATCTTAGAGATAGTTTGCATTGCATTGAAAAAATTTCATTGCTTGCATCCTAGGGTTAGTAGAGAAAGTGCATTAGTGAAAGTTCATGCTAGAATTGCACATTGAATTCCATTGTTAGCAAGAAAATACAAAAAAAATTACATTTCCAATTTTTTTTTGTATCTGAATATCAAAAAAAGAATATAAGGTAGCTAAGAATTTAGAAATTTGTCAAAAACAACACTACTAGTACTAAGAAACCCCACTAGGAGATCTAGTCCTTTGGCATTGTTCTTTGTCAAATTTTTGGACATTTTCTAGTATTTTCTATTTTCCAGGTCCCTGGTTTTGCTTTTCTGTGTTTTTTTATAGAATCTTAGTTGCAAGCCCTTTTGTCACTTTTTCTTACATTACCTTAGCCTACCCCCCATCCTTAGGGAAACATGTCTAAGAATTTAGTGTTCCTTTTCTGATACAATTATGAGATGAAGTTATAGGACCATGGCATCTACCAACAACACTCTTTTTCTAGATCTTAGGATCCCTCCTACTTCAACTGTTAGTATTGACGATAGTGCATTAGGCTTAGAAACCATCCTTAGAAATTCCTTGCACCTAGAAGACACAACCGGTGATAAAAATGACCTCCCACATGATAAGGTCTTCCATATCCATGTTGATCTCACTGATTATCAACATGAAATTATCCTTGAACCCATATCCAAAACTGCTATCCCCGCCATTGAGAACCTTCACTGCTTACTTGACTATGATGATGGCTTACATGTCATGAAGAGGATTATAGAAATCTATGAAAAAAATGCACCTAAGGCATCTCACTCACCCACTCCTATGTTTTTCCAACGAGGATATTCTACCCCTCCGCCCTCAGATGTTGCTTATATTCATACCTATACACCTCCTAGCGTGACACCCACTAAACAACAAGTTAGTAATGTGGTACCTCCCCTCACTATCCCCACTAGAATCTCTACTTCTCTTGTGGCATCCCACTCCTCCACCTCTTCCATTGTCCCTACCCTTACTATCCCTACCACTTCCCCTTCCACCAAATTCATCCCTTCACCTCTCTCCCTTCAACCTTTTAACACTTACACTGACCCTCTTAATACACAAATTTTCCACACTATAACTTCCATTCAACAAAAAATATCCACCATTAACCAAACATAATATGGCTCCCCTACCCACTATGCTCATAATAATCCATTATCCATTGACATCCTATGCACGCCCTTGCCACAAGGAATAAATATCCCTAGATTTGAGAAGTATGGAGGGAAGGGTGACCCTTTTAACCATGTCAATTCCTATACTGCCCTTTGTAGTGAATTCGCTCTTGACCACAAGTTGCTCGCTAAGTTATTCCCAAGGACTCTCAAAGATGCTGCCTTGGACTAGTTCTTCTCCCTGTCTAATAATTTCATTAGTTCATTCAATGAACTAGTGGATGCTTTCATTAATCACTTTCAAGTTCATATGGCCCCAAAGAAAAATTTAGTAGACCTCATGAGATGCAAACAAGATAATAGAAAGAAGATAACTAATTTCATCTCTCGTTATCAGGCTCTTTATTCCTTGATTGATGTTAAGATACTAGATACCCATCTGCAAAAGATGTTCACCGAAAACCTTGTGACACCCCTACAAGATAAACTTACTCTCATGAAGTTCCCCTCTTTTATGCATTTGTGTCAAGTGCTCTATGACTACTATTATTGTACTAGTAGTTGTGACTCACGGTCCACTCCTAGTTGAGTTGAGAAGTCTGAAGCTTCTTCCTAATCCAACCCCCAACCATTTTGTAAACCAAACAAAGGGTTTCTCCAATTTAGCCCTTCATCCCAAAACCCTCCACCTGTTAATAACCAAGTGACCGATGTTAGGTCTGGAATTCCATTTAATTATAGATATCCGAAGCATACCTTCACACCCTTGCTTGATGCCCTTTATAACACCATGACCCAATTACTCCAACAAAAAATGATCTCTCTACCCCTTGTCCATACACTTGATCCCAATAAACCATTACCTCCCTCTTATAATTCTATTGCTTATTGTTACTTTCATCATCAAAATGGACATGACACTAATCAATGCAAGCATCTAAAGCACCTAGTGCAAGACCTAATTAACTCAAGTTGTCTATCTGTTGCAGGTGTTAATGATAAAAGAAATAAATTTGTGGAACCACCCAACCAAAACTTGCAAATCTTTACCAACCCCTTTCCCAAACATAATGTGTAATTTTTCAAACCAAGTGAGACTTCACCACCTAATGTCATGAATGTGGATTCACAAGATCTACATTCTATTTCTTTCCCTCGGTAACCCATGTCACACCTATTAATGAAATGGTAAGAGAAATAGATGTTATCCATTGTAAGGGCCCAACGAAAGGACCTCTTGAGATCACCTTTTTTGCACAAGATATACTACAAAATCTTCCTAATGGCCCTCTCTACATAGTTGGTCAATTTTATGATAAGCCCACTAATGGGATACTCATAGATTCCGCATGTGGTGAGAATGTGATCACAAAAAAGTTCTAGTATTAAATAATATTGATCAAGATTTCTATAATCGACCTACTACTTGGGTCAAAAAACATAATGGTTTTGTGTTTTCGATGATTGGATCGGTTGACCTCCCATTTAAAATAGGTCTGAAAGAATTGGACATTCCCTTTTCCATTATCCCACAATCAAACCAGTTTTGTTTACGACGTGGTCACCCATGGCTTCATTCTATGAAAGAGGTCCTGTCTGTCATTCACAAGATTGTGAAGTTTCCCATTGTCAATAACATATTCACTATCCACCATAGTGGTTTTAATCCTTTATCCTCCAAGGGTAACTTTTCCCTGGATGTCTTTTGGCCTGAGCCTATGGAGCCCATCACCCCTACATGAGAATTTTTCTTCATTGCCTATCAAAAGTTAAAAGCCAAGAAGATCTCTGAACTTTCTTTGCACAACATACCTCCTTCTACCTCAGACTCACCCATCCTTGATGAATACATGTTGTCACCTGACTCTGATATGCCTAGTCAACCCACTCCCAAAACCTCTTCTAAATCATCCAAGAGGCCTAGGGATCATGATAGCAATTTTCTCCTCCCTCCCCGCACTAAAAAAAAATCTATAAAGCTAAGGACAAAGTGGATGAGCCACCTATAGTTCCTCAGGTCCCTCCTCTCAGGAAAGATACACAACCTATAGTGGACTATCTAGCCCCTTCCCCCATGCACCTTGACAAAACTCAAAAAGGAATAAATGTAAGGAAAGCTCAGGTGCGGAACAAAATCTCCTAAAGAAAAAACTCAAGGAAGAATGCAGATATGACTTTAAATTTTATAATTAGAGTTCATTAAAATACAATTGAAAAGAATAACAAAAAAGAGAAATAGTCACATACACAATTGGACACCAAATTTATGTGGGAAAACCCTTATAGGAGAAAAACCACCACACCAAGAAAATCCTCTTTGCATTACAGTAATCAAAGTTACAAACAGATATCCAACTTAACTTTTTGGTTTCACTTTTCAGCAACAGCATTCACTGATCAACCTTGTACAAAAACATCACTGTTACAACGCTCTATGAATTACATAATGAATTCATACACACTAACCAAATTCATATCCCGAATCGAACAATTCTTCACCACCATTCAAACTTTTCATCATTCGATACCATACCAAAGCATCATCATCTTCCTCACAGTCTGTTGATCTTCCATATAGGAATGGTCACAACAGTTCAATTGCCAACGGTTCACATTCGGCTTCTCTCATTGGCTCATAATACACCACGTAGGATAGGCACTTAGTCAAATAGTTCAAACGTATGGCATGTCGGCGAGACACTAGATCGTGTCTCCCTGATGCCAAAGATGCTCATTCACAAAGCCATCAGAAAGACCAACAGTATCGGCAAGACCCTATGAAGTTAGACAGATAGAATACCAAGTCTCCCTGATGTCATAAGAAAACCAACTGTCATATCAACAAGAGTCAAACCAAACACAACATCATCACCCAGACATGTTTTTTCGCTAAGAATTCACACCTGCTAAGACTTCACATTGATTTTCAATTCTTTCGACGAGACCAACTACCATCGGTAGGAGATCATACCTATTGGTGAAAAAAAAGTATCAGCAAGAGGTCTCACCGAATACAAACCCAGTCGGCAAGATCATAACGACCACTTAGACTCTTATCAACCCTACATGTCACCCCGATAGCACTAGTTGTTGAGAGTCTCCCCGAAGCTCACAAGGAATCAACTCATCGACAAGAGGTCTACCTAGGAGGAGTGAGATGGAAAACTTCACAGCGAGAGCCTATGTCTCTTTGATGACTTTCGTCAGAAAAATAGTTGCATAGTCACAGTGATCAGACTTCTTAGGGAGTTTAGAATACAACTACTAGTCAGCAAGATAGTCTGAGGGTCTCACCAAATTTTTTCTTTCAGGAGTTTCATGCCAGTAATTTGGAGGCACATTTTCCAACAATCTCTCACTTGACGAAGATCTTACTGACACCTCCAGAACATAAAAAAACTACTAAAATTCATGGGAACCAAGGTCCATTGAACTGGCACACCACCTATGCTTGTCTCTGCTCATTGGTTTCATCAATGCATCTACAAAATTTTCCAGAGTATCCACTTTTTCTAAAGAGACCTTTCCATCCTCCACCATATCTCGTACGAAATGATATTGCACATCAATATGTTTCATCCTGGCATGGAAAGGAGGATTTTTTGCTAGACAAATAGCACTCTAATTGTCACAGTAAATCATAATTTTCCCTGTATCAAAACCAATGTTAGAACATAAACGTTTTAAGCAGATTGCTTCTTTACAGGCATGTGTAGCTATCATGTATTTTTCCTCTGTAGTGGAAAAGTGACTATAGCCTGCTGCTTACTCATCCAACTAACTACACCACCATTCATCAAGAAAATATATCCATTGGTGGATCTTCTGTTGTTAATGTCCCCTATCCAATCAGAATCCACATACCCACAAATGTTGAGAGTCCTCTATGATTCAACCAAATTTCCAGGGTAACACAAAGCATATTCTAAAGTACCCTTCATATATCTAAACACTCTTTTCACAACATCCCAATGTGTCCTTCCAGGATTTTCCATAAAATGACTAAGTACTCCCACTACTTGGGCAATGTTTGGTCTTGTACAAACCATTGCATACATTAAATTGCCAACTGCACTAGAATAAGGCACTTTGGTCATGTCCTCCATCTCTGTAGGATATTTTGGACAATCTTCAATAGATAGCTTTGTTCCCTGCAAAACTGGAACAACTAGCTTCTTGCAATCAGTCATACAAAATCTCTCCAGAACAATATTAATATACATACTTTGTCTAAGCCAAAGTTTTCTACAACTTTTTTCCTTGGTTATTTCCATTCCCAAAATATACCTAGCTGCACCAAGATCATTCATTTTGAACTTTACAGACAACTGATATTTTAGATAAAAAATCATTAACTTAATATTGCCTATGAACAACATATCATCAACATAGAGAGCAATAATAAGAATACGATCATTTTCAGCTTTGAAGTACACACAATGATCAAATTTTGATCTTACAAATCCCATTGACAAAACAAAAGTCTCAAATTTTTGGTACCACATTCTAGGAGATTGTTTTAATCCATACAAAGATTTTTTCAACTTGCAAACTAGTTTTTTTACCTTTTTCCACAAAGTGCTCAAGCTGGGACATATAAATTTCTTCTTCAAGTGCACCATGAAGGAATCTTGTCTTCACATCCATCTGTTCAATCTCTAAGTCATACGCAACTACAAGTGACAAAAGAAATTTGATAGAATTTAGCTTAGCTACAGGAGAAAAAATTTCTCCATAATCAATTCCCTCTACCTGGGAATATCCTTTCACAACCAACCTCACCTTATAATTTTCCACACTGCCATCCAAACCAATTTTCATTTTAAATACCCATTTGCAGCCAACAAAATTTATGCCTTCAGGCAAGGACGCCAAACTCCAAGTGTCATTATTTTCTAATGATGCCATTTCTTCATTCATGGCTTCCAACCAAGAGTTTGAATCAGGCATTCTGATTGCCTCTTTGATAGTCCTAGGCTCATCAGTGCTAGAAATTAAAGCATAGGCACAAGTAGAATCTAACATAGAAAATCCATATCTATCAAGTTGCCTTCTTTCACGTGTTGATCTCCTCATGGGCTGAGGCTAAGGTTGTTCTTATTCTTCATAACTCTCAGAAATACTTGAGCTTTCCTCAGTTTCAAGTACATTTTGAATTTCCAATTCCTCTTTATCTGGTGTTGAAGGAATTTCAACTACATCCTTTTTGTTTCTTGATTTTGTCTCTAACTGTAAATCCAAAGTAGAAGGCTTCAGCACATGAAAAATAAAAAATTTTGTTGTACAAAACCTTCTATGTATCAAGATTCCAAAGCTTGTATCCTTTTATTCCAACACTATAGCCAATAAAAAATACATTTAACAACCTTGTTCTCCAATTTAGATCTTTTTTCATTCGGCACATATGCATATGCCTCACAGCCAAAGACACAAATGTGTCTCAGAGAGGGCTTCCTTCCTGACCATGCTTCCAAAGGTGTTTTCTCAATAAGATCAGAATTAGGAGAATGATTTATTAAGAACATGATGTTGCAACTACCTCATCCTAGAACTTCTCCTCTAGGCTAGCACTACTGAGCATACTTTGCGCTCTTTCCATCACTATCCTGTTGAACCTTTTAGCAACTCCATTTTGCTGTGGAGTGTAAGGTGTATTTTTTTGTTTTTTAATTCCATGATCTTTACAGTACCTTTCAAACTCATCAGAACAAAACTCACCACCATTTTCAGTCCTAAAGCATTTAATTTTTCTTCCAGTCTAATTTTCCATAGGGTTTTTAAATTCCTTAAAATGACTTAGCACTTCTTATTTACTTTTCAAAAATAAACAAACGCCCTTCTTGAATAATCATCAATGAACGATACATAATAACTTGATTTAGACAAAGAACCTAACATTTACTGGACCAAAAACATCATAATGAATGTAATCAAGTAAACCAGAAGATTTATGAGTAGAGTAGAATGAAACACGGTGTTGTTTACCATATATACAATGTTCACAAAATTCAAATTCAAGATTACATTCATTAAGCCCCTTAACCAGTTTTTTATTTTTCAAGGTTTTTAAACGTTTCTCTCCAATGTGGCCCAGCCTATGATGCCAGAGCATAGTTTTTCTACTGGAAGTTTAACTTCCGTAGAATTTGCATATCAAGAACTCTCTCCTCCTCTCCATGAGTAGCTTTTTGTGACTTTACATAGACACTATTGCATTAAACAACAAGTGCATCCAACTTATACAAAGTACCCATACAGACACCCCTAGATAGCACCATTGAGCCTCTAGTCATTTTATAGCCATTTCCAGACAATGAGACTTGCGCTCCAACATCGTTCAGCTTACTAAAAGAAAGTAAATTTTGAGCCAGACCTGGTATATACATAACATCATTGATTCCCTTCACTCTTCCATCAGGGAATTGAATTCTAACTCTTCGAGAGCCAATTATTTCGAGAGATGAATCACTTGCCAAATACACCCTTCCACCATCATATTTTTCATACTTAGTGAACCATTCTCTGTGAGATTTCATGTGGAAAGATGCTCCAGAATCAACCAACCAGACATCATCCGATGTCTGTGTTGCCAAGGCTGCAATGAAGGCATCTGCATCACTCTGAGAAGAATCATTGTTGGAAGAATTATTCTTCTTCTTTTTCGCCTCTTTGCAATCCTTTCAGACATGATCAGGCTGCCCACAATTCCAACACTTCACCTTGGACTTCTTGCCAAGAGACTTTGATCTCCCTTCTGATTTTGATTTGGACTTCTTGTCCTTCTTCTTGCCTTCTTCTTTTGATCTTCCTCGAACAACAAGAGCCTCCTTTTCCATCTCAAAATATTTTCTTCTCATCTCTTCTAATAACAAAGAAGCAACATCTTACATCTTAAAAGTGGATTTCATACTCCCAATAGCGATCACCAAGTGATCCCAAGAATCTGGCAAAGAACATAACAATAACATATAATGATCTTCTTCATTGATCTTCACACCCACATATGCAAACTGAGCAATCATCATGTTGAAAGCATTCAAATGATCAACAAAAGATGCTCATACAACTTCTTCCTCAAGAACAACTTATTCACCAAGGACTTGTCTTGATAAATAGCTCCCAGTCTTTTCCACAAAGAAGATGTTGTATTTTCTTCATGAACATTTAGAAGAACATAGTCTACTAGACAGAGCCTTATCAGCCCCTTTGATTTTCAATCTGTGAGGTCCCAATCCTCTTGCTTCATGCCTGTAGGTTTTATTCCAGACACAACAAGCCAAATATCACGATCAACCAACAGATCTTCCATTTTAAGTTTCCACAACTCAAAATTTCTGCCATTGAATTTCTCAACTTCCATCTTTCTTGATGAGCTTTCCATCTTAATTTGTAATTCAAATTACCAGACTTCTACAAGACTCCCACTAAAAAAATTGAGACAAAAAAACCAAACTACCCACAAGGATAACACAATTGGCTAGGCTCTGATACCAGTTGTAATGAAGTCTTAGGTGTGGAACAAACTCGCCTAAAGCCAAAAATTAGGGAAGAATGTAGATATGACTTTAAATTTTACAATTACAGTTTATTAACATACACTTGAAAAGAATAACATAAAAGAGAAATAGTCACATACACAATTGGATACCAAATTTACGTGGGAAAACCCTTATGGGAGAAAAACCCACCACACCAAGAAAATCCTCTTTGTATTAAAGTAATCAAAGTTACATATAAACATCGAACTTAACTTTCTGGTTTCAATTTTTAGCAGCAACATTCACTGATCAACCTTGTATAAAAACATCACTATTACAATGCTCTCTGAATTACATAATGAATTCATACACACTCACCAAATTCATAACCCAAATTGAACAAGTCTTCACCACCATTTGAACAGTTCATCATTCTATACCATACCTCATCATCATCATTTTCCTCATAGTGTGTTGATCTTCCATGTAGGAACAGTCGCAACAGTTCAACCACCAATGGTTCACATTCGGCTTCTCTCATTGGCTCAGAATACACCACGTAGGATAGGCGCTTAGTCAAATAGGTCAAACATATGGCATGTTGGTGAGACACTAGACCATGTCTCCTCGATGCCAAAGATGCCCATTCACAGAGCCATCAGCAAGACCAATAGTATTGGCAACACCCTATGAAGTTAGACCAATAGAATACCAAGTCTCCTCGATGTCACAAGAAAACCAACTATCATATCAACAAGAGTCACACCAAACACAACACCATTGCCTAGACATGTTCTCTCACTAAGACTTCACACTGACGTTCAAGTCTGTCAGCGTGACCAACTACCATCGATAGGAGATCATACCGAGTTCATACCTATTGGCAAAAGAAACAGTATCGACGAGAGGTCTCACCGAATACAAACCCAATCGGTGAGATCATAACCATCACTTAGACTCTTATCGAGCCTACATGTTACCCCAATAGCACTAGTCGTTGAGATTCCCCCTGAAGTTCACAAGGAATCAACTCATCGACAAGAGGTCTATTGGGGTGGAGTGAGATGAAAAATTTCACAGTGATAGCCTATGTCTCTCAGATGACTTCTATCGGCAAGACATTTGCATAGTAACGGTGATCAGACTTCTTAAGGAGATTAGAACACAGCTGCTAGTCAGCAAGACACTCTAAGGGTCTCACTGACTTTCTTCTTCCAAGAGTTTCATACTAGTAAGTTTGAGGAAAATTTTCCAACAATCCCCCACTTAACGAAGATCTTACTGAAACCTCCAGAACATAACAAAACTACTAAAATTCATGGGCACCAAGGCCCATCGAACTGGCACACCACCTGTACTTGTCTATGCTCACTGGTTTCATCAATACATCTGTAACATTCTCCAAAGTATCCATTTTTTCTAAAGAGACATTTCTATCCTCCACCATATCTCGTACGAAATGATACTGCACATCAATATGTTTCGTCATGGCATGGAAAGTAGGATTTTTCGGCAGAAGAATAGCACTCTGACTGTCACAGTAAATCATAATTTTCCCTGCATCAAAACTTATGTTAGAACACAAACGTTTTAACTAGATTGCTTCTTGATAGGCATGTGTAGCTGCCATGTATTTTTCCTTTGTAATGGACAAAGCGACTACAACCTACCACTTAATCATCCAACTAAATGCACCACCATTCATCATGAAAATATATCCACTGGTGGATCTTCTATTGTCAATGTCCCCTATCCAATCAGAATCCACATACCCACAAATGTTCAGATTCCTCTGTGATTCAACCAAATTTCCATGGTAACACAAAGCATATTTTGAAGTGCCCTCAGATATCTAAACACTCTTTTCACAACATCCCAATGTGTCCTTCCAAGATTTTCCATAAAACGATTAAGTACTCCCGCTGCTTGGGCAATGTCTGGTCTTGTACAAACCATTGCATACATTAAACTGCCAACTACACTAGCATAGGGCACTCTAGTCATGTCCTCCATCTTTGTAGGAGATTTTGGAAAATCTTCAACAGATAGCTTAATTCCCTACAAAATTGGAACAACTAGCTACTTGGAAAGAGTCATATAAAATCTCTCCAGAACAGTATTAATATACTTACTCTGGCTAAGCCAAATTTTTCTACAACTTTTTTCCCTGGTTATTTCCATTCCTAGAATATACCTAGCTGCACCAAGATCTTTCATTTTGAAATTTGTAGACAACTAAGATTTTAGATCAAAAATCATTAACTTACTATTGCCTATGAACAACATATCATCAACATAGAGAGCAATAATAAGAATACGATCATTTTCAGCTTTGAAGTACACACAATGATCAGATTTTGATCTTACAAATCCCAATGAAAAAACAAAAGTGTCAAATTTTTGGTACCACATTCTAGGAGATTGTTTTAATCCATACATTGATTTTTTCAACTTGCAGACTAGATTTTCTTTACCTTTTTCCACAAAGTGCTGAAGTTGGGACATATAAATTTCTTCTTAAAGATCATCATGAAGGAATGTTGTCTTCACATCGATTTGTTCAATCTCTAAGTCATACGCAACTACAAGTGACAAAATAAATATGATAGACATCAGCTTAGCTACAGGAGAAAAAATCTCTCCATAATCAATTCCCTCTACCTGGAAATACCCTTTCGCAACCAACCTCACCTTATACTTTTCCACACTGCCATCCAGACCAATTTTATTTTTAAATACCCATTTGCAACCAATAGCTTTTCTACCTTCAAGCAAGGGCACTACACTCCAAGTGTCATTCTTTTCTAATGATTCCATTTCTTCATTCATGGCTTCCAACCAAGAGTTTGAATTAGGCATTCTAATTGCCTCTTTGACAGTCCTCGGCTCATCAGTACTAGAAATTAAAGCATAGCCACAAGTAGAATCTAACATAGAAAACCTATACCTATCAGGTTGCCTTCTTTCACGTGTTGACCTCCTCATGGGCTGAGGCTGAGGTTGTTCTTATTCTTTAGAACTCACAAAACTACTTGAGCTCTCCTCAATTTCAGGTACATTTTGAATTTTCAATTCCTCTTTATCTGGTGTCGAAGGAATTTCAACTACATCGTTTTTGTTTTTTGAATTTGTCTCTGACTTTAAATCCAAAGTAGAATGCTTCAGCTCATGAAAAATAACACTTTTGTTGTACAAAACCTTCTTTGTATCAGGATTCCAAAGCTTGTATCCTTTTATGCCAACACTATAACCAATAAAAATACATTTAACAACCTTGTTCTCCAATTTAGATCTTTTTTCATTCGGCACATATGCATATGCCTCGCAGCCAAAGACACGAATGTGTCTCAGAGAGGGCTTCCTTCTTGACCACGGTTTTTTTTTGTAACTGCCTCAGCCCAGAACTTCTCCTCTAGGCCAGCACTGCTCAGCATACTTTGCACTCTTTCCATCACTATCCTATCGAACTTTTCAGCAATTCCATTTTGCTGTAGAATGTAAGGTGTAGTTTTATGTCTTTTAATTCCATGATCTTTACAATACCTTTCGAACTCATCAAAACAAAACTCACCGCCATTGTCAGTCCTTAAGCATTTTATTTTTCTTCCAGTCTGATTTTCCACAGGGTTTTAAAATTCCTTAAAATGACTAAACACTTCTAATTTACTTTTCAAAAAATAAACAAATGCCCTTCTTCAATAGTCATCAATGAACGATACATAATATCTTGACTTAGACAAAGAAGGAACATTTACTAGACCAAAAATATCATAATGAATGTAATCAAGTAAACCAGAAGATTTATGAGGACCGGAGTAGAATGAAACATGGTGTTGTTTACCATATATAAAATGTTCACAAAATTTGAATTCAAGGTTACAATCATCAAGCCCCTCAACTAGGTTTTTATTTTTCAAGGTTTTTAAACCTTTCTCTCCAATGTCACCTAGCCTATGATTCCAGAACATAGTTTTTTCTGTTGGAAGTTTAACTTCCATAGAGTTTGCACTATCAAGAAATCTCTCCTCCTTCTCTCCATGAGTAGCTTTTTGTGACTTTACATAGACACTATTGCATTGAACAACAAGTGCATCCAGCTTATACAAAGTACCAATATGAACACCCGTAGCTAGCATCATTGAGCCTTTAGTCATTTTACAACCATTTCCAGAGAATGTGACTTGCACTCCAACATCATTCATCTTACTAACAGAAAGTAAATTTTGAGCTAGACTTAGTATATACATAACATCATTGATTCCCTTCACTCTTCCATCAGGGAACTAAATTTTGACTCTTCCACGACCAACTATATCTAGAGATGAATCGCTTGCCAAATACACCATTCAACCATCGTATTTTCATACTTAATGAACCATTCTTTTGTGAGATGTCATGTGGAAAGATGCTCCAGAATCAATCAACCAGACATCATTTGATGCCTGTGTTGCCAAGGCTGCAATGAGGGCATCTGCATCACTAAGAGAAGAATCATTGTCGAAAGAATTCTTCTTCTTATTTTTCTCCTCTTTGCAATCCTTTCAGACATGACCAGGCTGGCCACAATTCCAACACTTCACCTTGGACTTCTTGCCAGGAGACTTTGATCTCCCTTCTGATTTCGATTTGGACTTCTTGTCCTTCTTCTTGCCTTTTTCTTTTGATCTTCCTCAAACAACAAGAGCCTCCTTTTCCATGTCAGAAGATCTTCTTCTCATATCTTCTGATAACAAAGAAGCAACAACATTCTCCATCTTAAAAGTGGATGTTGTACTCCCAATAGTCATCACCAAGTGATCCCAAGAATCTAGCAAAGAACATAACAATAGCATACAACGATCTTCTTCATCGATCTTCACACCCACAGATGCTAACTGGGCAATCAACATGTTGAAAGCATTAAAATAATCAGCAGCAGATGCTCCTTAATACATTTTCAAAGAGTATAGCTTCTTCCTCAAGAACAACTTATTCACCAAGGACTTGCCCTGATAAAGAGCTCCCGATCTTTTCCATAAAGAAGATGTTGTCCTTTCTTCATGAACATTTAGAAGAACAGAGTCTGCTAGATAGAGCCTTATCAGCCCCTTTGATTTTTGATCTGTGAAGTACCAATCCTCTTGCTTCATGCCTGTAGGTTTCCTTCCAGACACATCAAGCCAAAGATCATGATCAACCAACAGATCTTCCATTTTGAGTTTCCACAACTCAAAATTGTTGCCATTGAATTTCTCAATTTCAATCTTTCCTAACATGCTTGCCATATTAATCTATAATTCAAAATACTAGACTTCTACAAGACTCCCACTGAACAGAATTGACACAAAAAACCCAACCTACCAACAAGGATAACATAATTGGCTAGGCTCTAATACCACTTGTAGCGAAAGCTTAGGTGCGGAACAAACTCTCCTAAAGCCAAAATTCAGGGAAGAATGCAGATATGACTTTAAATTTTGCAATTAAAGTTCATTAAGATACACTTGAAAATAATAATAGAAAAGAGAAATGGTCACATACACAATTGGACACCAGATTTATGTGGGAAAACCCTTACGAGAGAAAAAACTACCACACCAAGAAAAGCCTCTTTGTATTATAGTAATCAAAGTTACATATAGAGATCGAACTTAACTTTTTGGTTTCAATGTTCAGTAGCAACATTCACTGATCAACCTTGTACAAAAACATCACTGTTACAACACTCTCTGAATTACATAATGAATTCATACACATTGACCAAATTTGTATCCTGAATCGAACAAGTCTTCACCACCATTCAAATTGTTCATCATTCGATACCATACCAAAGCATCATCATTTTCCTCATAGTCTGTTGATCTTCCATACAAGAACGGTCGCAACAGTTCAACCACCAACGGTTCACATTTGGCTTCTCTCATTGGCTCATAATACACCACGTAGGATAGGTGCTCGGTCAAACAGGTCAAACGTATGGCATGTTGGTGAGACACTAGACTGTGTCTCCCAGATGCCAAAGATGCTCGTTCATAGAGCCATCGACAAGACCAATAGTATCAGCAACACCTTGTGAAGTTAGATGAATAGAATACCATGTCTCCTTGATGTCACAAGAAAACCAACTGTCATATCAACAAGAGTCATACCGAACACAACACCATCACCCAAACATGTTTTGTCACTAAGACTTCACACTGGCTAAGACTTCACACTGATGTTCAAGTCTATCATTGAGACCAACTACCATCGGCAGGAGATCATACCGAGTTCATACCTATTGGCGAAAGAAACAGTATCAGCGAGAGGTCTCACTGAATACAAACCCAGTCGACGAGATCATAATAGACGCTTAGACTCTTATCGAGCCTACATGTCATCCTGATAGCACTAGTCGTTGAGAGTCTCCCCGAAGTTCACAAGGAATCAACTCATCGACAAGAGGACTGCCCAGGTGGAGTGAGATGGAAAACTTCACAACAATATCCTATGTCTCTTTGATGACTTCCGTCGGCAAGACAATTGCACAGTCACAGCGATCATAATTCTTAAGGAGTTTAGAACACAACTGTTAGTTGGCAAGACAGTCTGAGGGTCTCACCGACTTTTTTCTTTCAGGAGTTTCATTCCATTAAGTTTGAGGCACATTTTCCAACAATAAAGAGGCTAGACAATGTAGGCATCATCATCGTGCTCTCACTCACCAATCTCATGAGGAAGAAAAAATTGAAGATCACAATCCACGTGTACCTGAATCCATGCCTACTAACCCTCCTTCTCCATCCCCGCAACCTGGTCTTATACCTCCTACACCACCCATTTTACAAGCCACCACTGATATTATCATACGACCCACCATTTCCATCAACTTAGATGATGATGATGATAAGAATGCTCACATTGATGAAGAGGTACACCAAACATTGAATTCACTATTCTCCTCTTCCATGAGCATTCATAAAAATTCTCCTAGGACAAGTGTTAACCTTAACGCTAGTTAAGAAATTGTTTTCATTCCTCTCGCTAGTTACCCTCTTGAGTTTTATACTGAGCAAGATTGGGAGGCAAATGACTTTCTCACAAAGTAATGCACATGTGCCTTACTAGTCCTTCTTTTTCTTTTTCTTTTTTTTCATTTGTGTGTCGTTTATTCCCCATCCTAATAGTTGTTTTCTTACTCTTTATGACATTCTTCTATATGTATCTCCCTTCTTCTATGTGTCGTGCATGCCTTTTTGATTTCTTATTTTCCTTTTTATTTTTCCTTTCATTTGGGGATGATGCAAGGAATTCAGACAATAATGTCTCTTCATGTTGACCCAAATGAACCTCTTATTATTTTTATTTCCTCTTTTTCTTTTCATTTGGGGATGATGCAAGGCATTGAGACCACAATGTCTCCTTCACGTTGACCGAAATGGACTCTTCTCATTTTCCTTTTTTTCTTTTTGCCTTTCATTTGGGGATGATGCAAGGTATTGAGACCACAATTTGTCTCCTTCATGTTGACCCAAATGGACTCTTCTCCTTTTCCTTTTGTTCTTTTTTCCTTTCATTTAGGGATGATTGAAGGCATTGACACCACAATGTCTCCTTCATGTTGACCCAAATGGACTCTTCTCCTTTTCCTTTTTTTCTTTCTTCCTTTCATTTGGGGATGATGCAAGGCATTGATACCACAATGTCTCCTTCATGTTGACCCAAATGGACTCTTCTCCTTTTCCTTTTGTTCTTTTTTCCTTTCATTTGAGGATGATGCAAGGCATTGAGACCACAATGTCTCCTTTATGTTCACTCAAAAACAAGGCTCTTTTATGTTTGTCTTTTTCTTTTGCATTTTATTGTCCTTTTGGGGATGATGCAAAGCATCGAGACATCCCACGTCTCTTCCATGTTGACCCAAATTGACTCTTCTTTTTCATTTGATTTCATTCTCATTTTTTCTTCTTCCAGTTCTATGTATTTGGGGGAATGATGATAGTTTCGTTCTCTCTAAAATAATCATTGCAGAAACGAATCCTCTATGTTCACTAAAAAACAAGGCTCCTTTATGTTTGTCTTTTTCTTTTTCATTTTATTGTCCTTTTGGGGATGATGCAAAGCGTCGAGACATCCCACGTCTCTTCCATGTTGACCCAAATTGACTCTTCTTTTTCATTTGATTTCATTCTCTTTTTTTCTTCTTCCAGTTCTATGTATTTGGGGGAATGATGATAGTTTCGTTCTCTCCAAAATAATCATTGCAACAACGAACATACTAACCCCAAATCCATATACCCCTTATGTTTTTGGTGTTTTTCATTTTGGGGGCAATCCCCCTTTTTCCTTTGCTTTCTTCCTTTTTGCATGATGCATCCTTTCTTGGACACTTATCACTTGACATTGGTATTTTCAAGTAGGCTCTAATGTCCCTTTTGCATTTTTCCTTTCTCTACTTTAAAGCAATTTCTCACAAAGCGGTGTGTAGCAATCCTTTTAAAGTGGGGGCATACATTGGCACTATTTTATTTCTTGCATTTGCATTTGTGTTTTCTTTGTTTGTGCTTCCTAGTGCAGCCTTGACACTTCAAATGATGTGTTTCTCACTTTGTGTATGACATTTGGTGTAATGTCCTTCATAATTGTGACTTATCTTAGCATAGTATATTCCTCTTAGTGGCCTAATGCAATGCACTGCATCCCCTAAGTTGTGAATGTTATATACTTTGATTGGTCCTCTCTTGGAGACATTAGACGCAATATTCCCTAAGTCAAAGACCTCATAATGAACTATACAAGACTCCTTAGAACACTCTTTTTTCATTTTACACCTTTTGCATTTTCCATTTTGTACCTTTTTGTGCATACATTGCCACCCTGCATAACAAAACTTGCATGCCTGTGGTGCCATCTTGCACTTGTTCATGGGTTCTAAACATCCAAGGCTTTTCTTGTCCCATGAACCACACCCCTATCATTTGTGGCACCTTATCAAAGTTATCAGGAGATATAACTTTGGTATGGTTGAGCGAGAAGCCCAACTAGTGGTACACCTTTCCCCATAGCCACCTTTTTGTGTGTGAGTGCATATCAATCGTGTGCATGTATCTCACCACCTTTTGGAATTCTCACTCGATGAACAAACGAAAGTCTCGTCGGCCCAAAGTGAGTACATCCTTTTCTCTCAGACAAACAACCTAGATCTGATCCACAACTAGATGGACAAACAGTCCAAGCTTGATCTGACTTTTCACATCACTCCTTGTGTGATCTATTATACATATATTTATTTTGCCATGGGATCTTGATCCTAGGGGCTTGATCATCCCTCTTGATCATGAGTTGAATCTCACCTTACTAGCATGAGTGCATTAGATCCCACTCGACAAACATGATTCAACTACTTTAGTGTGAGTTTGAAGTAAGTTCATACTCTCACTAAAGTGGGGACTAAATATGTCGCCAAAAAGTGTAGAACTCGGCACGTTTTCACTCATTTTGGCCTTTCCCATTGGATTTTGGCCTTATTTTAGCTTGATTCAGCCTTGCAAGATTGCAATTCAGCAATAAACTAATGATGTTTTACTAAGGTCTTGTGAAGTGTTGTAACACATTTTGTCACTTTTCTAGGACCCTTTCAACATGATTCACTTAAACAACACCTTCTTACCTCTTTCTAAGCCTTATGAAAAAGTGTTGTAATGAATTTTCATACTTATCTAGGATTATCACCCCTAAATTAACCCTTTTTCTATGCTAATTTGTCCTCTTAATCTAATTTTAGTCTTTACTTAAGTGTGTTTTAGGAGGCAAAGTTGATAAACTTCATTAAACACAAATTAATTCCCGACCACCACTTGAAATTGCCCAAGTGGACTAGGCCACCATGTCCCTTTTGACATAAATTTCATATTGAAAATAAAATTTAACAGGAATCTTGCCTCCTAAACCCTAGTGTCGGCCTAGCATGTTGCATTTTTGGGAAATTAATGTTTTACATATACAAATAAGGGTTTTCACCTTCATTTTTCTCTCTCCCAAGCTCATTTTTACATCTCTTCACAAGTACTCTTGCATTCAAGTCTTCCAAAGAAAGCAATCAAGCATAAGGGTTTCACAAGCAACCTCCATTGGAGCATCTCTTACATGTTGCAAACTATCAACAACAAAGGATTTGGTAAGAATTTCCCATTAAGTTCATCATTCAATATTACTTTCCTTTGATTTGTTTCTCATTTGGGTTTAGTTACCATCAAAGGGGTTTGACTTAGACAAACCCCTATTTCCTAACTCCAACATTCTCTTGGTCTTTGCATGTGTTTGTAGGTTTGAATGTAGATTTGGTGAAGTACAAAGTGTTGGAGAAAGTACAAACATTCCCCTCAAGTCACATCAAAGCATCAAACCCTAGAAGGAGCAAAAAGATAAGTTGCAAGTCACTTTCGGGAGTTTCAAATATGTATTATTGTAGAAGAAGAAACTACCAATTGGGACCAACATAATCAAACCCTAAATCCTCAAAAAGCATCAAGAGGACTAGGTCACCCCTATTGGTGACCTTGTCCCTATGCTAAGCCCGGAAAGGGTTTATGTATTTTTGGGTACCCATTTCCTTGAAACCTGGTCTAGCAAAGTTTCTCGACAAGTGGACTAGGTCACCCAACTTGGTGCAAGTGTCCCTCAGTTGTTTTTAGACATTTTCCAAAGGATTCCAAGACCATTCATTCGCAACATCATATTTCTAGGTGTACATCCTCTATCCATCTTTGTTAATTTCCAGATTACTTACATTTACTTCATTTTAGAGTAGTTTGCAATAGTTTATATTTACTCTGTTTACATTGCATACATTATATTAGTATCATTTTACTTTCAGTTTTTGGCCACACAACACACACATATCACAACTTTCATCAATCAGCCCTCCCTTTTGAATGCAACCTCCAAAAATCTCGTAACCACCAAGTGGTAAGACTGTCATTCCCACACACCAAGAGCTCCCAGGGTGAAAAAACTTGAGGGCCTAGTAGAGGGAATCCTTTTTCGGGTATGTGAAGGATCATGATGGGCCAAAAAGTGGTAATATGTAAGTGATATGATGGCCCATGTGGCTGACGACTTTTTTTTACCCAAAATTGATGAAACGAAAAGGGTTTTTAAAGGATATTCTCAACTTTCCACCAATATAAATTATGCTTTACTTTGAATTTAATAAAAAATTATTATTGATTTTCTATTTGAATTACGACTAAAGACATAATTGATAGGTTGATTGAAAAACATCTATAGCTTTCAAACGGTATCATATTTTTTGAATCTGAAACATGTGACACATTCTATGCTTCACATACTATAGGATTAAAAAAAAATACATTTCATGAAGTTTTGACCAAGTTAAGGTGGTTAGACATACAAATTTTTTATATTTTTAAAAAGTTGTAATAAAAAATTCATAATTAATTGTTTACTTAGAAAAAAATTACAAAAAAATATGCACCACATCAAGACATGAGTCTTCTACTTATATATAAAATACTATAAAAAAATATTGTCATTTTATTGTGGTGAGGGTGGTCAGACAAACACCTACTTCTTATTTTTTCCTTGAAATTTAAGTACTATTGCATTGAAATTTCAAATTTTCACCAAATAGATTTTTTAAAAGTAAAAATAAACCTAGTAATTTAGAAACGACATTCAATTTTCTACAAATTAGATTCTTACATATTTTTGAAATAATACTGATAACTTATTCAATTTTTTATGTCAAGTTGTCGACCTCTAATTTTTCTGAATTTTATTGCTACTTAAGGGCCTGTTTTTTCCATGATGATCCTGCACATGCTCTTTCCCTAGGTCCTAGTGTTACATTTTTGGTGGCTCGGTTTAGAACATCTTTATATCTTTGTATATGTTATTTTCCCCCTATATTTTATTTGATGTGAATGTGTGTTATTTCCCTAACTAGCTTCCTCAGGTTATTTTCATTGTTAGTCACATAAGTTTACTTACCTATTTCTTAGGAAATTCTCACTTTAAATTTATTTGATAATATTGAGAAACATGTCATTATCTTATGTTTTACTATTCCTCACCTTGGCCAATACAACCAATGATTGTTATTGTACTTTATTATACTTTTTTTTCATTTTTTAATTTAGGAATATAATTTATTCTTGTCATATTGATCTTTTAAGTTTTTTGTGTGTTGCCAAAAAGTGTAGCCTTTTACACTTTTTACTCATTTGGGCCCTTTCCTATGGATTTTAGAGCTCTTTTTACCACTTTCCAAGCCTTTTTCCAAAGTGTTCTAAGGTGTTTTAATACATTTTCACACTTTCCTAGGCTTGTCATCACTAATTCAACCCTTTCTTATGTTAAATTGGCCTCTTAATGTACTTTTAGGCCTGACTTAAGTGTGTTTCGGGAGACAAGACTATTAAACATCATTAAACATCTTTTAATTCCTGACCACGATTTGAATCTATCTAAGTGGACTAGGTCACCACCTTGGGCGACCTAGTCCCTTGTGGCATAAAAATTAAAATTAAATGAAAATTCTTGCGGGATTTTGTCTCCTAAACCCTAAGGTCAGTCTATCAGGTGTTATTTTTGGGGAATTAGGGCATAGCATGTATAATTAAGGTTTTTTCCCCTTATTTTTCACCTTCTTATACCCCTTCTAAGTTTCATTTTCTCCTATCTCCTTCTCCTCTTAATCACTCTTCTCAATCAGCCTAGGGTTTGAGCACTCTAAACCATCAAGACATCTCTCAGGAAGCATTCAAGGGTTGAATCCTCCATTTTTGTAGCTCATGATTAGTCATCATGGAAAGGTAAACTCTATTTGTTTCATGTTTCTTTATATTATTTCATCATCTTGGTTTGACTACTCAAAAGGGGTTTGGCTAAGGAAAACCTCCATGCCCTAACAATCAACAAAATTTTCCTCTTAGTGTGATTTGCATGTCTTGTATGTAGATTTGACAAAGAAACAAGGTGGAAGAAGCTTCATCAACTTGTCAAGGCTCTTCAAGGTTGTAGAAACCCTAGTTGAGGTTTGGAGAACACTTGCAGACCAAATTCTTCACTTTCGAGACTAAATACCTTGAGGAGTAGAAAGTGCAGATTGAGGGCTTCCAATTCCACTCGCTGATCTTCAAAAATTTAGAAGTGGACTAAGTCACCAACAATGGAGACCTAATCCCCTTGAACCTTCTTTTCAATTTTTTTTTTTTGTAGATTTGGACACCCATTTGGCTGAAACGAGCTTCGATGCAGTTTTCCAAATCTGGGACTAGGTCACCTAGAATGGTGTAAGTGTCCCAATAGACTATAATTTCAACATCAACAACATTTCCAATCTCCATTCCAATCTACAACTCACTCCCAGGTGCACCTCTTCATTTCTATTTATTTTTGTAGTAGTTTGTTTATGTTTCTTAGGTCATTTGCATATCACAATGTGTTTTCTAGCATAGTTGCATTCTCTAGATTTTACATTAATAATTAGTTTATATTTTCCATTTCCATCACTTAGACACATTCACACACATCACAAGCATTCACAAGCCCTAATCCTTTGATTGTAACCTTTAGCATTTTGGTATCCCTCTCTATCCTTTTAGATGAAAAAAGCTAGGAGTTTTAGAGACCCTAAGTGGATACCAAAATCTATGTTACACTTTGATCTTTCCATTAGGCTACTAGATCTCTATTGGGTATCTCCACAACTAAATCTAATAGATCAAATGAGAAATGTAACTATTTCTATTAATGCCAAGATAGTCTTACCTCCCTTGATATTTTCTAGGATTTAGTGGTTAAGTAAAAACATGGTTGTCAAATTATATTTTAAGGTATTCATTGTCAAAATAAAGAATGGGGGAAAGAAGAAAAAGGGTAGGGGAGATTTGAACATGTAAGTAGAATTCCTTCAACAAAATTACTATGCTGACTAACTCAACCAAAGAAAAACATTAAATAATCAAAATTAGTACGACATATCTACTATGTGGTACAAATTTCTATGTAAAATTTCAGAAGAAACTTTACGGACTTGTCATGAGTGGACATAAAATTAATCTCATTCATTAAATTCACATGATGATGTTTAATGAAGTACATAATATTATTAGGTACACATGATCTCCTACCAATTTCTAGTTGGGTAAGTGCATGGAAATGGGGGTAGAAAGGAAGTCAAAAGTGGTCACCTATTCCCTAAAATTGGTAAGCTAAAAAATTTAACAATAATAATGCCTAGTATTAAAATTTGAAGATGTGATAAGAAAAATAAGTTTAGTGTTAATAATCTTGTTTTTAACTACCAATAATTTTAAAACTATTAAGATTGAGAGAATCAAATCTTGAGTGCTCATAAAAGTGTTACTATTTTCATCACTAAAATATAACATAGCAACTAGATTATTCCCCTACCACAATAATTGTTTTCTTTGTTTTGTATTATTATTAAAAATAATTAGTGGAAGGATAGATAAGAATAAGAGTAACTAATACAAGTTATGTTTAATTTTAGTAAATATATCCTTTAAACACTAAACTATCCTAACTCCCCAAGCTATGTTTCATAAATATTCTTATCATTTTTTGAATGGAATATATCCTAACAACTAATCACTTAAAGTGCACACCACCTAGCATCCATAGAAATAAATAAATATGATTTTTCTTGTAGAGAGTGATAAATAGAATAATCTTATAGGATTATTCTCAAATTTTGATGAATGATTTAAAAATAAAATAAAAAATCAATACAAAACATTTCCAAGAATTTAGCCTTAAAAATGCGGACCTTGCAAAACTAAACTAGATTTAATCTAAATTTGAATCCACAAAAACATACAACTTATATAAATTAAAATAAACTTTTAAGAAAATAAATCTTCAAAACATACCTATTAATTCTTAGAAATCGTCAAAATACCCCAAGGATGTAAAAAAGAAGG
Source organism: Sequoiadendron giganteum (assembly GCA_007115665.2). Taxonomy (NCBI): domain Eukaryota; kingdom Viridiplantae; phylum Streptophyta; class Pinopsida; order Cupressales; family Cupressaceae; genus Sequoiadendron; species Sequoiadendron giganteum. The sequence goes on from CM021100.1 coordinate 425,376,360, forward strand.
GTAATCTTGGAGATCTTTCGATGACCAAGAAAAGAATTGAGGTGGTGAACACACACCTAGGAGTTAAAGGAAGTGAAACAATTTTAGAGAAACCATGATCTTAGAAAGAAAAAAAATACAATACAACAATAATCATTTGGATTCCTAATGAATTAAATCAAACCAATCAAAGAGGAAAGCATAAAATAAAACATTCAAACATGAAATAAGATAATTTAAATAAAAGTAAAATGTTTTAAAATAACATCAATAAATTTTGAAGAAAATTAGATAAGAATTCTCATAATTTAATAAATTTCATAAAAAAAAATTATTGAAACAGAATATTAAATATTAACAGGTTCATTAATATTTTCCGTTGCCTCATTTACCCTTTAAAAGTATATTTAAATTTTTGAACTTAAAAGGTTCATAAGATTGAGATAAGAAGACAAATTAATTATAGAAAATGCTAAGAGTTTAGCCTCAAAGTTTTACGATGCATAAACGCGCCATGAAAAGAGAGAAATCCACTCAAACATAAAATAGACTTCGTAGTAGAATAGGCATAAGCTTATCTAGCTGTACGATCCAAGCAGACAAACGAAAGAAGGTACTACAGACTAGACCTAACAGATATATTGGTGTCGACATGGTGAAAAAGAAGTTGAAATCTAGTCATGTGGGAAGGTTCCAAACCAATTAAAATCTTTATGCCAGCCTTATCCTTCGGATCGGCCATAAATACCACAAGATCGACTGTGCCAAATATCAAAGGGCCTGCATATATCGACTTAACTCCTCCAAACTCTAGGTCTCCATATTCCATGTGAGACAACGATGTAGCCAAGAACCCATTCTCTAAACGCATCACTCCATCATGTAATTCAAGCCAGTCTATTGCAGACCTCAAGTACTCATCAGTCAATCTATTTCCTGCCTCCTCCAATTTTTTCACAATCACTGAAAATGGTTGCTCTTGCAATTCTTTGGTTGTTGCCTTTGAATGGGCTCCCTTCATTGCATTTCCTACATATTCCCGAGGAAGAGGTGGTCTCATCCTTGACCTGATGCCAATCAATCAATAAACAAAGACCGAACATTACTGAACAACTTAAGTATACATTCATTTACAATTATTCTTTTATTCGTAAAGCAAAAATACTAATACTATTCCACCTTATGTCCACGGCATACTGAACTATTGTAATATCGTTGGCGTTGATGTTTGCCATTGAAGCAGTTCTTGCACGCCACACGTGTGCCAGTGCTGCAATGAAACTTGTGCACTGAGTAACTCCCCCTTCCTTAGCCCTTAACTTGAGGAGATCAAGTGTTTTTCCTAATAAGGAGAAGAGCTGAAAAACATGCTTCCCTGATTGATTGTCCAGGGCGACCTTATTGGGCAAGAGATCCCGGTTTCTTGCATGAAAGGCGAGGAATCACGGCTGGGCTTAACCAGCACACTCTAAGCGTTGACCACTTAGAGTGTGCTGGTGGGGGCCCACTCAACTTTTTATTTTCCCTTCTGTTTCCCGTTTCCCGATTCCCGTTGTGCTGCTCTAACTCTCCACGGTGACAGTCACTGTGAGGGTTAAGGGTTAAGTTTAAATTTCAAATTTACCGCCTGCCCGCGCATTTCCACTTAAATCACAGAATTTCAAATCAAACGGACAGAGCTTGAAAACATGGCAGTTTCTCTTCCTTCTATTGTAAGCTCTGAGGTTACGACTCAATCTTCAGGGGCTAGGAATGTTATTTTTGGCGCACAGAGGGCATTGGAAATTTGGAGGTGCTCACCACTACGTTGTTGGACGTATGTGCATTGCGGACTGCAATCCTTCTCCCCACAGTCTTGTAGGCATTGGGCGTAATGATGGCACGGGGGAGGGGCTGCATAGTGTACTCTTGCAAGGATGATGTGTTGATGGGTTTATCCCTTGTCCCTTCTCCATCTTCTCTGTTGTTGCTGGCAGCTAGGGTTGGGGAGGTTGGGTTGTCCTCTATTTTGTTGGATTGGTTGCAACAACAGGGCTTCTTCTTTAAAGGGCGACACTATCAATGCGAAGGGCATATATTGGGCCTCAAAGGTCCCTAATGTCATTTTGTATCCTTCAACCTCCAAGATCTTTCAGCTTATACTTTTTTTAAAATTGGAAATGAAATCATTTATATTATTATAACACAACCAATATTGTACTACAGAGAGCAAACATAACCATCTTAACCAAGCAGATATTAGTCCAAGTAGGATTCAGGCATGGTTATTGCCCAGTCTGTTCACCATCAGTTGTAGTTCTTCAGGTGCGGCAGATTTGTGGATAGTCTCTCTAAGTGTGGATATATTAGAGCATTTATATGATTTTCTAACAAATTGGATAGTTCTAAATTTTTATGTTCCTTTGTTTCTTTTGTAATCTGTAGTGAATAAAATTACAAGCCAAGTGAAAGATCCAAAGGATGAATAATCGACATTGCTAGAATAATTAATGGGATGTTTCTGTAATAATACATGCAAGGGCCCAACAATCTACACAATTATTACATTAAAAAATAACAAATATTGTTTTAACTAAGTTGTTTGCTCCATAGTAGGTGTTGAATCTTGATTTTTCACCCCTACTCCTTTTTACTATTTCGCTCATGAAAACCACTTCATGTTTTCAATTATGATTTGGGCATGTGGTTAATCAAGTGATAGAAGAAAAAATTAAAAAAATATAATGTTTACCATGTGGCTAACAATTGAATACCGAGATCACCATTATAGCATTGACTAAAATAGAAAGAAAAATATATCTTTCAACAAGAAAGTTATAAAAAAATTAGACATGTTGATAGAAATATGTTGGAATTAGGTGTCATTTACCTTACAAACCCCCAGAAAAGTTTTAATATTTTTATTTAACATTATTGATAAATAACTATTATATCTCCAAGGAACATGGAGAGGGTAAACTTTGACACTCTATATTATAGGAAAATTAGTTATTAACTATTTATGATCTCACATGTATTTGTGACGGAGTTTGAGCCAGTATTTACTTTCAGGGAGATATTAAAAATCAAGTAAAAACTATGATGCATGATAAGATCTAAGAGGATCTTCTATAATTAGATCTTATAATTTAGATTTGGTCAATCTTCTAATGGAGCATCTAGGATTAGGATCTTGATCAATTTCACGATTATGACATAATTTATGATGCTAATGATGTAGGAGGTGGATCTAAGGTGCACAAGAGGAGTTACTTACTATTCAAGATCAACTGACCATTTTGGTGAGGTATGAGATTCTCCATGAGGACTTGGACGCCTAGTTTTAGGTGTATGGTATTAGCCACTTATTTTAAAGTACCACTCATGGTATCTTATACTCATATCTCCTATATATTGGTGCCTTGAGATGGTAGTAGTATTAGGTTATTTTGTATGTCATTCTAGTTCCATTATGCTATAAGATTTTAGAGGGGTAATCTATTGTAGCATTTATATCATTAATACAAACTTAGGTATCTTTGGTGTGGATTTTTTCCTACAAGAATTTCTCCACATAAATATCTATGTTATGATTTTAATTATATTTTATGGTTAATTTATATTTACATTTAAGATCTATAGTTGTTATTGAATTTAGGTGCATTAAGATTAAAATATCTCATTGTATAGCTATACTCTATTCCAACATTTGGTATGAGAGCCGCAATTGGATATATTAGAGATAGGATCACCTCTTTCAAAGTGTTTAATTATATTTTTTATATAGTAGCATTATGTTTATTTTTTGTAGTTTCTAGTTTTAGGTCATTTAGATCATACCTAGTTCATCTAGTTCAAAGACAAAAAAATTTAATGAAATAGAGTTTGAGCTTTGAAGGCTAAATATTGAGGATCTCTTAAAGGAGAGAGATCAATAGTTTTTTCTAAAGAGTGAAACCAAATCTAAAAATACATCAATTGAAGAATGAGTAATACTTGATTAAAACAAATCATGGAACCATACAATTGTGTTTATCTAATTCTATTATAGTGAATGTTTCAAATGAATCTACTTTATATAGATTATGGAATATAATAGGAGTGATGTATCAAACAAAGAGCAACATTAACAATATATTTTTAAAAAAACTCTTAAAATGGATGATGGGTACTTGGTTGAAGAATAATGAATTGAATTTAATCTATTCTTGAGTCAATTACAATCTATTGATGTGAAGATAGAGGAATATTATAGGTGTAAATTCTATTCATATATTTGTTGCTTGAATCTTAGGATAACCTGATCCTTGTTATAAGTGGTTCATTGTTAGATGATCCAAAGTTGGATGCTCGAGCGTTGTCAGCTTAATAAGAGGAAATGAGGAGAAAGTAATTAGACGGGTTAGAGGATGCATGATATGTATGGGGAAGATATAAAGAGAGACAAAAAGTTAAGTAAAAAATTTGTAAGGAAAAGTTTAAGGATATATCTAATTCCAAGGGAAAGTTTGAGACACTTACTAAGTGTAGGTTGAAGTGTTAAAACTATGAAAAATGACCACATCTCATAAAGGTATTTTAGTAGAAGAATATATATAATGACGATTCATCTATAGATAAATCTTTAGATGATAAAATTGTTGATTCTTTTATAATTTCTACTAATAAAACTTTTGATATTTCTTGGTTCGAAGATTTGAGTGCATTTCAAAATAAAGAACAATCTAATGATAAAATGTAACAAATTAATATATTTTTTAATTAATATAGATAATATAAAAGATGCATGCACAAAACATCAAATGATGGATAAAATAAGGAAGGAGAAGGTGTGCATCAAATTTTTGATGAGGAATAATAGGATACTCTTGTTACACCTGTCATAAAGTCCATGTGGTAATGTAATCTAGTTAGAAGGTGTGTCCCTTCTAATTACAATTTGTATTTACTTTATCATGTACTAATTATGAGCCTACAACTATGAAAGATTATTTATATTTAGATGAGTATAATTCCTTGTTAGAGGCCATGGAAAATGAAATAAAGGGTTTAGAAAAATGTGACACATGGGATCTAGATGAGTTTCCCAGGTGGAAGAAATTCATTGGACGTAAATGGGTATTTAAAAACAAAATTTCAAGCAAATGTAAATTAAAGTGGTACAAGGCTTGGTTAGTGGTAAAGGGTTGTTCTTAAGTTGAGGGAGTGGATTTCACTTATATTTTTTCTCCTCTAGATAAAATAACCTCTATTCTAAGATTATTTTTCTCTATTACTATTGCTTTTGATTTAGAGGTAAAGAAAATGGATATAAGAAACAAAATTTCTACATGGGGATCTTGATGAGGAAACTAGGTTTGCAAGTTAAAACAATCTTTGTATGGTTTAAAATAGTCACTTAGGATCATCTTAATATAAATCATATAATAAGGGTAAACCCACAAAATTGGTTTACAATTCCTGTGAGGAAGGAAAATTGCAAAAAATGCTCCCATGGATTTTTTTTTTGTTTTTGGGGGTTTGAATACATGGGTTTACATTCTAAAGAATAATTCTGCTATATTTTCTACTTTCAAAATTTTTAAACCACTTATTGAGAAATAAACAAATAGTAAAGGTTTTGAGAATAGATAATGGTGGTGAGTTTTTACCTAGTTTTTTTTTTGTTATTGTACATGTGCAAGGAATATTAGGTATACAAAATTCATATACTCTACAACAAAATGGAGTAGTAGAAAGAATGAACAGAAATTTGGTGAAATTGATAAACACGTCTACTGATTCTCATTTAGTTGAAAAAAACCTATTAGTTGTGCATAGGTAAAATACCATTAATTCCTCATTTTAGGGATTTTAGTACTATGGAATATGTTCATGTTCCTAATGAAAATGGGTCTAAAATTGATTTTTATGGATAACAAGTGTGTTGTCACAAGTTATGGTGAGAATATTAAGGGTTATAAGCTTTGTGGTCTTGTATCATAAAAAATAATATATTATAAGGATGTTATTTTTAGAGATATTAGTGAATTTAAAAATTATGAACAACCTAATGAGAAACCTAAAAACTAATGCATTTTAATATTAAGGCTAACAAATAGGAAGATGCATAGATAAAATAGAAACAAAATGAATAGGATGAGGAAGGAGATGGTTCAAATTTGGGTTTTGATGAGGAATAATAGGAGCCTCTTCTTACACCTCTCAAAAGGTCCATGAAGAAATAAATAATCCAATTAAAAGATAGATCCCTTATAATTATTATTGTCTATTTGCTAAATATCATATACTAACAAACAAATCTAAATCTATGAGAGATGCTTTATATTTAGATGAGCACAAATCCTGATTAGAGGCTATGAAAGATGAAATAAAGGCATTGGAAAATTTTGACATGTAGGATCTAGTTGAGCTTCTCAAGGGGAGGAAGGAAATTAGATATAAATGTGTTTTTAAAAATAAATTCAAAGTAGATGTACCTAAGTTGGAGCAATAATTGTCAACTAATGGGAAAGGGTTACAAAAATTAGAAACCTCAAAGAATATTGTAGATCCTCCCACTAAGATAGTGAGCATGAAGAAGTTTAGTAGGAGGAGAGAAGCCATGGGTCTTTCTTCTTTGAGATCTTGATTATGCCACGTACTGATTTTTATCAATTATTTAATTGCAGAAATAAATCTTGAGATTTGCATGTTTATGTGAGAAGATTATTGAAATTTGAAATTGAAATTTAAATGCAATGATTTGAAATTCATTATTATGAAATTCGGGGATTGTCATTGATGATGAGAATTTGAGTGCAAGTGAACGCAGGAATAGGTGGACGAGAATAAAGGCGAGAAAATTGTTCAGGTAGAGTCATTTTAGCCATTAGACGTTAATAAGGATGATGGAATCTCACACACCACTTAGTTATTTTAATATTTTTTTGTGATGAGTATTATTTTGGAAATTTTTAAATAAGTTTATCTCATTGCTCAAATTTGTGTGAAAATGAATATGTTGCTCTTTGAAATGAAAAGATTGATTTATTTGTAAAAAGTTTAGTCAATTTGATTAAATTATGTTGTTATGTGAAAATAGATTTAAATGAGAGTATAAACAAATGTTTAAATAAATATATATACTAAATTATGTATTTCAATGAAGAGAAGTAAATAAGAAATAAATGAAATACATTTTAAATTTAAAACGAATTGGAAACGGTAGAAATAAATGTTTGAAGAAATAGATAAATATCAAAATTAGTTATATTTAAAACAATAAGAAAACAGAAATACGTTTGAAAATGGAAATTGGAATTGAAAAGAGAACAACAGTAAACAAATAGAAAATGATCTCTTCTCAATCAATTTATTATGAAAATCAAGAAAATAACACAACAGTTAACTCCAAGTTATGCCCACCATTTTCTGAGATCTAAGCTTGTTTTGTGGATCGAACTTTGTTAAAGACTCCATCTTATGCATGTTTAAAAAAAAGAGAGAAAATATCCTTCGAGGAGGAGGCGCATATGAGCAAGGAAAAAAAATGAAGATCCGTTTTGAGATGGGGGGAGAGAAAGAAGAAAATATCTTCTTGCAAATTACGCATGTAAAGGGAGTTAGTAGAGGGAAGTGGAAAAGAAGGTAAGTTAGGCGCAGCTGAAGGAGGCAGGAAGATTCATGCGTAGGGAGAAGGAGGTAAAGTGTGTGGGAGGTAGGAATTCATACACCAGTAAGGAAGCATGATAGAGGGGAGGTGGCCAAAGGGAAGGAAGAGGCGCGGCTAGCAAGGGAATGCGAAGAAAAGAGAGGTGTGTGTGGTAGAGTGGGAAGGAGAGGAGAATGTGTGGGGAGGAGGATTGGAGGATAGATGGTATACCCTCATGCGCGCGGGAGATGGAGAAGGGAAGGAGCAGCTAGAGGAAATAAGAACAACAAGAGACCCAAAGAGAATAAGAACAAGAGACCCAAACAGGAAATAAGAACATCAAGAGACCCAAACAAAAATAAAGAACAACAAGAGACCCAAATAGAAATAAGAATAGCAATAGGAAAAGAATAGACAAAGGTAAGAACAAAGGGAAGATAGAAAGAAAATTAAGAGAAGAGACAAAAGAACAACAAGAGGGGAAGATAGAAAGAAGCACCCAGTTGGAAATTGACAGGAAAACAATTATTCATTGCTAGATTCAAAAAATTACCAAGTAGATTTAAAGAAAGCATTTTTACCAATTAACAATCTTAGTATGTCTAATTTGAATCATTTTCTTTAATCTCTGTATTTTATCAAATGAAATCCTGTCAGTGTTTTATCAAATTTAGAAAAAAAAAGATCAAACACCAGACTGAAATCTATGGAGAAAAATGATAACTTGAACAAAAAATTGTTGAGCAACTTGAACAAAGATCTATAAAAGACAAGACAGTAGATTTATATTTTATTTTGTTAAGAAATTCTGATTTAGTAAATTGAAAAGATGCAAACAAAAAATAGTATGTTTTAGATCTATTTAGATTTAGAAAAGCTTCAAAATTAAAACTGTCAGATAGATAAAACTTTCAAAATAGAAAGAACACAAAAGATAGGGAAACTTTTGCGGAATTAAACAGCTGAATGATCTTGGTTTAAATAAAATTTAAAAGGATAAGATTAAATAATTTTGTTTATTTAAATATACTTGAAAAAGTGAAGTGAAATATGATAATTACCTTGGAATGATATTAAATTGCTTCGAAACAGAAGAAAATGAGAGGGGTTTATGTTTTTAAAAGATAATATTTTAATGGAAATATGAAAAACAGAAAAGAAAAGAAAGTAAAATTAAAATATAATTACCTCAAAAGGAAATGAATTAGACAAAGATTATATTGAAGTGTAGTTAAATTATATGAGTAAATGAACTGAAAGAATGTGTGCTCATTTATTCGTTTCTTATTTTATATGTACTTAGATACATACTTGAGATACACCTTCTTTAATTTATTTATTTTAAATATGAACTTAATGTTATTTGTTATTTAAATCTATGAAATGACTGCAATAAAACTGTGTTTGCTTGAAAATAGAAGTGTAGTTCATGTGATTGGGAAATATAATCTTTATTTTGAATAGAACCATGTATGCTTGATATGGAATGTGCATGACATGTGTTGGGAAAGATAATTTATTTATTTTGAATGGAACCATGCATGCTTGATAATTGAATGTGCATGTGATGTGTTTGGAAAGTTACCTTCCGGGATAGGTGCAAAAAATGGGTTTATAGAGAGCATAGTTTTGCTTTTCCAAAACTACTATTATTTGTCGTGCATGACATTTTACTTGGCCAAGTAACTTAAAGACCATTGAAACAGATGGAATATTTATAACTCTCTACCATATCCTAGTATCGAACTTGCTTGTTTCTTAAATGAATTAGAAAAATGAAAATGCTTGTGGAATTACTAGTTATACTAGGCACGCATCAGATTCCATCCTGCTTGTCAACTTCTTTTTGCTACGCGATTTGTGCAGGGTCGAATATTCTTTGAATGACTAAAAAATTTTGGGGAAGCGTAAGCTTCGAGGTTGGGCAGAAAAAGCACCTGAACCTTATTCTCATCTTCATGTTTGAAGATATGCTTTTGGATTGAAGATCAAAGGATGATTTCTTCATATATGTATTATTTTATTCTTCAATTAATTATTGTAGAACTTGAGGCGACAGAATGCCTAAGTCTTATATTATTATTGTTGAGCTTAAGGCGACATAATGCCTAAGCCTTGAATTGTAATCTTTTGTTACAAATGCTTTTGTATTATTAATATCGTGTAAGATGACACGTTTATAAATTTAATTGGAAGTATTTTGAATCTATTTGTGGACTTTAAGTCGATATGTTTGAAATCTTATGGATTTTATGTAATCTTTTGAATGGAGATTCAACTTTCTTTGGAATATAAATGAATTTATTTAAGGAATTGTCGTTGTTTGGAATTAAAGAGTTTCGTACCTTACAGATTGTTTATTTTTCTTGACTTAATCATTGCAATGCAACTGTTAAGTGAGATATTATTAGGATTAGGTTCCATTTACCTTGTAAATGCTTAGACAAGTTTTAATAGTTTCAATTAACATTATCGATAATATTTAACAAATTTTAATTGCCATGCCTCCAAGAAACATGGAGAGGGTAGACTTAGTTTCCCCTCTAAGTGATAGGAGAATTATTTTTTAATTGTTTATCCTCTCACTTGTATTTATAGTGGCATTTCAGTTGGGAGTTACTTTTTGGGAGATATTGAAAATTAGGTAAAGATAATGATGTGTAAGAAATATAAGAAGATATTCTATTACATTGGATCTTATAATAGATTTTCTCAATCCTCCTATGAAGCACCTAACTTATTCTCTTGGTCAATTTGACTATTATGACAAATTTATGACTTATGAGGTAGGAAGTGGATGTAAGGCACATAAGTGAAGCTATGATATTTTATTTTATTTCTTAAAAAATGAGATTTTTAATACTAGAGAATAAAATATTTTTATGGGATGAAATCATATGTTTTTTTTTTTGTTTTGGAGTTCAAAATTTATAATTTTCAAAGTTGATAAATTATAAGTAAATACATAAATTATATCGATGAGTGAATTTTTTATATGTGAAATGTAAAGGATTAGATGATGGAGCTAAATGTTTGAGTAAAGAGATATCTTATGTTATTTTTCAATTAGTAAATTATCAATTATATTTATTGTTATATAATCAATATTTATTGTATGCAATGACGAGTAGAAATAAAATGGAAGCAATTGACATATTTTTATTCTTGTTGTAAAGTAGCACGTTGGTCCATATTTAAATAGGTGTTAGCAATTTATAGAATCTAGTTTAATTTTATTTGCTATAATGCTAAAAAATTAATGAAGAAAGGGTTGATTTTTAGTTGGTTTTTAGGTCTCTTAGCCAAATAAATGTCTCTTGTTTAAGTTTGTACACACTCTTTTTTATTGCTTTCTTGTACAATATAGAAAAGAATGAATAATTACTCTTGTTTATTTGAAGAATATGTATTTTTTATTTTCATTGTTACACTATCTGTCTTGTTTTAAATCATATGATTTAATTATTTCCTTACAAAGAGTATGATTTTGTAACACATAATAAATAAAAATTATTAAATGACTAAACATTATAATCTAAATATAAGAAAAAATTTAAAGATATTTTTTAAAAACTTAGATGTGAAAAATCCACTTTAAGAAAAAGAAAGCAATTTCAATATCTATGTAATCCGTTTGTTTTCATAAAAATTAAATTTTATAATATTTTTACTAATTTAAAAAAATTCTTGATGAATATTCTTTTCAAGATTTCTTTAGATTTTAAAACTAAATATTACACCATTTTCATCATATACATTTATTAAGACATCTTGAAATAAGAAAAAAACAAAATATGAAACAAAATAGAAATATATATATTACAATTATGAACCATAAAAATATTTTAAATTATATCCATTTAACAAGACATCTTAAAATAGAACAAAACTAAATATAAAATATCATGAAAATATGAATATCACCATTACAAATATAAAAATCTCTTAATTTACATCTGAGACTTTGAATTTTAGAATATGATAAGATTTGTGCATACATTCTTACTCTAGATGTATGTGTTTAATAGGCTGATCATATTACTGATCTTTACCATCTTTTTCATAATTTCTAATGCAAAATTGAATGGCCCTTGATCTAAGCCTATGAAAGTAGTTTTCACGAAGAGATCATACTTTTATGTAACCTTTCTTAGGGCTTCTTCATTATTACCGAAACATCCGATTAATTATTCTAGCAATGTCGATTATTCATCCTTTGGATCTTTCACTTGGTCTGTAATTTTATTCACTGCAGATTGCAAAAGAAACAAAGGAACATAAAAATTTAGAACTATCCAGTTTGTCAGAAAATCACATAAATGCTCTAATATATCAACACTTAGAGAGACTATCCATAAACCTGCTGCAGCTGAAGAACTACAACTAATGGTGAACGGACTGGGCAATAACCATAGCTGAATCCTACTTGGACTGATATCTGCTTGGTTAAGACTATTATGTTTGCAATCTGTAATACAATAGAGATTGTGTTATAATAATATAAATGATTTCATTTCCAATTTAAAAAAAAGTATAAGCTGAAAGATCTTGGAGGTTGAACGATACAGAATGGCATTAGGGACCTTTGACACCCAATCTTTGCCATTCTCATTGACAGTGTTGCCCTTTAAAGAAGAAGCCATGTTGTTGCAACCAATCCAACAAAATAGAGGACAACCAAACCTCCTCAACCCTAGCTGCCAGCAATAACAGAGAAGATGGAGAAGGAACAAGAGAATAACCCATCAACACATCATCCTTGCAAGAGCGCACTGAGCAGCCAAACAGACCCAAGATCACTCGTTGACCACTGTGCACCCCCTCCCTCGTGCCACCATTATGCCCAGTGCCTATAAGACTGTAGAGAGAAGGATTGCAGTCCGCAATGCACATACGTCCAACAAAAAAGTGGTGAGCACTTCCAATGCCTCCTGTGCACCAAAAATAGCGTTCCTAACCCCTGAAGAATGAGTCGTAACCTCAGAGCTTACAAGAGGAAGAGAAACTACGATTTTTTCAAGCTCTGTCCGTTTGATTTGAAATGCTATGACTTAAGTGGAAATGTGCGGGCAGGCGGTAAATTTGAAATTTAAACTTAACCCTTAACCCTCACAGTGACTCTCACCGTGGAGAGTTAGAGTAGCGCAACGGGAAACGGGAAGGAAAACAAAAAATTGAGTGGGGCCCACCAGCCACCTAAGCGGTCAACGCTTAGAGTGTGCTAGTTAAGCCAGCCCGGGAATCACTACCCAGTTGAGAAGGCTTCATTAACTCTTCGTGCTGGTACTTTATCTGAAGAGGAACGCGGGCGTTCAAGCAGGTACGATCAGTCACAGGTACAAATGCCACATCTCCCTTTCTAACCACGTGGGCGTAGTTCTTTGCAAACTCATGCAATGCAAATCCATCCATAAGAGCGTGATTTACAGCAGTTCCCACAACGAAGCCGCCGCATCTGAACCGAGTTACCTGCACTACATCACCTTCTTGATTATTTTGCCTGCACAGCACAGAAGAAGAAGATCGCTTAACGTGTTAAGTAATACAACTTAAATGGAAAGCTGTGTGTGAGAGAGAAGGGGTTTGAGGTGTTAGACCAAAAGTCAGCTATAGACATCCATCGTCTTAAAAATGGAAATCCCCCTCTGCGCTCGAATACATGGTTCATCATCATAATAGACGATCAGCTGTTATGATATGAAAACGCTCTATCACAGATTTTCTAAAAACAAATTTCAATTTCTAATGCGATATGCAAGCTTCAAGACTCGAATTTTATCGCATATATTATTGATACATAACCTGAAACGACATGAGAGGCTCCTCTTCTGGTACGTGACTCATAGATCCGAGCAGTAAACAAAGCTGAGTGAAGGCAGGATTTGGATGTGTAACATCTCCCATCTCTTCCAAAGTCAGTTCACTTGTGCAAACGGCTAAAGGCACTCCCGCGGCATTACAGTCGATCTCAAACCGCCGTTGCTCTGAATTGAACGTGAGCCTCCCCGATATGAAGTCATAAAAATCCAAAATCCTACGGAGCGCCTCTGTGTGAAGATAGACTATGGCATCAAATGCTATTTCCTGATTACCAGACAAGAAATGCACAAATGTTATGACATAACCCACAAACTTTTGATCAAAATTGCTCAAGAATAGTGAGCATCTCTCTCTGGTCTTTTCAGGACGTATAACTGAAAGACTCTCCCTTTCCACTCGAATATCAGAGACTAAGGAAACAGCGGACGGCTCCATCTGAGTAAATATCAGTTCAAGGCTTACAACTATCCCAAATTGCCTCGCATTTCATTCTTTGATGGTGAAGCATTAGGTAATAAATTCTATTGCGATTGCTCCCAGAGTACAATGGCAGTTTGGTAAGATCTTTAAGCATTTCCAACTACTGAAATGTAGTCAATTAAAGATAGACCGCTACTACCGAGCTCATTCCATCAGACAACGCATAGAATGTAAACAATTTACAATGTATACGGATTTTATAGATGAAAAATAACTTTCCGGACGAGCTCAAGAAACCGGGCAATGTGAGGCGTAGATATATTGCCGAGAGCTTCACATAGCTTAAATTGAATATACACCGCCCGTACAGAAGTTATGGTTAACATTATTTGAGCTTCTTTAGTGAATTTCAAAACAAACAGGCCGAGAAACTGTTCCCGGAATTCCATGGCTAATTTTAAAAGGCCAATGGCATTGGGCATACAATATACAGAAAAATGAATGATTTCTGGTCCCGTGTTTTACATTGACCCTATTTAATCTTTATCTGACAGCTGCTAATTAAGAGAACAGGACACTATTATGTTTTCTTTTAAAGATTTGGTACAAAACATTTTTTAAATGGAAAGAACTCGAACGTCAACATCAATTAATATGATGCTAAGCACGTACAACAAGCTTTACATAGCATTAGGGGAGAGCGGTCAGTAGCGGTGCAGGGTTTAATAATCGTGCAGTCAATTGTGATTATTCATATCAATAATAAAATGAATTAATATTATATCTTATATATATTCATTTCATATATTAAACAAAATATTACCAAATATGTGACATTGTGGGGACTAACAGTTGTTCAAGTAAAAAAAAACATAAATACATTCATGAACAAGTAAAATCAATAATTTTATGTCTCATATAAAATATCTAAACTATCCACTATAAGTGTGTCATTTATAAAATTAAATGCTCATTTGATAAAATAAAACACTCATCCAAACAAGTATTGTTATCATAGTGAACAAATATTGTCTTTATGTGTACAACTATTGGGGTAGCAATGTACAAGCATGTGAGTACTCAATATTAATAGTTTCTCCTATCACAAATATAAAAAGTGAGCACAATAAATGTAAAAGATTTTCAAAAAGTTTTAGTGTTCAACTATTGGTCCATTTTTGTTTGATATAAGTTGTAGTTTAAATAATTATGTGTTGTTTTTATAACAATGAAGGAGGAATTGCCCAATTCATGGAATCCATGTCGAGGTTTGACGAGAGCCTCTCCAAATAGTTTGTCACCTCGTGGGCGAAGAGGAGGGTGACTATGGGGAGTATTTCCTTTGAAATTAACAAGGAGGTCATCGCTAAAGCCACAAGTTTGGCTGTTGACAAGCGAAAATGGAAGAATACTACCAAAGTGTTGGACCAAGTTAGCCTCAGTCAATTTTTTCCATGGTAAGGAGAACCCTGTCAAACTTCGAGGTGGCTACAACCATGAGCAACTGTCTGAGCCATGGGATAGAGTCTGTATGATGGTGATGAAATACATCACTCTGGAAGGGAGATTTGGTGTATATTACTTTTACCATTTTCCTTTTCTTAATCACCGAAGGAATCATAATAATATTTCTATTTCATTCTTCCTTTTACACTCTTTGGAGAATTTTGTGAATGATGTGGTTGAAGCTTTGAATGCGGGTAGAAATTTCACCATTTTGCACCAAGGGCTTATGTTTAGACTCTATCACTTTCACCTTGCTTTATGCCCTCCTCGACCCATTATTGTTGATCAAGTCCCTGTCTCCTCCACTTTGTCGTTTGCCAGTCTCATGGATACCCCAAGCCCTAGTAAGAAGAAATGCATTAAGAACCCAACTCTAAAAACCTCTCCCCAAGATACTTCCCCTAATATCGAGTCTATTGGAAACAAGAAGGAGAAGAAACGTGGTGCGTCCACCCCTAAAGACAAAGCCAAAGCTTCCAGAAAAACTAAATTTAAACTTTAGCAAATTGACTTTGATATTGAAATTACTGAGGAGGCCAGTACGCCTCGTAGGTCCAATCATCTGATTGTCAAACCTGAAAAGGAGAAGAGTCCCAAAGTGGCCTCTGATTCAGACTATGAGGAGGAAAGTGAGAACAAGAGCAAGGATGAGAAGGATGGGGAGGACAATGATCTCTCTACTTCTACTAGCAGCTCCTCCCATGTTTCTGCGAGCCTAAAGAAGGGTTTAATGGGCCCTTCCAGTGTTGAAGTCAAGGGTGTCAAGACTAGGGCCTCAAACATTGCTGAAGGGACAACCCCCATGGAGGAAGCTAGTAGCAAACAAGAGGTTGTTTGGGAGGAGGTTGAAAGACTCAAAGACAAAGTGGAGAGTCTGGAAAAGCAGCTCCAAGATGTCACTCACTGCGCTCTAAAGATAATGCACAGATCTGCCACCACTTTGTGCCTATTGCAAAAGGATAATCCTATTGACATTGTTGTGGATGACACTGACTAGAAGGATTTTCTCAAGTTCCTCATCAAAGATTGGGCCACAATAACTTTAATCAAGCCATGCAACAGAAAGAAGGATTAAGGACTTGGGACATGCTCTGTTTTTATCAAGAATGGCATATCTGGCCATTATGTCTTTTTGTTTACTATGTTGTTAATGCTAAGAACTATATGTTTAATGTTGACTAGTATAGCCCTCGGTGGGCTTTTGTTACAAGTTATTTTAAAATTAGAGACCTTATGATGGACAATATCAGTAGTTTAGTTGTTTTTACTATTGATAGTATAGGATTGGTTGCTCTCTCTTACTGTTCACTAGGACTTGGGCTTTGCTCTGACTATTAATATGGTTTTTGATATTGTGTGTTTGGGTGCATAGTGCGATCCTCTGGTCGGCTATGTATTTGTTGTCATTGTTACTCTGTTGTTGGTAAGCCTTTGGGCTTTGTTTTAAAATGGACAACACCCTAGATTTGTTGCTTTTAATATAAAAAACAATGAAGAGTTTTTATGTGTTCAACTATTGGTCCATTTGTGTTGAATATAAAAGATAAAGATAACAAAGATTTATGGTTACCAATAGGTATTTGGTCCACTTAGGTTGCATATAAGTTTTATTTTAAATAAAAATATGATATTTTACATGCGATAAATGATATTTTTTTGTTCGACTACTAGGGGTACCATGATTAATTTTTTGTCAAAATTTTAAAAAGACAAATTTTAGACACTTCTTAGTAGATAGGCTGATGTGACAAGTTGCATGATGAGTCACACCTTCAAACCTTAGTTATAGATAGATAAGAGGCTAGTCCACACTTTAAACAGAATGAAGGCCCTACGATATTCCAATCAATGGCTACATGCTGACAAAGTTAGCCCACACGAATATTGACCCCTCTCCCTTATATGCTTTCACTATTTAGCTAAACAAGAACCTTGTGTCAATAGATAGTTACAAAATTGACCATGTTGATCTACTACATAATTTTTTTTAATTAAAATTTGTTTAAAATAACTTTTAATCTTTAGTATTATATTTTATTTTTAGGAATTTCAAATGTAATGTATTTGTACTTTAAATAGTGTAATTACTTAATGTTTAGCATTTAAATATTTAGTAAACATAGTTTTTATTAAAATTTAAAAAGAGAGTAGTTTTATTTTAATCAAAGACATTAGATTTCCACAACTCATAATTATAAGAATGTTTTTTCTAGATTAAATTGTTTGTATGTTTTTGAATCAATGCTTCGGATCACACTACACGATCCATCATCAGGATGCAAAAAGAGTATGACAAAGAGTGTGATCGAAAGCATTGATCCAAAAACATACACAAATTTAACCTAGAAACAACACTCTTTGTTTTATTTTATTTTATTTTATCAAAATAATGATATGACAAAGTCATGTATATAAATTTAAAATGATTATTGAAATGAAATTAAAGTTTACTTAAATTTAGTCTAGATTAATTCAATAAAATGCATCCCATATGAAAAAAATCAATCTAGTTGGGTATTTGTTAATTTATAAATAAAACAACATAATTGGAAAGCTCTAGAGAGAGAAGGGGGTTCGAGCGGTTAGACTAAAAGTCAGCGATAGAAATCTATCGTCTTAAAAATGGAAATCCCTTTATGCGCTCGAATACAGGTTCATCATCATAATAGACAATCTACTGTTATGATATGTAAACGCTCAATCACAGATTTTGTAAGAACAATTTTCAATTTATAATATAGTATGCAAGCTTCAAGACTCGAATTTAATTGCATATATTTTTGATTGGTAGATTTGGGCAGCAAACAAAGTTGCGTGAAGGCGGGATTTGGATATGTAACGTCTCCCATCTCTTCCAAAGTCAGTTCACTAGTGCAAACGGCAAAAGGCATTACTGCGGCATTACAATCGATCTCAAACTGCCGCTGCTCTGAATTGAACGTAAGCCTCCCCGATATGAAGTCATAAAAATCCAAAATCCTACAGAGCGCCTCTGTGTGAAGATAGATTATGGCATCAAATGTTATTTCCTGATTACCAGAAAATAAATGCACAAATGTTACGACATAATCCACTTTTTTTATCAAAATTGCTCAAGAATAGTCAGTATCTCTCTCTTATCTTCTCAGGATGTATTACTGCAAGACTCTTTCTTTCCACTCGAATATCAGAGACTAAGGAAACAACGATCGGCTCCATCAAAGTAAATATCAGTTCAAGGCTTAAACTATCCGAAGTTACCGCTTTCATTCTATTGCTTCCAGAGTAAAATGGACGTTTAGTAAGATCTTTTAAGTGTTTCCATCTACTAATATGCGGTCATTTAAAGATAGACCGCCACTACCGAGCTTATTTCAATCGGACAACAGATAGAATGTGTACAATTTACATTGTATATGGATTTTATAGATGAAAAATAGCTTTCTAGAGGAGCTCAAGAAATCGGATAATGTGCGGCGTACATATATTGTTGAGAGCTCCACGGAGCTTGGATTGTATATACACCACCCGTACAGATGTTATTGTTAACGTTATTTGAGCTTCTTTAGTGAAATTCAAAACAAACAGACAAAGAAATTGTTCCTGGAATCCTCAGTGTAATTTGTAAAGGCAATGGCATTGGTGAAGGCAGAGCACAATACATTCATACAGAAAAACACAAAACATACAATTGGAGCGCTGCAAAGCACAGGCTCGTCTATTATATTTAAATTTATTACACACTGTAGTATGCGAGTTAGATATGATATTTACTATGGGCTGTTGAAATATAACTCATCATGAATAATCTAGATGGGGGAAAGCGGCAGAATCCGGCGCTTGGTCAGTTTGGACGGTTGGACGGTTAGAGTCGGCGTGGTGTAACTTGGTCGGCAGGTGGTGTAACTTGGTCGGCAGGTGTGTGTCGAAGACGATTAATTTACATGTTCTAGCATCCCCCAATATAATTACTTTAAATATCCCTTTATAATCTAAAAAAGATGGGTTCTGATCTAAAAGACCCATTTACAATCACTAATACAATTACAATCATCAATTATTCATAATTTCTTGTAAGTCTAAGAGATTCTTAAGATATATAAACTTAGTTTCACATAAAGCCTTGGTAAATATGTCTACTAATTGATCTTCACATCTACAAAACTTTAAATTGATTTCTCCATTGTTGACTAATTCCCCGTTGAAGTGGTACCTAGTATCAATGTGCTTGCTTCTTTTGTGCAAGATGTTTCTTGGATAATGTGATTGCTAATTTATTGTCACAAAATACTAATGTTGACTCCTTTTGTTCTTGCAATAAATCTGTCAAGACTCTCCTTATATAAACTACTTGACATATTGCTAATGCCCTTGCTACATACTCTACTTCAGTTGATGAAAGTGTCATGATTTGTTGCTTCTTTGATGCCCATGAGATTGCACATGTTCCACAATGAAAGACATATCTAGAAGTGCTCTTTCTATCATCGACAATCCTTGCAAAATCATTGTCAGTAAAATCAATCAAACAAAATTTATTAGATTTGGAATATAGAATCCCATATGCTAATGTTCCTACAATATATCTAAGTATTCTCTTCCCAACTTTCTAGTGCGAATCCCAATGTGAATCTATGAGTTACCTATGATATTTACTATGGGCAATTGAAATAGAACTCATCATGAATAATCTAGATGGGGGAAAGCGACAAAATTCAGTGCTTGGTCAGTTTGGATGGTTGGATGGTTAGAGTTGGCCTAGTGTAACTTGGTTGGCAGGTGTGTGTTGAAGATGATTAATTTATATGTTCTAACATCCCCCAATAAATTAATTGTTCTAATTAATTTAAATATTCCTTTAGTCTAAATCCTTGGTAGGTACCTATTTACAATCACTATACAATGACAATAATCAATTATTCATAATTTCTTGTAAGTCTAAGAGATTCTTAAAATATATAAAATTATTTTCACATAAAGCCTTCGTAAATATGTCTTCCTAACTGATCTTAAGATCTAGAAAACTTTAAATTGATTTCTCCATTGTTGACTAATTCTCCAATGAAATGGTACCTCATATCAACGTGCTTGCTTCTTTTGTGAAAGACATGATTTTTTGATAATGCAATTGCTAATTTATTTTCACAAAATATTGATGTTGACTCCTATAGTTCTTGCAATAAATCTATCAATACTCTCCTTATCTAAACTACTTGACATGTTGATGTGCCTGCTACATACTCTGCTTCAATTGATGAACGTGTCATGATTGGTTGCTTCATTGATGCCCGCGAGATTGCACATGTTCCACAATGAAAGAAATATCTAGAAGTGCTTTTTCTACCATCGACGCTCCTTGCAAAATCATTATTAGTAAACCAATCAAACCAAATTTATTAGTTTTGGAATATAGAATTCCATATCCTAATGTTCCTGCAATGTATCTGAGTATTCTCTTCCCAAATTTCTAGTGAGAATCCTGAGGTGAATCCATGAACCTTCAAATGAAACTTACACCATACATAGCATCTGGCCTTGTAGTTGTAAGATACATTAAATTGTCAACAAGTCTTTTAAACATAGTTGGATCAACATTTGACCCCTTATCCTTTCTGCTCAATTTTGTTCTTGTAGTGACAAGAGTTGATATTAGATTACAATTTAACATTTTAAATCTTCTCAATACATCCTTAGAAAATTTAGATTGACAAATGAAAATACCCTTATCTATTTGAATAACTTCAATTCCTAAAAATTACCTCATCAAGTCCAAATCTGTCATCTCAAACTCTTTGTATGTCAAATCAAATCATCAATATAAAGACATACAATCAAAATTTTACCCTACTCATTAGTCTTCTATGTAAGTTCATTTCCACTTCTATTGAATCCATTATTTATCAAATATGAATCAATTCTACTATACCAACCCCTAGGTGCTTGTTTCAATCCATAAAGTGCCTTTTTAGTTTATATACTTTATTTTCATGTTCATGCACTTCATAACCAGGAGTTTGTTGAACATAAAATTCTTCATCAAGAAAACCATTTAAGAAAGTTGATTTCACATCCATTTGATAAACATTCCAACTATTATGTGCAATTATTGCTAAAACAATTCTAACTATGTCAAGTCTTCCAACTAGAGCAAAAGTCTCATTATAATCAATCCCAAACTATTATGAAAATCCTTTTGCAACTAATCTTGCTTTATGTTTTACAATTTGACCTTTACCATTAAATTTAGTTTTATAAACCCATTTGACTCCTATACAATCTTTACCTTCGGGTAAATCTACTAACTCTCATCCTTTATTTTCTTCAATATAGTCCATTTCTTCATCCATTGCCTTGATCCAGTTATCATATGTTACAACTTCTTCAAAATATATAAGATCATAAGTAAGCAAAGCGAAATTTGAATTTTCTTCTCCTTGATCATATATTTCTTTTAAACTTTTTTCTTTTTTTACCTTTATACCTTTGTCTTAATGTTCAACAAGTGTTGGATCCAACTCATCACTTAAATTTGAATTATGATTTAGATGGAATAATGATATACCTTACTCAATATTTCTTGATGGAGTAGTTGGTGGTGTTTGATTTGATTGATCACCTTGTTATTTTGGCTCCTCTTCGCTATCAGGTAATCGTGCTCCGCCTATGACTATTTTGTCCACATTTGTATCCCATGATTATTTTTCCTTGAATTCGACATCTCTACTTGTAATCAATTTTTTTCTAATGAGATTATACAATCAATAATATTTTTATTGCTCATTATAGCCAATAAGAATACATTTTTCCCTCTTATCATCCAATTTTTTTTCAATTCAAATGGCACTAGAGAATAAGCAATACATCCAAAAATTCTAAAATGAGATACAGTATGCTTCTTACCATTCCATGCTTCTTGAGGAATTTTTTCTTTCACTCTCTATAGGATTCCTATTCAAGATGTATGTTGCATAGGCTACTGATTTTTCCCATAGATCCTTGGATAGGTTCTTGGCCCTCGACATGCTTCTGGCCATATCCATTATTATTCTATTCTTTCTCTTAGCTACTCCATTATGTTGTGGTGTGTATCTTGTTTTAAGTTGTTTCTTGATTCCATGATATCTGCAAAAATCCAATAATTCATTAGAATTGAGCTCACCGCCCCTATTAGATCTAAGAACCTTGATGTAGAATCCACTTTGATTTTTTTCTATCACTTAGAACTCCTTGAATTTATCAAATGCTTCAGATTTCTACTTGAGAAAGTATATCCAAGTTTTTTTATTGAAATCATCAATAAATTTTAAATAATATAAGCTTCCTCCTAAAGATGGAGTTTGCATTGGCCCACATATATCTATGTGAACTAATTCTAACAGTGTATTTGCTCTGAATGAAATTTTTTCTGGAAAACTTTCTCTATTCGTTTTGTTAATATACAACTTTCACATGTACTAGTTGGATGTTCTATAACTAGTAAACCTTTTACCATATTTTTCTTTTGTAATAAATCAACCCATTAAAATGAAGCTAACCTTACCTCAAATGCCAAAGCCATGTTTGGCCTAAGTGTACTGACTTGAAATTAATTTCCTCCACTCCTCGAATACAATGAATCTAGAGGAGGAACATTCAGTTCTTTGTCATCTTAACCCTTGCAATTAACCTATCACTTGGATTTTTATCCATAATTATACATTCGTTATTTTTAAATTGAACTTTGTACCTTATTTTTACTAATTAACCAACACTCAACAAATTATGTTTTAAACCAGATACACAGAAAATATCATCAATATGCCTTTTTTCACCATTCTTAGTCAGAATATTAATATTACCTTTTCCAGTTACAGATACTTTGTTATCATTTCCTAATTTTACTTATGCTTTTATAGTCATCTAAACTAGCAAATAATTCTCTACTCCTTATCCCATGATTGCTACAACCACTATCTAAGAATCATATTTCATTAGAGCTTTCTTGAGCCATGTTACATGTTATAAGAAAGCTTCCAAAGTTATAATCAGATACATCTATGTAATTTTCATTTTTTTGTCCACTCCAGTTCAAGTTTATTTCTACATTCAATTGCAGAATGGCCAAATTTCTTGCAACAATAATATTGAATGTTAGATTTATGAAACCTTGGTGTTTGTTGAGATTGATTTCTTCCTCATCCTCTATTATTAAAACTATGATTGGATTCATTGGTCCTTTCTCCTTTATTTGGACTCACATGTCTATCTCTTCCTCTTCTCTTCCAAATAATACCTATGTCTTGAAAGGATTATCCAAAAAATAATATCTATTTTGATTCATCCTAGTTTCATGAGAAAGCAAGGATCTCATCAATTCATCTATTGACAATTTAGATAAGTCTTTTGATTCTTTAATTGAAACTACTATTGCATCAAATTTGTTAGGAAGACTTTTAAGAACCTTTTATATCACCTTTGATTAGATATAAATTATCTCCATGTTTCCTCATTTGATTCACAATATTCATTACATTACTAAAGAATTGATCTATAGATTTTAATAAACTCATTTGAAGATTTTCAAAATTCCTTCATAATGTTTGTAATTTTGCAACTTTTACTTTATTTGTCCCCTGATATGATTTTTCTAAGATTTCCCAAGCTTGTTTAGAACTAATTGCTACAACAATCTAGTAAAAAAATATTCATCCATTACTTGTTGGATATTGAACAATGCTTTAGAATCTTTTTGTTTCTTTTCCTTAAGTTCATCTTTTTATGCTTGAGTTAAAGTACACAATTCTTAAGATTCTACAAACCCATTTTGAATAAACTCTCATAAATATTATGAAAAAAATAATGTCCTCATTTTGATTTCCCAAGTATCATAGTTCTTACCTATAAATAATTAAATCTAAGGCCGAGTTAAAGGTCGAGTTAAACTAGTGTTGGATGCCATATTTGCAAACTGGACTTCACTTTGTCATTTGGTGATGATTAGGGGGAAAATAGGGTTTACCAACAAAAAAATGGTAGACCACTAATTCTCACCATAATGCATGTGATTTGGTGTGTGATATGATGCAAATAACAATTAGAAACTAACCCTAACTATTATAACAACTATGAGAGGATTTTTCAGAGCTCAAAATGATGTGTACCTTTCTACAACAAGGTTATTTTTAGGGCACAGAGGACTCACTCACCTATAATGGTGAATGGGTCTGTGTTAGGGTTTCTGAAACTGAGATCTGGGTTATGTTGCTTAATTCCTACACTCTCAAATCCTCAGTTTCCAGCGCCTGAAAACTTGCAGCAAATTTTGTAGCTTTCTTCTTGTATTATTGCACTATGAATAACAACTTTGCAACTTAACAACTTTGACAATTTTTATTTAAACTTATTCTCCACTTGATCTTCAACATGCAAATTTGTAAACACGTATTCAAGAGAAGAAAAACCTGTATATTGTTAGTGAATAGGGTTTTTCCTATGTCAAACCCCTTGTAGGTCATTAAACCAAATGATAAAATAATGAAATTGAAGCATGAACATGAAATGACCAAATGTTGATACCTTGGAAGTTGTCTTGCAATATAAATCTAAAAACTAACATGTGGTGGTCATGAATAATATAGATCTTGAATTCAAATAAGATGTGCAACAATGCTTGCAAGTGGATCTTCAATGCTACATCAACAATCTTAGCTCAACAACATGCTTGAACACACTATGCCTTTTTCATGATGAAATAATCTTGAATTGCTTTAATGAACTCTTGATGATCTGCCTTTGAATGCCTTTAAAAATTCTTTATAATTCCTTTGCTCTTGATCTCATGAAGTCACATAAAATTGCTAGGAGAAACAATGTGAATTAACCACATATTTATTCTAAATCTAGAGATTAACCCTAAAATTCAAATGATTTAAGCCGACACTAGATCTAAAATTGAAAATAATTAAACTCCCACCAAAATTAAATTCAAAAAGGGGTGTCCTATGTGAGTAGGACCCATTCACCACTAAAGGAAAATGGGTCCTAGCACAAGTTTCTAGGACCTTTCTTCGAGGGGTGGAAAGAACATCAAAAACCCACCTCAAATATGGATAGTGTAACATAGATTTTGGTACCCCTAGGGTTCTTTAACACTTCTAGGTTTTTTCACCTAAAAGGAGAGAGGGATACCAAAATGGAAATTTTCACATTCAATATTAATGCAAGTATGATGTAAATGCTAGAAATGGATAAAGGAAATCAAATACTAATGCAAAACACATAATGATATGCAAGAATACCTAAAAAGATTAATAGAAATGCAAATAAAACATAATAGGAAAGTAAAATAGAAAGCATGCACATAGAAATGTGTTGAAGACTGGAAATGCTACTGATGCTGAAAATTTGGCCTACTAGGACTAATTCGCCATTCTAGGCGACTTAGTCTTAGATCTGGAAAACTACACCAAAGCTCGTTTCAGCCAAATGGGTATCCAAATCTATAGAAAACTCCAAAAAAAATGTAAATTTGAATAAATTCACCACTAATGGTGACTTAGTCTACTTTAGCTTTTCTGAATGTCTGAAAGTGGAAATGGACTTGCCCTTAGTCTGCACTTTCTGCTCCTCCAAGTATCTAGTTTTCGACACTGTAAGAGACTTTTTGTGGATAAATTTCCCTAGTCAACAAGGAGGTGTCTTCAACAATATTTCAATCCATTCTTCAATGTTTTTCAAGCTTTCAAGATACCCAAATCTACAAACACACAAGGAGAGAAAGAGAAAAATGTTTGATTTTTAGGGCATGGGGGTTTGACTTGGTCAAAACCCTTTTAGGTAACTAAACCAAAATGAAGAGACAATGTAGTGAAGTATGAACATGAAATAATGGGGTTAGTACCTTGCCATGATGATTGATCTTGAGTTGCTGCAACAATGGTTGAAGAATTCTGCCCTTGAATGTTTGTTTGATGACTTAGAATGTTGAAACCCTAGCTTGCTTGAGAAGAATGAAGGATGATGTGATGAGTGAATGAGTTAGATAACTAGTTGGACAGGATGAAAATGAGTGGAAAAATCTATATTTATACATAATATGCCCTAATTTCTTGAAAATAACACATCACAAGCTGACCTTAGGGTTTAGAAGACAATATCCCACCAGAATTTTGGATTAATTTTTATTTCTATGCCAAATGGGAGTAAGTCACCCAAGGTGGTGACTTAGTCCACTTGGGAAAATTTAAGTGGTTTTCAGGAATTAAAGTGTGATTAATGTTGCTTAATGGGATTGTCTTTCAAAACACACTTAAGTAGGACCTATAAGTGCATTAAGGGGTCATTTTATCATAAGAAAGGGTTGATTTATTGATGACAAGCCTAGAAAAGTGTGAGAGTTTGTTACAAATCCTTACAACATTTTGAAATAAGACTTGGTAAGTAATAAAAAGAGGTTGTTTAAATGAATTATGATGGAAGGGTCCTAGAAAAATGTGAAAGTGTGTGGCAACACTTCACAACATTTTGCAAGACACCATATAATTCTTATTGATTCACAAGGGTTCAAGACCTAATGTGAATGTGTTGGTCACATTACTACATTAAATCCAGGCAAAAATAGGCCAAAAACCACAAGAAAAGGCCCAAATGAGCATGAAAAAGGATACTTTTTTATACGTTACAGATAGAAAGGGGGGTCCTATATGGAGAGGACCCATTCGCCACTAAAGGTGAATGGGTCCTAGCACCATTTTCTAGGACCTTGATTTTGCCAAATTAAATTTTATGCAATTTGATTTTTGAGTGTCAGGATAGATCATTCAGAAGGAGTCATTAAAAAGGCCTAAATTTGAATTAAAGGGGCTAATTAAGCTTGAAAATAACCACAATTAATTAATGAAACCCTAGATAAGTGTGAAAGTGTACTAGAACACTTTAAAACATCACAAATATGGTACAAATTAAGTACATTTTTTTAAAAAGGGGCCCTAGATTAATACGAATGTGTACAACACATTACAACATTAAACCAAGGTATAATTTGGTTAATTCAATGTCAATTATTCCCAAGTTACATAAGGAAAAGGGATACTTTTTATGTTACTACAGGTGATAGAAATCTAAGTGATTTTCTTTGGCTCTTTTCACCCACAACTTTGCTTCTTCCTTATTGCAGCTATCAAGCCAATTTGTAGTTCAAAAAATGATAAACTATTCAAAAAAAACATTATCATCCATTTTAATTTAATAAAATTATTGTTAGAGTAAAGGTTTTAACTTAATTATGTTGATTAAGTTACCTTTATTCCCTTCTTAAGATTTCACGTTAGTTTGCACATAAAGTGACATTTAATAATTATATTAATTATTAAATGTTTTCCTATTAGAGCTTCTTTTAGGGTTTTATTAGGGTTTGCATGATCTCCTTTTTATAAGGATTGATCACTTTGTATTTCATATCAATTCATTCTCTCATTCTCTCTGATATATACATTTTCAGTTTTTAGAGAACCCTTGCTTGTTTGTCTCCATCTCTTCTTTTGTGACAGGTTATTTGCATGCAGGTGATCTTCAGGGTTTGTGAAGTTGTATTTTCTCAACTCCTACATGGTATCAGAGCTCCTGACCTGCTGCTTCCTGTTCTTGTTTTGAAGATTTTTGGAGCTTTAAGGGTTTGGGGTTTATTTTTTTGATCCAGGGTATACCTGCAATTTGGAGCATTTTCAGCTCAAACGGACATCGCCATTGCGTCCGCAGCGGTCTAAAACCCCTAAATCGACTGTTCATTCGTCCATTTTGGACAAAGTCAAAATTTGGGGCAAAATTTTTTTAAGGTACGGTCGTCGTCTGAACGTAGTTCGGAAAAATACTGGTAAAAAAAATTATTTTTTCGAATTTACTTTCATCCGAAAATTTCTTTTAGAAAAAAAAACTTTTATGTAATGTTTTTGTGATTTTTTTTAATAAAAAAAAAGGGGCAAAAGATTTTTTTTTTTAGCCTTTTTACGGCTTGCAGGCCGGCGGCAGGCAAGTACCTGTGCAGGTCCATACCTGCGCAAACCTATGCAGGCCCGTACCTACGTAGTCCCCTGCGCAGGGAGCCCGCGCCCACATGGGTGCAGTGGGGGTGGCCCCCACCATATTTTTTTTCAAAAAATTTTAAAAAACAATAAAAATTTGTAATATTTTTTTTAATTTAAAAAAACATTTTTTTTCAAAATAAGCCCAGTTGCGGTTTTACGATGACGGTTGTTTGGCCGTCAAATTTAACCCAGTGTTTTTGCTGCGACAGCCGTATGACCGTCAAATTTAACCCAGCACTGGCTTTTTCCCTCTTTGGAGCTGTTTTAATCTAGAGGTCGTAACTTGGGCATATGATATCATTTTTTGGCAAACGAGATATCGTCGGAAAGCTGGTTTTCTCATCTTTCCAGTGGTGTGGGTCTCATCACTTCTTTTTTCTGTTGGTGCATTCTACAGCCAGTTGAAGACAAAGGGGCTATTTTCAGTCTCAAGCTCATAACTTTTGGTGAGTTTCTCCATTTTTCACAATCTCAACAGTGTTGGAACTGTATTTCAGAGCTCTTCAGTTTCATCTAGGCCATTTTTCTAGATTTCACTCCAGGTATATTTTATTCAATTATTTGTGTTTTCACACTCTGTTGTATTACTTGGACATATTTGCTCTTGGAAACTTTTCGTTTGCATGGGATGCTTTGTTTTTAGCTGTTCTTCATGTATTTCTAGCATTTTGTCCTTTGAGGACATTTTGAGCATCATTTGTAAGCTATCTTTTATGTAAACGCACTTAGATAAAGTGTCACACTATTGTACATGCATCTTTTGAGGATTTTGCACATAAGGTTGTGCCATATTTTGTACTCGTACTGTTATTATAAAGTGTCATGAGGGGTTGTGTAGTTTGCCTTTGTTTTCCTATCACATCTTTGTCCGGTGAGTGTCCCTCCACAATGACAGTGGATCCATATGATCCCATCCTCATGCATGTGTGCTTTATTTTGCACAACACTTTTTCAGTTGTAGGTGCTTTCTTGTGCACTTTGAGATATTGTATATTTTTCCTCATGCACTATAGGGTGTTTTACATCATTTCAGTGGATCTGTTAGGCTCTCCCAATTCAGCATTATGGGGGGGTATTATACTGTTTGTGCTAATTCTTCCTTGGTTTCGCCTTGGAAGGGATCTTCCTATCTTCAGCGGAGGTTCTTCAACACCATAGTAGTCATCTTTTGACAGTTGTTTGTAGCTTCTTCTGTTTCAGTGATGTTCTTCTTCTTGGCCTTCTGCATCTCTTTTTGGAGTAGAGCTTTTTCCCATGAGGTTTTCTCTATTTTCTCCTCTTTACAGAGATTTGGTTATATTTGGGTACCTGATCTGGACTAGTTGTCGGGACCCATGTTTGTCTTC
The DNA here is from genome assembly GCA_007115665.2 of Sequoiadendron giganteum. Classification (NCBI taxonomy): domain Eukaryota; kingdom Viridiplantae; phylum Streptophyta; class Pinopsida; order Cupressales; family Cupressaceae; genus Sequoiadendron; species Sequoiadendron giganteum. The sequence goes on from CM021100.1 coordinate 425,406,083, forward strand.
TTGCATTGTAGTTACCTTTGCTTTTCTGCATTCGTTTGTAGCTGCACTGTTGCTCATCTTAAGGGGGGGTGTTAGAGTAAAGGTCTTAACTTAATTATGTTGATTAAGTTACGTTTATTCCCTTCTTAAGGTTTCACGTTAGTTTGCATAAAGTGACATTTAATAATTATATTAATTATTAAATGTTATCCTATTAGGGCTTCTATTAGGGTTTTTCCTATTAGGGTTTTATTAGCATGATCTCCTTTTTATAAGGATTGATCCCATTGTATTTCATATCAATTCATTCTCTCATTCTCTCTGATATATACATTTTCAGTTTTCAAAGAACCCTTGCTTGTTTGTCTCCATCTCTTCTTTTGTGACAAGTTATTTGCATGCAGGTGATCTTCGGGGTTTGTGAAGTTGTATTTTCTCAACTCCTACAATTATATTTGCCTCTATCCATAACAATAGTGATGTAGGAAAATAACAACCCTTTTTGACACTTAATTTGGGAATGAACAATTAATAATAAAATGGACTTAATGGTGCCTTAGTTAGGGTGTTGTATAGTGTTTCTTTACACTTCCACACTAATCTAGGGTTTTATTAATTAATTAAGGTTAATTTGAGCTTAATTGGCCCCTTTAATTTAAATTCAAGCCTAATTTTGGTAATGAAAAAAGTATCCCTTTTATTTTTCCCTTGCTTGTTTGGACCCTCCTTGTTAACTAGGCTTTATATTGCCTTGATTTAGTATTTTAATGTGGTTGACACATTCACATTAGTTCTTGGACCCTTTTCAACTAATGAACATAAATGGTACCTTACTAAAGTTTTGTGAAGTATTGTAACACACTTTCATGCTTTTCTAAGGTTTTATTAATTAATTAAACTTAATAATTCTCTTTTTAATCAAAATAAACCTTAATCATGTCTTATTTGGAGTGTTGTAAAGTGTTGTAACACACTTTCACACTTTTCTAGGCTTGTCACTAATAATTGAGCTTTCTTATGCTTTAATTAGCCTTATTTTGCATCCACAAGCCTCATTTAATGCATCTTTTCAAGGATAATCCTGACACCAATCAATAGCCAATTGTATTTCAAGTGTTTCAAGCTTGAATGGCACAGATTTAGTGATCTGGGACTCATTCAACATCTTGGACAAATGAGTCGCACCAATATTTTTTTGGCCCCGAACCTAGTTTCACCCCTTTCTAAGCATTTTTAAAATTGATCCCAAAAATTAGGCCTGGTGGGACTCATTCTCCACCTTGGGAAAATGAGTCTCGTGTGGCCCAAAATTAAAATTAATTCAAATTTCTAGTGGGATATTATCCTCTTAGATCTCATGTCAGCTTGTAGTGTTGTAATTTTGGGAATTCTTGCATAATTGATTATAAATACAAGGTTTTTTCACTCATTTTATCCTAACAAGCAATCAAGTGATCCTTATAGAAATTTTGAGTTCACAGGATCATTCAAGAATATTCAAGGGTAGATTATCAAGCATTCTAAAGAATTATTCAAGCATCAATCATCATGTTTATTTTTGAGCTAACAATTGTGATGTAGGATTTTGCGATTCAAGAAAGCATTTCATTCAAGATCTATCACCTTCAAGCAAGAGTCAAGATCTATGTCCATTAGAGCCATCTCATACATGTTGAACTGTAAATAAAATTGGAAGAGGATAACCTCCTATTCTATCTAGGTCATTCAATTATGTCCTAAGAACCCTAATTGGATTGACCATCAACCTCACAAGGTAAGTCAATTATCAATTAGGAGGACCTAGGAAGAGGGTTATTTTAGATTTTAAGAAATTCACCACCAAGAAAATGATTAGAAAAGAAAAATGAATATTCAACCTACAAAACCTAGTAATGCAAGCTAAATGAGAGATGCAAATAATAAAAATTTGCAACACCAAGTTAGGGTACATGTATACTTGGGAAGTCTGGAGATGTAATGAGGATTCTATAAATGTAAAGAAGCTGTCAAAATATGCCTTGGGGGACTAAGATGCCCAAGATGGTGTATTAGTCGTGCTGTTTTATTTTGGGGAAAATACAAAATATTCGGATGTCAGAATCAAATCTGAAAGATATGCTTGGGAGAACTAAGACTCCCAAGGTGGTGTATTAGTCCCACTCTAAATTTCTAAAAACTTTGAATGTGGTCTTAAGCTCCAAGGTCTACACTTGCTTCTTTTCGGATCTCAGGTTCTAAAGCTTTTGGATCTGACCTATAGGTGAGTTTTTGTGAAGATGGCAACTTTACAATGAAACTTTGCAACTTTTACAACTTTGCAGTCCAAGTGATCTTCAAGTCTTCAACCTAGATCTGCAAACACAAATATGCAAGAGAGGGATAACTTGTTGATTGTTAGTGAATGGGGGTTTCCCTTGGTCAAACCCCTTGTTGGTAATTAAACCTTGAAATGAAATAAAGTAATGAAAGGAAATGGTGAATGAACAACATGAAATGCTAGAACTCACCAAACCCTTGTAGATTCTACAAACTTGTGTGAAATGGTTGTAATGGATATGGATCTTGAAATGATTGATAGATCTTGAATTTATTGCTTCAAAACCCTACATCAAAAATGTTAGCACAACAACACACATGATGTAAGAATATTCTTTGACATGATGCTTGAATCTTGATGATGACTCCAAATGCCTAAAATTTTTCTCTTGAATGCTCTTGTGAACTCAATTATGCTATGATGAATGCTCTCACAAAAGACTTGGATCAAAATGAATGAATGAACCTTGTATTTATATTTATCTATGCTTAATATCTCGAAATTATATCACACCAAGCCAACATATGAATTCATTAAATAAAGGAGGATAAATCCTGCCACAATTTGAATTTATATCCTGAAAATGACTGAAGGAGGACTAAAACGCCCTAGGTGGTTTCTTAGTCCCAAGTGATGAAACTTGGGGCAAAAACACCAAAAAGGGGCCTAATTAAGATGCCTCAAAATCAGGGTCCTGAAACTTCGGGGGGACAAAGATGCCCTAAGTGGCATTTTAGTCCCAACCAAAAATTAGGGACACATTGATCAAAATCATTAGGATATCATTTATGCATTGGAGAATGTTGGGATTAGCTAGAAAAAGATGTCATTCATAGGGCTTGTGGACACAAAATAGGACCAATTAAGTCATAAAGAAGGATAAATAAAGCAAGGCAGGCCCAAAGACGTGTTAAAATACAAGGGTATTCATTTTACTACACTAAATTTAGCCCCCACTTTAGTGAGAGGATGAACTTTCTTCAAATTCACACTAAAGTATCCAACCACGCAATCAAGAGGGGTTCCAATATACAAATGCTAGTAAGATAGGATGAAAATGATCAAGAGGGATGATCAAGCCCCCAAGATCAAGATCCTATGGTAGACCAGCATAGGCACAAAGGAACACACTTGTGGATGATATATGAAGCCAAAATCAAATAAAAAACATGCACATCAAAGACAAAAAAAAAGGCAAAAGGAAAAGAACTGCAATGGATCAAGCTTCAACTAGTCATCTAATGTGGTTGACTGAGTCTAGGCTTGAAGAGGTTTACAAGTGGAACTCGTTGTCCACTATGCAAACAAAAAAAATTCTCATGAGGGCTATTGGGAGCTAGGTGTCCATTAGGTGAGCCCCAAGAGGGATCATATTAAATCCATACCTCCATGAATTTAATAAGGTACAAAAGTGCATTCTCACACAGGCAAGTGTAGCTAGTTGTTCACTAGGTGAGACCTAGGAAGTCCATATCAAATCCATAGCTCAATGAATTTAATAAGGACAAAAGTAAAATGCACATTCACATGGGCTAGTGAAGCTAGTTATTCACCAGGTGAGCCCCAGGAAACCATATCAAAGCCATACCTCCATGACTTTAATAAGGCACCAAAAGAAAATGCAATGCAACAAGAAAGAGAGATATTCAAAGGGATTTTACTTAGTTCATGTGAGGTCTTACTCTTAGGGGAAATCATGCTTAACACCTCCAAGAGAGGATAGATACAAGGTCTCATCCTGGGGAACATCATACCCAATGCTTCCAAGAGAGGACATGTGCAAAAGGCCTCATCTTGTTTCCAAGAGAGGACAAGTGCAAGGTCTCATCTTGGGGAACATTTTCTCTAATGTTTCCAAGAGAGGACAAGGAAATATCATTCTCTCAAAGGAATTGAAACCCAAAGACACCACCAAGAGGAAAAACACATTGCATAAAGAAAGAAAATCACATCAAAGAACAAGAAAAAAAATGCAAATGAAATCATGCTAAAATAATGCCAATGTATGCCCCCACTTTAAATAAATTGCTAACACCATATTGTGAGTATTTAATTTAAAGTACCTAAAAGATGAAAAATGAAAAGATGGTTTCCCCTAGAAACACATAACCTGGATCTATGGATTTAGGGTCAGTATCTATCTTTGTTGTAGTAATATTAAAGAACTCAAAATTGTCATCATTCCCCAAATACACATAGAACTGGAAGAATGACACAAAGAGAGAAAAAACAAAGAAAAACCTTTTGGGTCAACATAGAAGAGACATAGGGTTTCTTGACACCTTGTGTCATCCCCAAAAGGAAAACACAAGACAAAAATGAAAAGATAAATGAAAAAGGCGAAGAGCTTACGACATAGAGAAGAATGAAGGTACAAATAGAGGAATGCACAAAGAGAGAGAAACATCAAAGAGAACATCACGAGAGATCATAATATGCACATGCAATCAAAAGAAAAAAGAAAATGAAAAAGACTAGTAAGGCACATGTAGATCAACCATCAAGCAGGTCATCTGCATCCCAGTCTTGTTCAGTATATACAGAATGATAATCACTAGTGAGAGGGATCACCTCAAGTATTGTACTAGGAGAATCACCAAGTTCAAGACATGGTGAATCACTCAGTTTAGGAGGATCATCATGCTTGTTATCATTTAAGCTCATGGATGAGGAGAATAAGAAATTCAACTCACTATGCACTTCCTCATTGATTTTAGTTGTTTCCACATCATCATCCAGTTTAACCAAAATAGGAGGACGAATGATAATATCCATCTAGAAGGTCCTAATCCTTGTTGTGTTGAATTTACAGTCTTTGGTAAGAGAGTAGGCTCATCGTTAATTGATTCTATCAAGTTGGGATTTTGATTTTCAATGTTGTTCTCATCATTCATCTTTCGAGCAATAGCATGACGCTTACGTCTACACTCTCTAGCACTGCAGCTCCTTTTATTATGATTTTAAAATTGTGTTTGTGTAGGAGTGGGTTGATCAACCATAGGTTCCTTTTCTTCTTTCAAGGGAAGAACAAAAGAAACCACATAAAGTTATTCAACCACTTTCTCTTTGGCTCTATAAATGTGCTTAGGTGGCAGATTAGGACTTGTTTGGTTTTCTCTAGGTCTCTTATAGGAAATAGGTAAGGGTTTATTCATGGATGGGTCTTGGTTTGTTGGAAGGGATTTAGGCTCAACATTCTCTTGTTTAGGTGGTGGAGGTTTCAACATGGGTGGAGGAAAGTTTTCAAGGGATAGCTTGATTATGCATGTCTCCATGGGCTTGGGCCAAAACTAATCTAAGGAGAAATTTCCACAAGAAGACGGGGGTCTAAAGCCACTATGGTTTACGGTGAATATTACATTGCTAACCGGAAACTTTAAGCACTTATGGACAATGGATGGGATTGAATTCATGGAGTGAAGCCATTTTTAGCCTAACTTCACATAAAATTGGTTTGATTTAGATATAACTGATAATGATACATTTGATTTCTTCGGTCCTATTTGTAAAGGGAGTGTGATCGAGCCCATTGTAGCACAAGCAAAACCATCATGTGTTTAAATCCATTATTTTGGTTTATAATATCTATCTTGAGTGAGTTCATGTACATATACGAGTTCTTTTATGATCAAATTCTCTCCATAGACGAGATTAATTAGAATCCCAGGATTGGGCTTGTTATTGATTCTATCGACAAAATAGGACCATCAGGTGCATGTTTAATTGTTTCTTCTGAAGAGAAAGTATTTTCAATGGTTTGTTGTTTACAAGAATCAATTTCAATCACTCCTATTATTGTATCAATAAGACTTTGTTCATTAGTATCCATAGGACATTGTTCATCATCATCCATAGGACTTTGTTCATGATTTCTCATATTTTCATCATTCGTGTCAACATTCATCACATCGGGCTTAGTTTCGCTAGCCCTAACAAATGAAATATTATAGTTGGGCATGAGAGTGGTAAATATTTGAAAGTTTTTTGTTGAGATGAGCTACAAACTTATTACCTTTTTTATTCACACCTCTAATTAGGATATGATTGGAATCAACGAGGTCTTGCACAAGATGTTTAAGACGCTTGCAATGTTTTGTGTCATATCCTTTATGTTGATGATAAGCCTAATAGGAATTGTGTCTAAAGCTCAAAGTTAATGGTTTCTTATGGTCAAGGGGTCGAACGAGAGGTAAGGTAAGCATGTTTTTATTTAAGATCTAGGTCATGATGGTGTGTAGTGTGTCGAGGAAGGGAGTAAATTTCCTTTACGGATCATCCCCAAATATATAAGGATTAATTTTCTTTATAGAGGCTACTTAGGTATCAATTGGTTGGGTAGGTTGAGAGGTGGAATTTCGTTGAAGGAAACCTTTAGTTTTTCTTCCGAAAGGTTGATAAGTGTTTTGTTTTAAAGTTTCAAACTTTTCAGGTCGGATAGGAGTAGCTTTTGGTTCACTAGTACTTATAGCATTTTTATAATCTCAAAGGGAATTGTAAAAGTGCATGAAGGAAGGAAATTTCATCATAGTGAGTTGATCCCTTATCTTATTTAGTAAATTTTCTATGAATGTATCTTTCGAAGGTGGGAATTGAGAATCTTCACACTGATTTGGGAATAAAGTGACTAGTAGTATGAGATAAATTCAATGATTTTTTCACCCTCAATTTCCTTGTATCTCATCAAATTAGCCAATGTCATTTCAGGAACCATATGCATTTGGAAATGGTTAATAAAGGCCTCAAAAATTTCATTGAATGAACAAATTGAGTTGTTCAGTAATGCAGAAAACTAGTCCAACGTAATGCATTTCAAGGATCGGAGAAAATTTTTATCCAAAATTTTGTCCTCAAGGATAAAGTCACTACACAAAGAAATGAAGGTATTAACATGATTAGTAGGATCTCCCTTTCATCCATATTTCTCAAATCTATGGATCTCTATACCTTATGGAACTGGAGTTCTCAATATCTCCAAGGATAATAGGTTACTTTTGACATAGTATGAAGGTGGGACATTTTGATTTTGATTTATGGTAGAAACTTGGCGTTGAAGGGATGAAAATCTTTGCGAAAGGTAGTTAATGATAGCATCATTTCTTGTGGAATGAGATGGAGGTGAATATGGTGGTGGTGTGTATGTGTTGGAAGGACAAATGAATGTACTGCCTATGGGAGGAGGTATGAGATTAGATGCAACATAGGTATAAGGGGCACTAGTGGAAATGTGTGAGGTAGGAAGGATATTACCAGTTGGTTGCATCATTTTTGTCACTTGAGGAGTTGTATAGGTGGGAATGGATGCTATGGTTGAAGAGGGAGGAGTTTGATTTTCTCCTTGCACATTGTTTGAGGTTTGAGCTCCATTAGTGGTGGAAGGAAGATGTTTTCCAAATATGTGAGCTAAGTTACACACAACTTCCAGTCCTTCATCACTTTCCATCATGTCGTGAATACTATCTATAACAGGTATAACAGTGTTGGAAATGTTTTCAATACTCGCACTATCTTGTAAATGGGCTAGGTATTCATGCATTTTCATTGTTTTCTCAAGGAATATGATCAACCATTGTTGGAACACTTGGCATAATTCTTGTAGGTAAGGTAGGCATGGAAAAAGAGGTTTCAAAGGTATGGTCCATACCTAGTGAACTAGTTCCAATACCAAAATTAAGAGAGCTTGATAACCCAAGATCCACTACGAGTGTCTTATTGTGGGATGCCATGAGTCTTGCACTTTGTCTAACCACAGTATTAGTAGTAGGACACCAATTAAAACATCTCATACAAGGAATAAACCACAGAAAGTGCAATGAACACAATATCCTATACTTTCAATTACATTGAAAATGAAAGAAATTGGAATAACAATTTTAGAAACTAAAACAAAAAATTGAAAGCAGCCCACAAAAACATAGAAAACCAATTTTAGACCCTAAAAACTAGAGAGTCAATTAAATTCAACAAGGACTAAGACACCAATAAGGGCATCTTGGTACTCATGGTGAGATTCTAAAGTTCCAGGGAGTGAAACAGACAACAAACACCAGAGAAAGGATTCTGGAGCAAAAACCCTGAGAGGGACTAAGACGCTAGGAAGGGCATTTTAGTCCTAGTTGAGGTTTTTCTCTAAAAAATAGAAAATTTTGGTTCGATAACAACTTTCTTAGGTTGCCTACCCAAGGGCCTGATGTTTGGAAACAAGAAACTATGTAAATAGATGCAAATAAAAACAACTACTAACAAGCAATTGAATGCAATTTTTTTATTTTCAGTGCAATAACAATGTTTCTAAATGCAATTAAGAGAAGGAAAAGTTCACTTTTCATATTTTTAATGAAATGAAATGATGCAAGAAAGTAAAAATGAAACCTATATGCACTTTCACTAATGCAAAAATAGGAAACCCTAGATGTAATTTCACTAATGCAAGATGCAAGAAACCCTAGATGCACTTTCACTAATGCAAAATGGAATGAATGCAATTTACATCTAGGAATTTTATGGACTCCAAATCAGAAAAAGAAGAATGTTCAAAGAATTCAGGTTCAAAAACATGAACCATAAATAAAATGGGAAGGGGATGACATCATATTCTATCTAGGTCATTCAATTATGTCCTAAAAACCCTAATTGGATTGGCCATCAGCCTCACAAGGTGAGTCTATTCTCAAGTAGGAGGACCTAAGAAGAAGGTTCTTTTATATTTTAAGGGGTTCACCACCAAGCAAATTCTTGGAAAAGACAAATGAACATTCAACCTACAAAACCTAGTTATGCAAGCTAAATGAGAGATGCAAATAATGAAAATATGCAGCACCAAGTTAGGGTATGTGTAGCTGGGAAGTCCAGAGATGTAATGAGGATTCTAGAAATGTAAAGAATCTATCGAAATATACCTTGGAGGACTAAGACAGCCAAGATGGTGTATTAGTCCCACTGCTGTTTTTTGGGGCAAATACAAAATCTTCAGATGTTGGAACCAGATTTGAAAGAATCTCCAAAAGATATGCTTTGAAGGACTAAGACACCCAAGGTGGTGTATTAGTCCCACTCTGAATTTTCAAAAAGTCTAAATGTGGTCCTGAGCTCCAAGGTCTGCGCTTGCTTCTTTTCATATCTTGGGTTCTTAAGCTTCCATATCTAACATGTAGGTGAGTTTCTGTGAAGATGACAACTTTGCAATGTAACTTTGCATTTTTTACAACTTTGCACTCCAAGTGATCTTCAAGTCTTCAAACTAGATTTGCAAACCCAAATATGCAAGAGAGGGAAAACTTTTCAATTGTTAGTGAATGGTGGTTTGCCTTGGTCAAACCCCTTGTTGGTAATTAAACCTTGAAATGAAATAAATTAATGAAGGAAAATGATCAATGAACAATATGCAATGCTACAACTCACCAAACCCTTCTAAAGTCTGCAAACTTGTGTGAAATGGCTGCAATAGATATGGATCTTGAAATGTTTGATAGATCTTGAAATGTTTGATAGATCTTGAATTTCTTGCTTGCTTGAACAAAAACCCTACATAACAAATGTTAGCACAACAACACACTGATGCATGAATCACCTTTGACATGATGCTTGAATCTTGATGATGGCTCCAAATGCTTGATGATTTTCTCTTGAATGCTCTTGTGAACTCAATTATGCTCTGATGAATTCTCTCACAGAAGACTTGGATCAAAATGAATGATTGAACCTTGTATTTATAATTATCTATGCTTAATATCCTAAAATTATATCACACCAAGCTGACATATGAATTCATTAAATAGAGGCTAAATCCCAGTAGAATTTGAATTTAAAACATAAAAATGACTCAAGGATGACTAAGACACCCTAGGTGGCATCTTAGTCCCAAGTGATGAAACTTGGGGCACAAACACCAAAAAGGGGCCCAATTAAGATACCTCAAAATCAGGGTCCCGAAACCTCGGGGGGATAAAGACACCCTAATTGGCATTTTAGTCACAACCAAAAATTAGGGACACACAAATCAAAATCATTAGGATATCATTTATGCATTGGAGAATTTTGTGATTAGCAAGAAAAAATGCCATTCATAGGGCTTGTCGACACAAAATAGAACCAATTAAGCCATAAAGAAGGATAAGTAAAGGAAGGAGGGCCCAAACAAGTGTGAAAATTCAAGGGTATTCATTTTACTATGCTACACATGTTTGCAGCCTCTTATTGCTAGGGCTTGTTAGGGCTTGCTAGGGTTTGGTGAGTTGCAACATCACATTTTGTTCATTCATCATTCTCCATTCATATTTCATTCTATTTGAAGGTTTAATTACTAACAAGGGGTTTGACCAAGGAAAACCCCTATCCACTAACCCAACAACATTTTTCCTCTCATTTGTGTGTGATTCGTAGGTCTAGGTTGCTAATTTCCTAAGGAGCAGGATTGGAGAAAAGTTGTCAAATCATTCAAAGTGGTCAAAGTTGTTATCAAGTCTTGAAGAACATTGGAAAACACCTAGAAGTTGCAAATAAGGGTTTCACATTTAGAAATAAATCAGGAAGGATAGAGAAGAGTGAGAAGAGAAAGATCAGACTTTGAAGCTTCAGAAAACCCTAACTAGACCGATTCCCTACTTTTGGTGAATGAGTCTAAGTTTCAATCGAAATTCAATTTTTTGCATATTTGAATACCCATTTGGTAGATTCCTATTCCTGTACAAAAACCTAGATTTTGGACTGATTTTCCAACTTGGTGAATGAGTCCCAGTCAATATTAAAGACAAAATTCTCGGTGTTGCAAACTAGTGCAGGAGCACCTATTTTATTTCTTGCCTCCATGAGGCCATTTGTAAATAGTTGCTCTATTTTGTGTATTGGATCTTATAATAAGGTTTATAAAACTATTTTATAGGTTTTTGAATCTTAGGAAGTAATATTTGAAGTCATTTGTCAAATAATTTTTAAAGTTGTTACATATTGTAAAAGTCGTAAAAGTTGTCAAGCAACTTGTCAAAAGTGTCATTAAGGTGTTTTGTAAACAAACTAACTAAAAGGTGGTTGAAAATAGTTGGTTTTTGTTGTAAATTTATAAGTACACCCTCCAAAACTCGAATCGGGAGGTTGGAGACATTATTTGTGAAGTTTGATGAATGGCAACCTCAAGTTTGGTGTGCATTTTATGATTTCTACATTGTTTCCAGGTTGAAGTTGTGATTTGTACGGACTGCTATGCACTCAAATAATGGAGTATCATATATGGATGGAAATATATTTGTCTCTAGTTTCCAAATATTTTTGTCTCATTCAATTTTATTGAGGTTTGTGGAAGATATGATTATTTTGGTGAGACTGCCTATTTTAACAATATTGTGCAGAATTTACAATCTGAAAGAATGTGATGGTACGGATTTTAAAGTATATATTTTGGGTTTGAAACCAAATTTATGTTGTTTCTATATGAATATACTTTAATTTTATTCAAGTCTCATCAAATTTCATTAATATTTGAATAAGTTATGATCATTTTAGTGAGGGTAGGTCTGAACCCTGTCTAGGGTTTGCAGTTTTGAGAAAAATGAAATAGTTTTCTTTTGGGCTACCATGGTTATGTTTCCAATGTGACATAGAATGAATAATAGAATGTGTTATACAAATATTGATTTGGATTAATTTTTAAGGATTGTGAGATATGTTGTTGAATCCTCCTAACTTTGCATCAGATTGGTATCAGAGCTTAGCAAAAGGTTTGGGCTGAGAAAGAAATTGGTTTTGGTATTGTGGTTTTGTAGTTGTGTTTTGGTTGGTTGGAGGTTATGTGAGAACCTGGTTGCTTCCATTGAGAAGGCAGAGAGAAAAGTGAGTTGTGAGCAAGGAGATACTTGTTGAGACCATCTAGAAAAGATGGAGAACTTGAGAAGGCATTTGCAAGCAGAGGAGGAGAGAAAGAAGAGAAAAAGACAAGCAAAGATGGATAGAGAAATTGCTGAGTTGAAGCAAGAAATGAAGAGGTTGGATAAAGAGTTCCAAGAATCTATGAAGAGGATAGAAAAAATGAAGAAACAAGAGACAAGTTGGAATTTGAAATTGAAAAGGAAGATGGTTTGGCCTATAAAGAAGATTGTGAAAAGAAGAAGAAATGATAAGATGAAAGAGGAAGAAGAAGCATATGAAGAAGCATATGAAGATGCACATGAAGAATTCCTAGATGAATACAAAGATGTTCCTAAGCATGAAGATGAATAATTTAAAGTTGTTGCAAAAATTCCAAGGCAAGAAGGTGAATGTATTATTGATATAAGAAACCTGATTTCAGGACTTGAAGAGGTTGATTTGATTAAGGGAATGAGGTTTGCAAAGGATTGATGAATGATGGACGTATTGTGGTAGAAAGTTTGTTTCATTTCATTATGTTACTAATGCTTTGGAAAAAGAATATTTTTCAGGTTGAAAATACAAAGGACAAAGTGCAAAGGAATTGGATGATCAAGAAGAATACAATTAAAAGGGGCTTGAATTCTTTTGCCCTCGGGAGTTTGGTGTAGGAGCACCTATTTGATTTCTTGCCTCCATGAGGCCATTTGTAAATAGTTGCTCTATTTTGTGTAGTGGGTATTATAATAAGGTTTATAAAACCATTTTATAGGTTTTTGAATCTTAGGAAGTAATATTTGAAGTCATTTGTCAGATAATTTTTAAAGTTGTTACATATTGTAAAAATTGTAAAAGTTGCTCAAGAAAGTTGTCAAGCAACTTGTCAAAAGTGTCATTAAAGTGTTTTATAAACAAACTAACTAAAAGGTGGTTGAAAATAGTTGGTTTTGGTTGTAAATGTATAAGTACACCCTCCAAAACTCGAATTGGGAGGTTGGAGACATTATTTGTGAAGGTTGATGAATGGCAACCTGAAGTTTGGTGTGCATTTTATGATTTCTACATTGTTTCCAGGTTGAAGTTGTGATTTGTACGACCTTTTATGCACTCAAATAATGGAGTATCATATATGGATGGAAAGATATTTGTTTCTAGTTTCCAAATCTTTTTGTCGCATTTAATTTTATTGAGTTTTGTGGAAGATATGATTATTTTGGTGAGATTGCCTATTTTAACAATATTGTGCAGAATTTATAGTCTGAAAGAATGTGATGGTACGGATTTTAAAGTATATATTTTGGGTCTGAAACCAAATTTATGTTGTTTCTATAGGAATATACTTTAATTTTCTTCAAGTCTCATCAAAATTTCATTAAGATTTGAATAAGTTATGATCATTTTAGTGAGGGCAGGTCTGAACCCTATCTAGGGTTTGCAGTTTTGAGAAAAATGAAATAGTTTTCTTTTGGGCTACCATGGTTATGTTTCCAATGTGACATAGAATGAATAATAGAATGTGTTATACAAAGATTGATTTGGATTAATTTTGAAGGATTGTGAGATATGTTGTTGAATCCTCCTAACTCTGCATCACAAACCTCCTTCCAGCCATTTCCAAATTTCTAGGTGCAAATCTTCCTTTCTATAGTTTTTTGTGTTGTTTCATTTACTTTTGTAGTGCATTACACTCACTTAGGGTTCAGTGTTGCATCTTGCATTTCATTTATCTATCCAAGTCTAAACTTGGTGGTGAACCCCTTATTATCTTATATTCAGCCCCTAGGACTTGACCCTATTGCAAGATCTATTTCTCATTTGTATTGAGATCTCTATGGTTACCCTTTAATGTAGTAGGTGGAAAATGGGTATGCTCTATGTCCTAAGTCATATGATAGCATTCAAGCTGCCCATTTTTCCTATACAACATTAATTAATTGCATTTTCTGATGGAAAAATCCTAACACTCTTAAATAATATACACAACACTTAATTTTGAAAGGAATGTTTCATAAGCTAGCTACCTAAGACCCATTCACCACCTGGAAAATGGGTTATCACTAGGTCCTAGGGCCACCTTTTTACATAAAATTTCATATTTCTCAAAGTGTGGCAATTAAGTGTGCTAGGACCCATTCGCCCTATGGTGAATGGTTCCTCACTTAACCTAGGACCCCCACTTGGAATATGTTTTTAGGTAGTATTTTAATGATTTTAAATCCTAGATTTGATGTCGGATTGTGTTATTTAAATTTTAGGATTTAATATTAAGTTATGTATAAATATAAGGTTACTTAACATAGTTTGATCTAAGCTTTCAAGTGTTCAAAATCCTAATAGAAAGTTTATGAGATCAAGAGAAATTCAAGAGAATTCAATGGAAAATTATTGCAGTTTATTGCAGCAATCAAAGATCATTTCATCATATCAAAGGTATAGTGCATCATTTGTGTTGTTGAGCTAATGTTGTGATGTAGCATTGAAGATCCAATTCAACCATTGTTACATATCAAGTGTTGTGATCAAGATATACACTCTTTAAGGAAATTTCATGCTAGGTTTCAAATTTACATTCCAAGGTTCAAGAAAAAGTGTGGTGAGGTGTGACATAGCATTGTTCCTTCATCATTCTTTCTATTTCATGTTCCATTATTTCATTACAAGGTTTCACTACAATAGAATAGGCAATTAGCACCTAAAATAGTGCCAGATTTTAGTGCATTTGAGTTCATGAATTGGACACTTTTGTCGGTGCAAAACTCAATGCAAAATGGCATGCTCACTTCAGCACTGGATTTAGCGCCGAATTTTGTTGCTTCTAGTTTGGCTTCTGATTTTTTTTTGGTTTTGCTTTTGGTTTTGCTTCTTGTGTTGCTTCCAAGTTTGCTTCCAATTTTTCTTCTAGTTTTTCTTTGAGGTTTGCTTCTGGTTTTGCTTCCAATTTTGCTACCATTTTTGCTTCCACTTTTACTTCTAGTTAGTTGCTTATGTTTTTGCTTCCTAGATAACGCCAAGTTTTTCATCCAATATTTCTTTTGGTTTGCTTCTAGTTTGGCTTCCATTGTTGCTTCCTTTTTTCTTCTAAAAATGCTTCTTGTTTTTCTTCCATTTATTAATTTAATATGTTTTATTTCAATTTAATTAGTTAAATATATCATGCCTCTTAAATAACTCATATGATTATAGAGTAAGTAAATTAAATAATATGTATTTTATTTCAATTTAATTAGTTAAATATATCACACCTCTTAAATAACTCATATGATTATAGAGTAAGTAATTTAATTACTTAACTCATATGATTAAATAACAAGATAATTATTGTTACCTGATTTTACTTCCAACTAAATCAGGTAGACTTATGATTGTATTTGCATTTAAACAATAAAAGGAACATATCATTTTCTGCTAAGTTTCATCCATGTGCATAAAAGAGAGTATCAAAAAACTACATTATTTGATTAAGGGAATTGCGTACAATAGAAAAGAGAGTCAAAATTTATACTAAAGGTAGTCTTTATTGATAACCATAAGTGTATAGTGTTCCTCACAAGCTGAGGGACTAACTTTTTTTATGCATATAAAGAAAGAAATATGCATTTACAGATAAAAGGAAATGCAAATGTAAAGAAGGGGGACCCATCATTCTGAATGGTGAATCCCAATTGAGTTGCCTTCCATTAGCTTTAGTCCTCTTGCCCATCCAGCCTCTAGTTGTGACTTAACCTTGCTACTCTGAGTTTCCCTGCATTTGTGAGAAGAATTTGGTTAAAGAAATGAAGGATCACCAATCAGAAAATAGGAAAACATCCGTAAACATATAATCTGATCCTTATAAACATTAAAATAGCTAGCATATCATATATGTCCAAGAAAAAAAGAGAGCTATCAAACACATCTATCATATGCTATGTTTATCTAACATGTTTTCTCTTTGTGCAGATATAGTCCACAGAA
This sequence comes from Sequoiadendron giganteum, assembly GCA_007115665.2. Lineage (NCBI taxonomy): Eukaryota > Viridiplantae > Streptophyta > Pinopsida > Cupressales > Cupressaceae > Sequoiadendron > Sequoiadendron giganteum. The sequence continues at coordinate 425,422,170 of CM021100.1, forward strand.
CTTTGTTACTATTTTGTTTCAGTTAATTACAACATGTGGAGTGAAATGCGGCTCCCACGAGGGTTGAGCCCAGCATGTTGCCCTCATGTTTTAGGAGGGATAGGAAATTGAGAAACTTGATCAAATCAAAGATAAGCTTATTCTTGATGCATTAAATAAATATGGAATCATACCTATTGATCAACTTTCATTATCAGATTCAAAAGATGCAACAAAATGGTGTGAATTATCAGGAAAGTTACTTTGCATCTTTCACAATGAATCAAATAATAGGTTGCTTGGAAATATTACTCTACTGGATATTTCTTTCAATCTTCTTAAGTTGGATCCAAATTCCATTTTTATAATGATATGAGTTGTATTTCATTGTCAACATGTTCAAGGAGCCAATAAAGAAGGGAACAAGAACAAGGACAACTATCATTCAAAAATGAAACAGTTTGTCTCTTCCCAAGAAGCAAATGATATCTATGATAATATGAACATTGAATCATAAATGCATCAAGTTCAATTATGGATAATAATTATGGTCAAGTTACTCAATGAGGTCTTACAGGTTATCAAGAGATATCAAGAGCTATCATGAGTTACATGGAGCAGCACAAGGTGAACAATTGAATACAAGGCCAAATCCATCATGTTATTATGTTGTCTTGAAGAGAAATGCATGAGAAGAAAAGCACATTGATGTAGATGAGTAACTAACATGCATTGGTAATAATCTTGCTTGTGATACAATGAGTATTCATAAACAATTACAGTGCACACTCTGATAAACAACCAATGCATGACGGTTTGAGGAGATACCAATGATTATACAAATGAATGTAGGACAAACATGAAGGGAAACCTTTGAGAAGGATTTCTTGGTAATCATGTCAAGGCCAGACTTGGTAAAGCAACTCATCATGCTAGTAACAGTGTGAAAAGATACATGTGAAGTATTGCAAACTGATAGAACTACATGAAACATAAAGTGATGCAAAAGTTGACAGTAATGATGTTGGCAAGAGATTGTGGAAATTGCAAGAACTTTGTTGATTCAAAGATAAGCTATCATCAATATAAGGTAATGTAGTGCCATTACCACTTTTAAAGGCTACATAAGATTAAAGTATGCAGCATTTGTATGTAACTCAAAAGGTTCATGAAAGCCTATATCAATCATGCATAATGATGCTACGATTGAAATCAATAGATGAAAAAGAAGATGAATATTTAAGTATTCATTTTCTCCAAGAAAGGAAATATAGAGCCTCGGCCTATGTGAAACAAACCCTCAAAAATCAAAAAATACCTAGAAATGAAGGAGCAGTGTCATATTGCCTTTTAAGAAAATGCTTATGGAAATGAAAACTAAATGCAAGCATGGTCGCAACCATGGTAAAAGGTATTTCTTCCATTTTTGTACATACAATACTATCTTTTGAAGAAAATACAAGTTCCATAGAGAGTTTTTCATTTTTATTATAGGAAGACCAAAGACTGAGCATACAAGAATGAAGCATGAAAACATAGAAAAATAGAGAATTTTCACCATTGTTCTGAATGGAGAGAGCTTGAAATAAGCTTTGATTCACATCAAACAAAATATAAGATCAAGGTATACATCGGCATAGAGCTTACTTGAGCTTGAGTTTGTTTGTTTTCATTGAATATGCAAGTTATTTTTTATCATGGGAAGCTTTAAAAAACTCAATCATGGTAGCCAAGAGTGAGAAAATATTCCAGAAAAGAAGTGAAGATAAAAATACATCAAAAAAAATAGAGAGGTCACGACCAAGAAGCCTCAAAACCCTTCGAAAATGGAGTGAAAATGCTACATAATACTCAAGAAACAACTTACCATCCAGTTGCAAGAGGATTTTGACCCCAAGCAAGGAGGAATCAACTGAAAAATGCATGGATAATGCTCAAACCCTAGTTCATCATGGCAGACGAATACTTAATTCTTTTCTTCCAAAGTTGCCAAGTAAAATGATTCACAGGTTTTCAAAAAACCTCAGATCAAAGACAAACCCAAAATGCTATTGAATAGAGCCTGCAAACATAATCACGGAGCCATGAAGGAGGATTAAAAATATAATAAATAAAAGTTTACACTTTGTTCTTTTTGGAAATAGAAAAAATATTCTAGAGAGGCCACGACCAAGCTATGACCAGGAAAGAGGAAAAATGTAGAAATAAAAAATATTTCATCATTTGATCAAACCAAATATGGAGAGTATGATTTGTTTCATTTATTTTTCTAGTGAGCTAAGTCGAGAGAAGCCGAGACAAGATAAAAGGGTTTCAAAATAAGGATGCATGGTAGAAACAAAACACCCATTCATTTGTATCTATTGAGTCCAAATCGAGCTTGTTTTGACAAAAAACGAAGGTAAGATATAGAGAAATGGTTCATAGAAACTTACTCAAATTCTTGTTGTTCGAAGAAATGTGAGCTCCAAAAGTGCTTTGATGGTAGCCTCAAGACAAGCAAGGCATCAATAGAGTAAAGAAAGAGAAATATGCATGAGAATCCAAGAAGGAATGTCTTTGAAAACACATTCAGATAAGTGGAAAGAAATGATGAACCATGAAAGATTTACCTGATTCAGCCTCAACAAAAATTTATGTGAAGAAAAATCTCAAAAGCAATGAGAAAATTGACAAAGACTCCTTTAGAAAGCTCAATGTTTTAAAATTTAATGATTGTGGCATGTGCAAGGCAAGGGAGCTCAAAAAAACCAAGTGAAAATGAGAGTTAAAAATTAGGGCTTGGGTATTTTGTTCTAACTCATCATGGTGGAAAAAATATTGATGTGAAAAACCAAAATACATATATTTTATAATCAAAAATTACTATTATCTATTAAATTTATTAATTTGTATGTTCAATTAATAATTAAAAATTATTGATGTTATTTTATATAAAATAAAAATATGAAAAATATATTTAACAATTATTAATTTTAATTTGAAAATATATATAAAAAAATATTTATCTTAATAAAACAAAAATGAATATGAATTAAATATTTATTTTAATCATTAAATTATGATTTTAATTATTATAATTTAAAAAAGTCATGTGATTGTGATATTACATCAGATTCCTTGCACCCTAAGATTTTTTTTAATTAAAATAGATCTACTTCTTGAATTTCTTCCAAACCATTCATATTATTATTGAGATACACCTCAACAGTCAACCAAGTTTGTGCTCGCTCACTATACACCGCACTGTCGCTAGACAACCAAAAGGATCCTGCAGGATGGCGGTATACCACACTACCGCTCGATAGGTAGAAGGGTCTCGCGGTATGGTGGTATACACCGCACTACCACCATCAGATTGATAGGCTCCCATGGTATGGCATTAATCGCACTATCACTCGACAGGTAGAAGACTCCTGTGGTATGGCAGTAACTACACTATCGCTTGACAGGTAGAAGACTCCTACTATATGACGATAATTGCACTACTGCTCGACAGGTAGAAGACTCCTACGGTATGGCGGTAACTGCACTACTGCTCGACAGGTAGAAGACTCTTGCGGTATGGCAATAACCATGCTACCGCACCTCTCTCACAATCACCTAGTAATAGAGGTACTAAATCCAACGCTAAATCTAATGCTAAATCCGATGCTAAATCAATTGCTAAATCTGGTGCTAAATTTGGCACTAATTAGCACCATATTTAGCACCTACTTGTTCTGATCAACACAAAAAATGCCAAAAATGGCACTACTCCGATAAATAGCACCAAATTTTTCAAAAAAATTGAGAAAAATACATTAAAACAATGGGTGGAAGCAAAAAACGAAGCTAATCGTAGGGATTTGTTGTAGTGTTTAATTACCAAAACGTGGTTTGACCAAGGAAAACCCCTATTCCTTAACAATCAAAATTTTCTCCTCTTTGATGTGTGATCATAGGTTTTAGGTTGAAGATCAAGTGGATAACAAAAATAGAAAAAAGTTATCAAAGTTGCAAAGCTGTCAAAGTTTTCATCTTTCTTGCAACATCACATAAAGTATTCTATACAATTTATTTTTGAATTTTAGGAGTTGAACACCAAGAATCTGGGAGTGCAGACGTTGAAGAAAAAAACCTAGAAATTGATTTTTTGGAGCCCTAGCCATGACCCATTCGCCACTATGTGAATGAGTCCTTAGTGAGCTATGAAAGAACACTTTTTGCAATAGGTAAACGACATTTAACACTCTTAAAACCTACCTTTTGATGTTATATTAGTTAGGTTTAATTTGTGTAACTCGTTTACACATTATTGCTCTCATATTGAATGAAACTAGGAGAAATAGGTGAATCATTTTGTTTCATTTTGGTGAACCTATTTTTCTATGTTTCATTATGGTGAACCCAATAATCTTACACTATATTTTTTTTAATTTGGAGTACATTCAAGCCCTAGATCTAGTATTTTCATTAGTTTGAATTCATCTAGGGTTGTCAAAATTGCATTAGTTTGCATTGCATTACATTAGTGTGCATTCATCTAGGGTTGTCAAAATTGCATTGTTTTGCATTGCATTGTATTAGTGTCCATTCATCTAGGGTTGTCAAAATTGCATTAGTTTGCATTGTATTTTAGGTATACAACTGCATTTTCCATTCATTTTAAATCTGAAAATTCAAAAAACTTTGAATAATATTACATTGGTTTTGCATAGTGTTTGCATATTAGTGTACTTTTCATCATTCACATTAAAAAATATTCATCAAAATTGCATTTTAAAAAGTGTCATATAGTTCATCTTTTGTCCTTCATTTCACTTGCATTTCAACATTAAATTCTTGAATTTTTTGTCACAAAAGTTAAAGTTTGAGATCTAAAATAGGAAACACATCTAATCACTTTGAAATTACATTTTTAAAATAAATAAAAAACCTTTATTAGGACCCATTCACGATAGGGTGAATGAGTCTTTGATAGGGTTACAAAGGCTTGACAAGTTTTCAAAGTTCCTATGCTTCAATATCATATTTAGAGTTTCCTAGAAAAGCATAGCAGGACCCATTCGCCATAGGGAAAATGAGTCCTTGGAGGCCTACAAAAACCATATTTTCTAAGCTTTCTGGTGATTTTTTGTACTTCCTAGGCTTGCTAGTAACCTATAGTATCAGCCTAAATTTTTTTGGGAATTTTTTATTTATGCATCTAGGTCAAAATCATCCATTCAGTGTTGTCATTTTTGAATCATTCCAAAATCATTCAAGTAGCAAAAATCATTAGATCTTAAAATTTTTGCATTCCTAAAGCTTTCAATAATATTGATAAAAGTAAAATTTACTTTTGTATACACAATTTTTACATTCAGGAAGCTTTTCATAAGTTTGATAAAAGTGCTTTTCATTTTTGGATACACAATGTTTGCATTTTTCAATCTTTGCACAAATTGGATAAAATTACTTGTCATCTTTGGGTATACATTGTTTACATTCTTCAAGCATTGTATAAGATGGTTAGAAGTAATTTTCATTTTTGGTCAAACAATGTTAGTATCTTACCTTTCTAAACATGCTAAGAAAAATTCCATACCTCACACTTATGAGAATGCTTTAGTGAAAGAGAATACAATGGTGGATAATCATGACAATCAAACTTGGTCTTCTCCCAATATCTATCCTATTTGTGAAGAAGATATTTTTTTGTTAGAACCAATGAGAGTTATGAGAGTCCTATTTGTCTTTCTTCCCCTAGGGAAAATATTATTTAACAAGGGAATCCAACCATTGATGAGTCCCCTACATGTAATAAAGTTATTTTGGAAGAACCAACCATTGAATGTCATGAACATCTAGTTTGTTTCTCTCCTAAAAAATCTCCTACCAGGGTAGATATCATGGTGCAAGAAAATGATAACATTGACAATATTAATCCCTTAGATGAAGATGATGAAGTGACATTAGACTACCCTTCACTAAGAGATCATGAAAATAAGGACAAGCCTTTTGAGGTTATGCACATTAGATATCCCTTGAAGTGGTCTCCTAAGCCACTTCTTACCATCTACCCACCCTCAAAATAACCACAAGCTCAAAATAAACCTATTCTTATCTTAGAACCACCTAAATGGAAACTTGATAATGATAATTTTTCATAACAACCGAGTTACAATACCATTTCTCATACATATAACACTAGGAACAATCCACAACCAAGAAAAACAACTCCAACATCCATCCCATTTCCTCAACCTATCTTGCCTAGCGCCCCTCATTTGCCTTTACATAGTGGAAAGGAGTATGATCTTGTTGAACAACTTAAAAATACTTCTGCTAAGATCTCCTTATGGGATATTATTCAAGATTTCACTCATTATCATATCATGCTTCAAAGTGCTTTACAAAATTTTCCTACTCCTCCTAATGTGCAACAAAATGATGTGACAACCCAAATTCAAGCTATAAATCTAGTCAACTTAGACATTACTTTCCATCAAGATGAGTTACCTTCTTTAGAAGAGAAAAAACAAAATGATACTTTCATGATATCACCTCTTATTAATAGAATCAGGATAAAGATAACCCTTGTTGACAATGGTTTGACTCTTAATGTGTGTAGTGTGAGACTTTTGAAGAAGATTGATATGGATACGAGTGACATTGTCCCTAACTCTTTGTCTATATGTGGGTTTGACAACACAGGGAAACAATTGCTTGGAGTCATCACATTACCTATTAAAGTTGGGATGGTCACCTTAAAACTCCGGTCCATGTTATGCCTCATGATATTTTCTATAATATTCATTTAGGTGGGCCATGGATTCATGCAATGAATGGGGTGCCTTCTACTCCTCATCATAAAATGAAGTATATTAATATCTACAACAAAAAATTTTACAAACGCAAGACCAATCTTGAACCTAAAAGCTGTTTGATTGCTCAGAGAGAAAAATGAGATCCTTTGAAGAAATTGACACCAACTATACAAGTGGAACCTGTGCAAGAGAAATAAAAAGAGTAATATTGAAAAGGTCACAAAGATGTTGGAATATTATTGAGGCTCATTATACTTCACACCTACATTCATGTGAGAATACAAGATTATAACAAAAGATTTTGCAAAGGGAAAATAAAAAGTGGTAATGTCAACACAAAATTTGAAAGCATCCACCTCAACCACTTTAGGAGAATAAAAAAATTACACAACAAACTTTTATGAAGTTTATTATGAACAACCACCAAATCCAAAAGAAATGAAAAAGCTTTATGGAAGAGGTTATGAACTTATGAAACAACTTGGGAATAGTGGAAAATGATGTAGTGCTAGAGAACAAGGTATATATGTCCCTATAGAGCCTAACATGCAAGAAAAAACTAATGGTATTGGTTATTGTCCCTCAAAATAAAAAAACAATCCTTCACTCAATATCAACTCTTAAAAAATATTCTTCTAAGCCAACTTTAACATCAGTGCATCCTAAATTGATGGAAACTAGTGGTCTCAGTTATTGTCCTTCAAAAGAAATGAAAGAAACAAAGAAGTCTCTGCTCAATATTAATGTCATCACACAAAGAACTCCTAGGAAATTTCTTAGTAATGATTGGATTTCATTAGATTTTACACCCTCCTTTCAAGGAGAGAACAAAATATTGCAATCTAAAGTGTCTTTTATAAGTATGACACCTTGTACTAAGAAAAAGATATCTTTGTTACAAAATAAAGCAACACCTTCTACTATTGATAAAAAGGGTATCTCTTCGAGGCTCCTCCAAGAACACAAAAGAAAGTTTACTACAATAATTCATTTTGTGCATAATATAGAGTTCATGGTCATTCGACTAATGATGTAAGGCTTTGTATAATAAAATTCAACATCTTAAGGATTATGGTGCTATTCCTTGCATTGAAGCACCTCATTCCTCTAATTGATATTGATTTTCATGTTTCTCATCAATCACCTCAACTCATCCTCGTCTTCCACTATGTGGGGGTTGTTGGTGATTTTTCCAGCAAAACCCTACAATTCTCTAAAGAGGTGCCAATTCTTATAGTGAATAAATTGCAAGACTAGTGGCCAACACAATGAGCTTAGGATTGTGTGATCCTTACTCCTTCAGTTCAAGCTCTATGAAAACTAGGAGGGTAATCCCAAATATGTCTTCGTGAAGAGTATTCAATTAATAGCATATTTATAAACAGATTGATTCTTATTTAATGCAAATAAAACCCATCTCACTGAAGATTTGGTAGATCCTTTAAGTGAATGACTACTTAATTTCCATGAATCAAATATATTCGAAACCCACACAATTCTTGAAAAATATTTTAAATAAATATTATTCTTATTTTAAGTTCATGGTCAGTTGTGTTATTTGCTCATTTTTTATGCAATAATTTCTAACAAACTGACCAGTGTCTCATTGATTGGAGCAACGCATTTATGAAAACTCACAATGCCTAAAAAAATACTCACTCCTTACCAATCGTAATAAATTCCTTACAAAGTCTATACCCTCTTCAAGAATTGTAATCAACTCTTTGAGTTAAAGCTAAGAAAAAATCATACATTCAAATGGAACCATTTGAAGATAAATGATAAAGCCATTAGTATTTTCATTCATAATTTATGAGAATTATACATAAGAGAGCATTTTTTCCAGACTAAGATTTGTCTCGATATTAGTAGTTTATATAGAACTGATTTAAGACTATTACATACAGGAATTCATACCCAACACAATCTAGTGGACTATTTATCCATATTCTATTCAAAATGACTTTCCTAAGCTTAGCATTCACCTAAAACCCTATTGAGACTTAAATGTTAGACCTCAATAATGAGCATTGAAATCCATTTTATAGAATTTGGGAGAAAAAAGCATCAAGCTCAATCACATTTATATTTCACATCATTTCATGATCATTTGCCCCAAAATTTGAGATGTCCTTAGTTAGTTACATGCAATTATTATGGAAAATGGAAGAATAAAATACCACATTCCACATCTCTTGCATGAGGACGAGCCAACTCCTCAAAAGGCAGAGTCTATTGTAGCAGCGTGAAAACCCTATCCTTTCTCACGAAAGAAGATTCTCCACTCACAACCCCAACAAAAACCTACATACAACCGACCGCTAGGAAATATGGCACTTCTCCTATACACCAACCCGAAATATTTCCACATCAGCACTAGAAAAAAGAAATCATATGAATTTTGAATAGGAAAATCCTCACAAAAGGGCCATGGTGTCATCAAAAACAAAAATGGAGAAGATTCATCACTCTGAGTCATTAGCCTCAAAGGATACTAGCCCACGTCTTGCTCGTGGTGGAACTAGAGGAGTTGTCACCACCACCTCATCAGAATCATCAAAGGTACTAGGCAGAGGGGATAATAATCACCCTCTAGGTTAGTGTGACCCTTATTGTCTGAAGGGCTATCATAAACCTCACTAGGAGAATCAAGTCCTCCTAGATAAGCCCTACAATACTCACACTTTTTCTTTACCTTATTTTCATATTCCACCAGCTTTTTCCCTTTGAGCTTGGCCAATTCTTTTGAAACAGTTTGATTCCTCAGGCGGTAGCTACTCCTGACACCATACTTCTTAAATTCCCTATGTCCCCTTCTATTATTTGGTGTATTAGGAGCTCCTTGTGTATCAACCTCATGGGAATTCTTATCAAACTCAAGAAAACTCAATCTCCTAGACCTTCAGACTGGCCTAATAGACTCTCCGAACTTACTCATCCTCTTAGTGGTAAGAACTAGATGACACCTACCAATTCTGGTCTCAGACTCAAACTCAATCATGAAATTTCTAAATGAGAAATATGGCTATCGATCATTCTTATAATGAGCCATGCAAGTGTGCCAACCATTAATTCTTCAAAGAAAGCTTGTGCGCGTGAGCTAACAACAGTCTGCTTTGATCATTTTAATCTTAATCATTGATCATATTTTAAAAGATAAATCAATGGGTAGATTACTATGCAATAAATTATAATTAAGTTTAAATTGTTCTTTTAATGCTCCTTTAAATTAGAAAAACTTTGAGTAGATAAACATCTACTTTGTACATAGCATCAATTAAAACTATTCTTGCTATAATTACCCGCTTACCCATAGGAGTTATTTTACTTGTATTTCTTCTTATCAAAACAATGAAGATTGATCTTGATATGATCTCAAAATATCAGTTCATACATTGCCATGCTTTGTTTTCACCTTTTCCACACATATCATTAGTTGTCAGGACCGACTGTTGAAATTTCAAGCATGTGCCTCAAAGAACAAAGCTGAAAATAGTGTCATTTAGAAATAGTATCTCAACTAACTTTAGAAGTATTTTTTCTTTATTAGAGCCCACTAAAGCCTTTTAGAAAGTCCACATGGTGCTTGCCTACTTTCTAGTTCGAATATACAGTACATGGGTGGGGGCCTCATGGGATCATGGGGAGTGGTCAATATTGGGCCACATCACCTTCCATCGATCGTCAATCTCATTCCCTATGAAATAAACCTTCATCTTCAAATCCTAGTGGGTCCCACAAAAATGACAGGTGTCACTCCACCTGCCAACTCCTGTGACTACCTCTCCTTACTGTTGTAGATAGACGAGTGTATGAGGAACGACTCTAATGAGATCACCTTTCATGACATCCACAATTGATTATCCTTCAGACACCATCGACTACATTGTTGAGCTTCTAGTCCCACCATCAATCCATTTGCACGTGGCCATCGCCCTTTATCTCGTGTCTTTAAAATAACATGAAATAAATCAAGACAGGTGCATGGGGAGTGGTAGAGATGTGGCCACATCTTCAATCCCACATCCATTGATCATGTTTTGAAAATTGCTAGTCATGTTCACAAAGGAGATCGAGCCAACCAGCATACTAGATACGTGGTTGAAGCCTGCCAACCTGTGTGAATAAAAAAGAATAAACAAACCAATGCGAGCATATGGGGAATGACTGGTATTAATTCCCACAATCAAATGTCCATCTTGAAGTTCCATTTTTGCACATTCCATAAAATTTAATCATAAAAGGGGGCATCTCTAGGAAAATGATATATTGACCTATAAGAACAAAGGCTAAGGATTTAAGTCATTAAAATCAAGCCTTCGATCATAGGAAAATTAATATTGTGAAGAACTAAGGTGATCGAAAAACTTAAGATCAAGGGCTGGTAGAAACAACAACCCTTAATGGGATAAGTGGCAACTTAAGTGATTGGGTATAAGGAAAACAAGTCAATCCAATTTTAAGATGACTAAGGGGTTTTTTATTAACAAACCAAATTTTGAAAGTTCTATGGATATAAAACCCTATCATAGTGATGAGAATATGACCTAAAATCATAAACGAGGGACCAAGCAAGACTTTGCACAAATTTTTAGGGTGGAGCCAAGAAATTTTTGAGGGGTTCCATCAGTGGCTCCTATTGGAGATACATGCCTTTCATAGGCATGGTGAGATCCTAAAATCATTGGGTGAAGAAGACTAGGAAAAAAGGCAAAAAATAGAACACACAAACAAAGCAGAAAGAAACAAAAAATTTACAAAATCATACACACCAAAAGATCTGAAAAATGAGATCCAATCTCCACTCCGCTAGAAACCCTCTTCTAATGTGCAAATTTTAATATGCATCCTATAATTTAACTGAGCTTCATTTCCCTATTGGTGACACCTGTCCACCGAAACCTAAGGCCAATTCTTGCCTCTGTCAAAAACCAACCTATTGAAAGAACTAGTGTCCTTCCATCCACATTTTCCTCTGTCATACCATTTTCAACAACCATAGCCTTCTCCTTATAAGCAAAAAATTGTAGACACCTTTGGGGTCTGTGACACTCAAGAATTGAAGCTAAAGTATCCATAAATCTTGCATAAAGATAAGATGGCAATTCTTCCTCATTTCTCCTTATGCAAGAAAGAGCCTGAACAAAGATCATCTGATAACAAATGCATGTAGCTTCTTGAAAAAAATTTTGGGGCTCTATGTGATCAACACTATGGAATGATGCATAAGTTGAAATAATAGGGGTGTAAGTGCTTTGAAATTCATTTTCAATTTTTAACTTACACCTTTCATTAATATCTGGAGTCTTCAGGAAACAAATATTTTCAATGTTCATGGCTATCTCATAGGCCTGATGTAAGGTTTTACGATCCTTGTCTCTTAGCAGATAGCTCATCTTATTATCACAATATCCCAAATAAACAACCAATGATACTACATCACTTAGTCTCAATAATTGAGGAATATCCCTCAATGTTTTCGCAAATCTTCGTTTAAAAGTTGGAACCAACTCATTATCATTTTTCTCAATGCTCATAAATTTATTGAGCACAAAACTAATATTCATTCTTTCACCAAACTGCTCCATGAACGCTGCTTTGAACTCCTCCCAAGAGTAGATAGAGCATGTTGGTAAATCAGAGAACCAATCTCTTAAATCTCCTTTTAGGGACCGAACAAACAACCTCATAATTTCATCCCCATGATCTACCTCATAATCATCCATTATATTACTAAATTCTTGGAGATGCTTATTTGATGATTAATATTTTGTACCACTGAATTTTTGTAACTTATCTCTAATGTCAGATGGAATAACATTTGGGTATCCATAAATGCCAACAAAATTTATGGGCATGTATCTTTTAATGCTAAAACTTCTTTTAGTAAACGATAGGGGTTGCACACTAGGATGCATAGGTTGATGATATGTTTTCTTATACCCTTACAAGCCTTTTCCTATCAACTTTGTAGTTACACGAGGTACTTCAAATTTCTTTTACAACATAATCTTAAGCTTTTACAATGTAAAATTTTATCTCAACTTGCTTAAGACCTTTTAAATGAGTTTCTTCAAAAATATTGCATACTTTACTTCACAATAAAATCTGAAAACTAGTAACACAGAAGTATGTCTAAAAATCACTACTATTCCATTTCCTAGTGCTTGATCACTCAATAAGGAACCAAAATTTCTCATGACTTTCAAACATGGTTTTCATGTACAAATTTATCCTTCTTGAAAACCAACAAATGAAAAATACTTGGGTATGTTGTAGCTTCTGCAAATTCTTCTTCCTAACTAGAAATCTTTGTAGATATGAAATGTTCTTCACATCTTCATCAAGTTTGTTTGATAGAGTCACCACCTCTCTTCATAGAGGACTAAACTTCTAGCAATATGAAGCTCTTCAAAGATGAATTTCATTCTAGGTCCTCTCCCACAACAAAGTCACAGATAAATTCATTTAAAGTTGTTGCAAAACAACCACTTCCAAGTCTGAAAATTTCTCAATATCTGAACCAAATGTTCATATTCACCAAATTATTGACTCTATGATTCACAGTCAAAAACTAGAGATTCAAAAATTTACACAGTAGAGTCGCCATTTTTGTTGGTTATTTTTTCAACAGAACTGTAATTCTCTAAAGAGTTGTCAATTCATATAGTGAAGAAAGTGCAAGTGTAGTGGCCAACACAATGAGCTTAGGATTGTCTGATCCTTACTCCTTCACTTAAGGCTCTAAGAAACCTAGGAGGGTAATCCCAAATATTTCTTCGTGAAGTGTATTCAATTAATAACATATTTATACACAGATTGATTCCTATTTAATGCAAATAAAACCCATCTCACTGAAGATTTGGTAGATCCTTTAAGTGAAGGACTACTTACTTGCTATGAAGAAAAGATATTGCCAAGCCACACAATTCTTGAAAAATATTTTAATTGAATATTGTTCTTATTTTAAGTTCATGGTTAGGTGTACTATTTGCTCATTTTTTATTCAAGATTTTCTAACAAATTGACCAATGCCTCATCAATTGGAGTAATGGAGTCAAATATGTAAGAATCTGTAATACATGAGCTACTCAATTTTAGAGATAGGTGGACTATTTTCATACTTCTTTGCATTAATGAAAACTCACAATGCCTAAAAAACACACACTCCTTACCAATCCTAAGCAACTCCTTACAAAGTCTATACCCTCTTCAAGCATTTTAATCAACTCTTTGAGTGAAAGTTGAGAAAAAAATCATACATTCAAATGGAACCATTTGAAGATAAATGATAACACCATTAGTATTTTCATTCATAACTTATGAGATATATAGGAGAGCATTTTTTTCCAAACTAAGATTTGTTTTGATATCAGTAGTTTATATAGAACTGATTTAAGAATATTACATACAGGATCTCATACCCAAGACAATCTAGTGGACTATTTATCCATATTCTATTCAAAATGTCTTTCCTGAGCTTAGCATTCACCTAAAACCCTATTGATACTTAGAAGTTCAACCCTTAATAATGAGCCCCAAAATCCCTTTTATAGAATAAGGGAGCAACAAGCATCAGGATCAATTACATTTACATTTCACTTCATTTCAAGATCATTTGCACCAAAATTTGTGACATCCTTAGTTAGTTACATGCAATCATTGTAGAAAATGGAAGAGTAAAACACCATAGTCTGCATCCCTTGCATGAGGACATGCCAGCTCCTCAAAAGGAAGGGTTTGTTTCCACAACGTGGAATCCTCATCCTTGCTAACCAAAGAAGATTCTCCACTCAGAGCCCCAACAAACCTTGCATACAACCCAACGCTACGAAATCTGACACTTCTCCTATACACTAGCCCGAAAAATTTCTACATCAACACTAGAAACAAAAAATCATATGAATGTTGAATAGGACAATCCTGAAAAAAGGGTCATGGTTTCATCAAAAATAAAAATGGGGCAGATTCATCACTCTAATTTATTAGCCTCAGAGGATACTAGCCCGTTTCTTACTCGTGGTGGAACTGGAGGAGTCATCACCACCACCTCATTAGAATCATCAGATGGTACTAGGGAGAGGGGATAATAATCACCCTCTGGGTCAGTGTCACCCTCATTGTATGAAGGGCTATCAGAAACCTCACTAAGAGAATAAATTCCTCCTGAATAAGCCCTATGATACTCACACTTTTTCTTTGCTTTCTTTTCATATTCCATTAGCTTTTTCCCTTTGAACTTGGCCAACTCTTTTGAAACAGTTTGATTCCTCGGGCGATAGCTAATCCTGACACCATACTTCCTAAATTTCCTACGTCCCCTTCTATTATTTGGTGTATCAGGATCTCCCTATGTATCAACCTCATCCTCATGGGAATTCCTCTCAGACTCAAGTAAACTCAATCTCCGAGACCTTTGGACTGGCCTAATAGATTCTTCAAACTTACTCATCCTCTTAGTGATAAGAACTAGAAGACACCTACCAATTTTTCTCTCAAACTCAAAATCAATCATGCAATTTCTAAATGAGAAATATGGCTATCTATCCTTCTTATAATGAGCCATGCAAGTGTGCCAACAATTGATTCTTCAAAAAAATCTTGTGTGCATGAGCTAACAATAGTGTACTTTGATCCTTTTAATCTTAATCGTTAATCATGTTTTAAAAGATAAATCAATGGGTATATTACCATGCAACCAATTATAATTAAGTTTTAATTGTGCTTTTAATTCTCCTTTAAATCAGAAAAACTCTGAGTAGATAAACATCTACTATGTACATAGCATTAATTAAAACTATTCTTGCTATAATTACCCGCTTACTCGTAGGAATTATTTTACTTGTATTTCTTATTATCAAAACAATGGGGATTGATTTTGATCTGATCTCAAAATATCAGTTAATACATTTTCATTCTTTGTTTTCACCTTTTCCACACATATCATTAGCTGTCAGGACTGACAGCTGAAATTTCAAGCATGCACCTCAAAGAACAAAGCTGAAAATAGCACCATTTAGAAATAGTATCTTCTCAACCAAATTTAGAAGTATTTTATCTTTATTAGAGCCCACCAAAGCCTTTTAGAAAGTCCACATGGTGCTTGCCCACTTGCCCATTAGAAGATGCAGTACATGGGTGAGGCCCTCATGGGATGGCGAGGAGTGGTCAAGATTGGGCCACATCACCTTCCATTGACTGTTGATCTCATTCCCTATGAAATAAACCTTCGTCTTCAAAGCCTAGTGGGTCCCACCAAAAAGACAGGTATCACTCCACCTACCAACCCATGTGACTACCTCTCCTTACTGTTGTAGATGGATGGGTGTACAAGGAACAACTTTGATGAGAACACGCGCCATGATGTCCACCATTGATTATCCTTCAGACACCATCGACTACCTTGTGGAGCTTCTAGTCCCACCATCAAGCCATTTAAACATGGCCATCGGCCACTATCCCGTGTCTTTAAAATAACATGACATAAATCAAGATGGGCGCACGGGGAGTGATAGAGATATGGCCACGTCTTCAATCCCACAATCATTGATCTTCTTTTGAAAATTTCCAGTCATCTTCATGAAGGAGACTAGGCCCACCAGCATACCAACTATGTGGTTGAAGCCCTCCAGCCTGTGTGAATAAAATAAGAAGAAACAAACCAGCATGGGCATACAGAGAATGTTTGGGAGTAATTCCTAGAATCAAACAGTCATCATGAAGTTCCATTTCTGCACATGTCAAAATATTTAATCATAAAAGGGGGGCATCTCTAGGCAAATGAGATATTCACCCATAGCAACAAAGGCTAAGGATTTAAATCGTTAAAATCAAGCCTTCAATCACAAGAAAATTAATACCGAGAAAAACTAAGGTGACCGACAAACCTAAGATCAGGGGTTGGTAGAAACAACAACCAATAATGGCATAAGTGGCAACTTAAGGGACTGGGTATCAAGAAAACAATTCAATGCAATTTTAAAACCACCAAGGGTTTTATTAGGAAGCCAATTTTGGGAAGTTTTATGGATATAAAACCCTATCATAGTGATGAGAAGATGACCTAAAATCATAAACGAGGGACCAAGCTAGACTTTGCATAAGTTTTTAAGGTGGAGCCAACAATTTTTTGAGGGGTTCCATCAGTGGATCCTATTGGGGATACATTCCTTTCAAAGGCATGGTGAGATCCTAGAATCATTGGGTGAAGTAGACCAGACAAAAAGGGAAAAAACAAAAAAAATAGAAACAAAACATTTACAAAATCATACAAACACTAAAAGATCTAAAAAAAGGAAATCCAATCTCCACTCCACCAGAAACCTTCTTCTGAGGTGCAAATTTTAATATGCATCCTATAATTTAACCGGGCTTCATTTCCATATTGGTGGTACCTGGCTATTGGAACCTAGGGCCAATTCCTGCCTCTATCAAAAACCAACCTATTGAAAGAACTAGTGTCCTTCCATCCACATTTTCCTTTATCATACCATTGCAACAAGCATAGCCTTCTCCCTATAAGCAAAACAATGAAGACACCTTTGGGGTCTACCTGATTACAAACAACGTGACTAGCATTTTTCTCAAATTTTATGAGTATATCGTTGCTAGTGTAATCCTGGTCATTTTGTATTGTATTATTAGGCACAAACTTAAAATTATCATCATCACATGAATTATCTCCATATTGAAAATATCACTCCTTTCTATGCATTTTATTGTCATGATGTACATAAATACCTTCCATCTAAACTAGAAACTGAAAGTATTCATACTCTTCCAAGTAGCTAGCATCATGATACTCAACCTTATTTGCAACATTTGTAGCAAATGTGAAACATTCATAGGCACTACTCTCGAGGAGCTCATCAATGTGTTGCTTTGTTTTCTCAAGACCACACTTTGACCCTATATTAGATGCATCATCTAAATCCTCAACAAAAAGTGGATTATCTCTAATCCAATAAGGATTATCATTTCTCAGTTTTTGGTGAAAATGGAGGGTCATCAAATAAGGAATTTTTCATTATATTTATTTTTGACAAAAAATCCCTAGCCTCCTTATCATGAAAGTCTAAATCCTTCAAGACAAAATTACACTCAAAATCGTTGTAATCACTAGAAGAGCATATAGACATATTTTCAACTTCATTCTCATCATCAATAGTTAACATTTATGACTCATATTTTGAGAACTCTTCATAGGAAGAACATTGTTCCTTCTCAAGAAAACGTGTTTTCTCATCATTATCAACATATTTATCATTTGCAACAAACAATTCCATCTCTAATTTCATGAGGATAATCATGATCAACAAAAAAATTACCACTCAATGCCATCATCATTACATAGCAAGAGGATTCATCGATATTGCAACTATGTTTAAATTTTTTAAATTGATTGCATAGTGTTATGTCTTTCATAGGAAAACAAGTGTTGGAATCTTCAAAATAATTGAAACCAAACATTTCACTTGCTTCACTAAGGTGTACATTTTCAACCTTTTCTCTACTCCCTTCTTCTTCAAGTGATGTCTCACTACTTGACTCATATGGAGTAGGAAAGTAATTATCATCACAGGTTGAAAACATGATAGCCTTTTGTTGACTATCTCTAATCTTTTCAAAAAGAGAAAAGTATTCACACACTTGGTTAAGCCTAACAAGCTTCAAATCCTGTGGTAGAGCACTCAAACATGTTCATAAGATTCATAAAATAAATCAATGCACACTGAATTTTTCAGGTTTGTGACACTCAAGAATTGCAGCCAAAGTATCCATAAATCTTGCATAGAGATAAGATGATGATTCTTCTTCATTTCTCCTTATGCAAGAAAGAGCCTAAACAAAGACCGTCTGATCACAAATGCATGTATCTTCTTGACAATTTATTTTGGGCTCTATGTGATCAACATTATGGAATGATGTATAAGTTGAAATAATAGGGGTGTAAGTGCTTTGACATTCATTTTCAATTTTTGACTTACACCTTTCATCAATATCTGGAGTCTCGAGGAAACAAACATTTGCATTCAAATTACCTTTGTACATTCCATATTTCTGGTGGTTTTCAATATACATGACTATCTCATAGACCTGATGTAAGGTTTTACGATCCTTGTCTCTTAGCAGATAGCTCATCTTATTATCAAAAGCTCCCAAATAAACAACCAAACATACTTCATCACTTAGTCTCAATAATTGAGGAATATCCCTCAAATTTTTAGCAATCTTCTATTCAAAGCTGGAACCAACTCATTATCATCTTTCTCAATGCTCATAAATGTATTGAGCACAAAACTAGTATTGATTCTTTCACCAAACTACTCCATGAACACTGCTTTGAACTCCTCCCAAGAGTAGATAGAGCATGTTGGTAAATCAAAGAACCAATCTCTTGAATCTTCTTTTAGGCACTAAACATACAGCCTCGTAATTGCATCCTCATGATCTACCTCATAATCATCCATTAGATTACTGAATTCTTGGAGATGCTTATTTGTTGATTCATACTTTGTACCACTTAATTTTGGTAACTTATCTATATAATGTCAAATGGAATAAAATTTGAGTATCCATAAATGCCAACAAAATTTATGGGCATGCACCACTTAATGCCAAAACTTCTTTTATTAAACGATAGGGGCTACACACTAGGATGCATAGGTTGATGATACATTTTCTTATACCCTTACAAGCCTTTTCCTATCAACTTTGAAGTTACACAGGGTACTTCAAATTTCCTTTACAACATAATCTTAAGCTTTTACAATGCAAAATTTTATCTCAACTTGCTTAAGACCTTTTAAATGAGTTTCTTCAAAAATATTGCATACTTCACTTCATAATGAAATCTAAAAACTAGTAACATAGAAGTATGTCTAAAAATCAGTACTATTCCCTTTCCCAGTGCTTGATCACTCAATAGGGAACCAAAATTTCTCATGAATTTCAAACATGGTTTTCATGTACAAATTTATCCTTCTTGAAAACCAACAAATGAAAAATACTTGGGTATGTTGTAGCTACTACAAATTCTTCTTCCTATATGGAAATATTTGTAGATCTGAAATGTTCTTCACATATTCATCAAGTTAGTTTGACAGAGTTGCCACTTCTCTTCATAGAGGACTAAACTTCAAGCAATATGAAGCTCTTCAAAGATGAATTTCCTTCTAGGTCTTCTCCCACAACAAAGTCACACATAAATTCATTTAAAGTTGTTGCAACACAACCACTTCCAAGTTTGAAAACTTCTCAATATCTGAACCAAATGTTCATACTGACCAAATTCTTGACTCTATGATTCACAATTTGCAACTAGAGATTCAAATTTTTCCCCAGCAGAGTCGCCATTTTTTTTGGTTATTTTTCTAGTGGAACCCTACAATTCTCTAAAGAGCTGCCAATTCTTATAGTGAAGATCCTACAAGGCCAATGGCCAACACAATGATCTTAGAATTGTGTGATCCTTACACCTTCCCTTCAGGCTCTATAAAACCTAGTAGGGTAATCCCAAATATATCTTCATGAAATGTATTCAATTAATAACATATTTATACACAGATTCATTCCTATTTAATGCAAAAACAACCCATCTCACTAAATATTTGGTAGATCCTTTAAGTGAATGACTACTTACTTGATAAAAATCATAGGTATTGCCAACCAACACAATTCTTGAAAAATATTTTAAATGAATATTGTTCTTATTTTAAGTTCATGGTCAGGTGTGCTATTCGCTCATTTTTTATGCAACATTTTCTAACAAACTGACCAGTGTCTCATCAATTGGAGCAATGGATTCAAATATGTAAGAATCTGCAATACATGAACTACTCAATTTTAGAGATAGGTGGACTATTTTCATATTGATTTACATTAAGGAAAACTCACAATGCCTAAAAAATGCTCACTCCTGACCAATCCTAAGCAATTCCTTACAAAGTCTATACCCTCTACAAGTACTTTAATCAACTCTTTGAGTTAAACCTGAGAACAAAATCATGCATTCAAATGGAACCATTTGAAGATAAATGATAACACCATTAGTATTTTCATTCATAACTTGTGAGAAAATATAGGAGAAATTTTTTTTCCAAACTAAGATTTGTTTCGATATCAGTAGTTTATATAGAACTGATTTAAGAATATTACATACAGGATTTCATAACCAAGAAAATACAGTGGCCTATTTATCCATATTATATTCAAAATTCCTTTCCTAAGCTTAGCAAAACATCTAAAACCCTATTGAGACTTAAAATGCTGAACCTTTGTAATGAGATATTATAGAATAAGGGAGCAACAAGCAATAGGCTCAATTACATTTACATTTCACTTCATTTCAAGATCATTTGCACTATAATTTGAGACATCCTTAGTTACATGCAATAATTGTGGAAAATGGAAGAGTAAAGACCACATTACACATCCCTTGTATGAGGACATGTCAGCTCCTCAAAAGGTATGGTCTGTTGCAGCAACATGGAATCCTCATCCTTGCTAACCAGAGAAGATTCTCCACTCCCAACCCTAACAAGAACTTGGTTGCAACCCAATGCTGGGAAATCTGGCACTTCTCTTATACACTAGCCAAAAAAATTCTAAATTAGCACTAGAAACAAGAGATCATATGAATTTTGAATAGAACAATCCAGACAAAAGGGCCATGGTGTCATCAAAAACAAAAATGGGGCAGATTCATCACTCTAAGTCATTAGCCTCAGAGGATAGTAGTTAGTGTCTTGCTCGTGGTGGAACTAGAGGAGCCGCCACTGCCACCTCCTCAAAATCATCAAATGGTACCAGGGAGAGGGGATAGTAATCACCCTCTACATCAGTGTCACTCTCCTTGTCTGAAGGGCTATTCAAAACCTCACTATGATAATAAAGTCCTCCTAGATAATCCCTATGATACTTGTACTTTTTCTTTGCCTTCTTTTTATATTCCACTAGCTTTTTCCCTTTAAACTTGGTCAATTCTTCTAGAATAGTTCAGTTTGTCAAGTAGTATCTACTCCTAACTCCATAGTTATTAAATTTCTTGTGTCCCCTTCTATTCTTTGGTGTATCAGGAGCTCATGTGTATCAACCTCATCCTCAAGGGAATTCTTTTTAGACTTAAGCAAACTCAATCTCCTAGACCTTCGATCTAGCCTAACAGACTCTCTGAACTTACTCATCCTCTTAGTGATAAGAACCAGAAGACACCTACCAATTCTACTCTCAATATCAAACTCAATCATGTAATTTCTAAATGAGAAATATGGTTATGGGTCCTTCTTATAATGAGCCATGCGAGTGTGCCAACCAATAATTATTCAAAGAAAGCTTGTGTGCATGAGTTGACAACAGTTTGCTTTGATCCTTTTAATCTTAACCATTGATCATGTTTTAAGAGATAAATCAATGGGTAGAAATTATTATGCAACCACTTATAATTAAGTTTTAATTGTGCTTTTAATGCTCCTTTAAATCAAATTAACTTTGAGTAGATAAACATCTACTCTGTACATAGCATCAATTAAAACTATTCTTGTTATAATTACCCGCTTACCCTTAGGAATTATTTTACTTGTATTTCTTCTTATCCAAACAACGGGGATTGATCCTGATCTGATCTAAAACTATCTGTTCATACATTGCCATGCTTTATTTTCACCTTTTCCACATGTATCATTAGCTGTCAGGACTAGCGGCTGAAATTTCAAGCATGCGCCTCAATGAGCAAAGCTGAAAATAGCATCATTTAGAAATAGTGTCTTCTTGGCCAAATTTAGAAGTATTCTATCTTTATTAGAGCCCACTGAAGCCTTTTAGAAAGTGCACATGGAACTTGCCCACTTTCTTGTTGGAAGATATAGTACATGGGTGGGGCCCTCATGAGATGGTGGGGAGTTGTCAAGATTGGACCATGTTACCTGCCGTCAACCGTCGATTTCATTCCCTACACAACAAATCTTCATCTTCAAAGCCTAGCAGGTCCCACAAAAATGACAAGTGTCACTCCACTTGCCAACCTGTGTGACTGCCTCTCCTTACTGTTGTAGACAAATGAGCATGCGAGGAATGGATTTGATAAGAACATGTGCCATGACTTCCACTGTTGATTATCCTTCAGATAACATCAACTGCACTATGGAGCTTCTAGTCCCACCATCAAGCCATTTGCACGTGGCCATTGCCTGCTAGCCCGTGTCTTTAAAATAACATGAAATAAATCAAGATGGGTGTGTGGGGAGTGGTAGAGATGTGGCCATGCCTTCAATCCCACAATCATTGATATTCTTTTGAAAAGCACCAGTCAACTTCACCAAGGAGACCGGGCCCACCAGCATATCAGATATGTGGTCGAACCCCACCATCCTGTGTGAATAAAATAAGAAGAAACAAACCAGTGCAGGCATATGGGGAACAACTGGGATTAATTCCCACAATCAAACAACCATCATGATGTTCAATTTCTATACATGCCACACAAGTCAATCATAAAAGGGATCCATCTCTAGGTAAATGAGATATTGACCCATAACAACAAAGGCTAAGGATTTAAGTTGTTAAAATCAAGGCTTCAATCATAGGAAAATTAATATCGAGAAGAACTAAGGCGACTGAAAAACCTAAGATTAGGGGCTGATAAAAACAATGACCCTTAATGGCATAAGTGGCAGCTTAAGTGATCGTGTACTAGGAAAACAAGTCAATGCAATTTTAAAACAACCAAGGGTTTTTTATTAACAAGCCAATTTTGGGAAGTTTTATGGTTATAAAACCCTATCATAGAGATGAGAATATGACCTAAAATCATAAACAAGGGACCAAGAAAAAATTTGCACAACTTTTTAGGGTTGAGCCAAGAAAGTTTTGAGGGGTTCCATCAAGGGCAAGGGGTTAGGTAGCCTTGTCCTTGTATGACACTTTTTGTTTTCTCTTTTGGCTATTTGACCACCTTCCATGCATATGTAAGAGAAAGCTTGTGATGTGAATGATGTGCCTTAAGTTGGCTCACATGTGACGTATTGAGTTATATTTATTATTACATTTTGGGAGTAACCCCTTATTCATGATGTAGTTTCATTCTGGAACATATGACTTGGAATAGGGCTTTCTGAATAAGATCTCATGTCTTATTCTACTTTAAAGTGGATTGTTCACAACAATGGTTTTAATAATAACTTTAAAGTGGGGGCATACATTTCCATTATCTTTCAACACTCATATTTCATTGTGCAATTTTCTTTATTCTTGTGATGTGTCCTCTTCTTGGTGGTTTCATTGGGTTTTATTTCCTCCAAGAGCTTGATATTTCTAACTTTTCCTATCTTGGAGATGTTAGGCATGATGTCCCTAACAATAGACCTTGCATGAACAAATCAAGATCCGTTTGAAGAACTTAAATACATTATAGCATAGCTTATTACACATGAGACAAGAATGTCAGTGGCACCCTATTAGGGTTATCAAAGGGGTAGCTTTGGTATGGTAAGTACAGTGAGTTGACATAAAGGCATGATTTCCTCACTAAGCCACCTTCCTAGGGTCTCACCTAATGGATGACCTTAGGTTCCATTATCCCAGAGTGAGCATGCACGTTTTTTGCATAGTGGATATCACGTTTTTCTTGTGAACGTTTTTGGACAAATAGTTGAGACTTGATCCACATCAAGTTGGATAGACTATCGTGGCTTGATCCACCACTTTTTATTTTCGTCCTTTTTGTTCTTCCTCTCTTTTAGTCTTCGACAGTGTATGATTGTGTATCTTTGTCATTGATGCATACATAAGTGTCTAGAATGTCTACTTTAGTCTGTGTTTGAAGCAAGTTCCTCCTCTCACTAAAGTGGGGGCTAAATGTAGTGTAGAAAAAAGTAACATTTTCACACTTAATTTGGGAACGAATAATTAATAATAAAATGGACTTAATGATGCCTCATTTAGGGTTTTGTAAAGTGTTTCTTTACACTTTCACACTAATCTAGGGCTTTATTAATTAATTGAGGTTAATTTGAGCTTAATTGGCCCCTTTAATTCAAATTAAAGCCTAATTAATTGTATTTTCTAAGGAATAAAGCCCAACACTCTTAAATAATATTACACAACACTTAATTTTACAAGGAATGTATCCTAGGTTAGTGACATAGGACCCAATCACCACCTAGTGAATGGGTCCTCACTAGATCCTAAGACCCCCTTTTTGCATAGCATTTCATATTTCATGAAGTGTGTCCTATTTAAGTGTGCCAAGACCCATTCTCCCTATGGAAAATGAGTCCTCACTTAACTTAGGACCCCCCTTTGGAATATGTTTTTGGGTAGTATTTTAAATCTTAGATTTGATGTCGGCTTGTGTTATTTAAATTCTAGGATTTAATCTTAAGCTACATGTATAAATATAAGGTTATTTCACATAGTTTGATCTAAGCTTTCAAGTGTTCAAAATCCTAATAGAAATTTAATGAGATCAAGAGAAATTCAAGAGCATTCAAGAAGGCATTCAAGGGTAGATTATTGAATTTTATTGCATCAATCAAAGACCAATTCATCATATCAAAGGCATATTGGATCATTCATGTTGTTGAACTAATGTTGTGATGTAGCATTGAAGATCAAATTCAAGTATTTTTACATATCAAGTGTTGTAATAAACATCTACATCCTTTGAGGCCATTTCATGCTTGGTTTCATATTTACATTCCAAGGTTCAAGCATTTAAGTGTGGTGAGGTGTGACATAGCATTGTTCCTTCATCATTATTTCTATTTCATGTTTCATGTTTCATTATTTCATTACAAGATTTAATTACCAAAAGGGGGTTTGACCAAAGAAAACCCCTATTCCCTAAAAATCAACATTTTATCCTATTTTATGTGTGATTGTAGGTTTTAGGTTGAAGATCAAGTGGAGAACAAAAATTGCAAAAAGTTTTCAAAGTTGTCATCTTTTTTTCAAGATCACAGAAAGTCTTCTACAATTTTTTTTGACTTTTGAGAGTTGAACACCTAGGATCTTGGAGTGAAGACATTGAATAACAAAACCCATGAATTGATTTTTCAAAGCCCTAGCCAAGACCCATTTTCCACTGGGCGAATGAGTCCTTAGTGAGCTATGAAAAATCCCTTTTTGCAATAGGTACAAAGAATTTAACCCTCTTAAAACCTACCTTTTGATTGCTATATCACTTACATTTAATTTTTTTCACTCATTTACACATTATTTCTCTCATATTGAATGAAACTAGGAGAAATAGGTTAATCATTTTATTTCATTTTGGTGAACCTATTTTTTTATGTTTCAAATAGTATTACCAGCAATAGTTGAATACACAAATTAACAACTCACATTTCAGAATAGGTTGTTCACAAAATAAAACATATTCTAATAAATTTGTTGCATGTTCATTAATGGGACCAATAACCACATCAAATAAATTCATATCACAAAACAATAGATTACTCTATGGTGCCCCTTTGAGATCTATGATCTCTTTGCAACAACTTCTGCAACAAGTTAATGTCTCATTTTTCTTCAACAATACAATCTCCAAAAATAGAAGTGACTTTCTTTCTTCAAACTTTAATTGATTTGCTCATAGACTTCAACTTTCTCATTCATTCAAGGAGCAATTAAAATCTTCTTTAAAAAGATTTATAGATCCAAATGAGCAGCTTCTTTGATGATCTCCTTCAACCATAATCTCCTGTGACCTTCAATATCTTCCTACCTCTTATCCAACTTGAATTTGATACTATTTTGAAGGAAAATCACAATACATACATATAGGAAACCATAGAACATACAATTGGATCATTGTAAAACATAGACCTGCCTATTATAATTATAGATGCATAAGCATTAAATTAATTAAACATTGTAGTATATGAGTTAGCTATGATATTTACTATGGGTAGTTGAAATAGAACTCAACATGAATAATCTAGATGGGGGAAGGTGGTAAAATTCAGTGCTTGGTCAATTCAGATGGGTAGAGTCGGTGTGATGTAACTTGGTCAACAGGTTTGTGTCGATAGTCAATTAATTTACATTTTCTAACAATTGGTTATGCAATCTACAAAACAATGAATGATTTTTGGTCCCATGTTTTATAGTGTCCCTACTCAATCTTCATCTAAAATCTTCTAATTAAGAGAATAGGAAACTATAATGTTTTCTTTGAAATATTTGGTACAAAACATCTTTTAAATGGAAAGAGCTCGAACTTCAAAATTCATTATAATGATACGAGGTAGGTACGAAAAGCTTTACATAGAATTAAATGCTTACAGTATTTAGCTAAATGAAGTTACAAAAATTGACCATGTTGTTCTATGGGAAAGGATCTAGTAGTCATGCACTCTAATTTTAAGTCTCTCAAAATCTATCTTAATTTTTAGGATTCTAAGAAGCACAAAGTTATGGTGCTCAACTATTGGGTCCTCTCTCGTAAAAGGTGTTCAAAACATCACTATCATAACCTCCTACTAAACAAAGTTAATTACCACCTCTTATCTTCATTTCAACTTACTCTAATACTTAAGCATTTTGTCATGAAAAAATCACTTCATCTTTCAAATATGAATGCACATTGTTAAAAAATTATACAACGTATTATTAGTAATTAATTAAATATAAACTACTTATATTTCCTAATAATACTAAAATGCAACATATTATATTTATTAATTAAATAATAGACTAAATATCAGAATGAATTTTGAAACCTAACCCTAGTTTATATATATACTTGAAATATTAAAAAAATAGGGTGTTCGAAATGAAAATTAGGATGCACCTATTTTTCTAATTTCATTCAAAATGTGTGATATAATATGAAAATGAGAAAAATAAATTAAACCTAACTCATACAATAGAAAAAAGGGAGATCTAAAAAAGGTCAAATGTTTTGTACCTTTCACCAAAAGTGCTTTTTTAAACCTCACTGAGGACTCATTTGCCCTATGCCGGATGGGTCTTGGATAGGGCTTTGAAAAATCTATTTCTGGGTTTTATTCTTCTTAGTCTACACTCCTAGATTCTAGTTGGTCACTGCCAAAAATATAGAAATAAAATGTGTAGCTTAGTTTCGATGATTTTGTAAGAATGGTGACAACTTTGACAACTTTGCAACTTCCTTCAATTTTTCTCTCCAAATGATCTTCAACCTAAAATCTGCAATCACACACCAAAGAGGGGAAAAAAAAAATTGTTAGGGAATAGGGGTTTCCTTGGTCAAACCCCATTTTGGTAATTAAACCTTGAAAAGAATAAAAGAATGAAGGAATGACGAATGAATAAATGCAATGTCACAACTCAACAATCCTTATTTGAAACCTTTGATAACAAATATAAAAACTAGTATGAAGTGGCTTCAATGAATGTAGATCTTGATCGTGGAACTTTATTAGAAACAATGCCTTTGAAATGCTTGATAGATCTTAACCACTACTTCAACACATTAGTTAAAACAACATAGATGATGCAATTCATCTTTGACATGAAAAATAGAATCTTGATTTCTACAATAATCTTCTACAAATATGCCCTTGAATGCCTCATAAATCACTCTTGAATGCTCTTGATCTCATAAACTTGCTAGAATGCTTGAAGAATTGAAATTGCTAGGATTGCTTAGATGGAACCTAGTGAAATAGCCTTGTATTTATACATATCTTAACATTAATTCCTGAAATTAAAATATCACAAGCCAACATTGAATTATAGATTTAAAATCATTAAAATATTACCAAAAATATTTTAAAGAGGGGTTCTAGGTCTAAGTGAGGACCCATTCGCCATGTGGAAAATGGGTCCTAAGACACTTACATAGGACACACATTAGACAAGGTGAAAAGTTATGCAAAATCAATTTCATAGGACTAAGTGAGGACTCATTCTCCCTATGGAAAATGGGTTCTAGGTCAATTACCTAGGACACACATCTTCCAAATTTAAGTATTGTGAAATGGAATTTATGAATATTAGGTTGTATCCCTCAGAATTTGCATTTAATTAGGCTTGGATTTGAATTAACGGGGCCAATTAAGAAAAATTAACCTCAATCAATTAATAAAGCCCTAAATTAGTGTGAAAGTATAAAGGTACACCTTACAACACAAAAAATAAGGCACAGTTAAGTCCATTTTATTTAGATGATCCCTAAACTTAATTTGAATGTGTAAAACACATTACAACACTAAATCAAGGAAACATTAGGCTCATTTTAATATTGACTTTTCCTAAATTAAGTGAAAAAGGGATACTTTTTCCATTACTATATTTTGCCCCCACTTTAGTGAGAGTATGACCCAATTTCAAACTCACACTAAAGTAGACTTTCAAGACACTTATGTATGAAACAATGACATAGATACACAATCATACAACATCAAAGACCAAGATGATCACACCTAGATTATCCAACACTATGTGGAAAACATCTAAGCTAGTGGTTTATGCTCACTCCAAGGTAGTGGAACTCTAGAGTTTCCACTATGTGAGTCTTCCAGTAAAGGGTGGAAAATGAGAGAATCATATTAGGCTCCCATACCATATCAAATCTATCCTCCTAACAAATTAAAAATGGCACCGCAATGCTAGGAAAGGCTCCATAGGCAAGGAAGGTGTGTTATGCTAGGTGGCCTTGAATTTAGGGTTTATGGATCTATAGGGCTTAACAACCTACAATATTCCAAACACCTATGAATATGGAGAAGGCTCCATATACAAGAAAAATGTATTATCCTTGGTGGCCTTTTATTAGGGTTTGAGTTTCACAAGGTTAGAAAGATATGTTATGCCAAACACTTATGAGTTCAATATACATATATAGGTTTTCTTGTTCAAGGGGATATTTCTTCATTCATGTAAGGTCTTCTTCTTAGGGATAATCATGCCTAATGTCTCCAAGAGAGGAAAAGTCAAGAGTAAAATATTTACAACTTAGGGAATGAATTGCATCACATCACCACTAAGAGGAAAGTCGTACACTATGAAATATCACACTCTTGGAGGACATCAAACCCAATGACACCACCAAGAAAAGGATGCATCACAACAAAAAGTAAAATCACACCATGAAATGTGCAGCTTGTCGAAAGATATTATCAATGTATACCCCCATTTTAAAGTGGTTTCTAACACCATTGTTCTGATCAATTGCTTTAAATTACCAAATGTTCAATCCTAAGACATGAGAGCTTCCTCAGAAAGCCCTATGCCAAATCATATGTTTCTGAAATAAAGCTACATCATGAAAAAGGAGTGATGGGCTGCCCCGAAAAATACATAAGGGATCTATGGATTTGGAGTTAGTATGTCTTTGCTACAATGTTTGTTATAGAGCTCAAAAATGTCATCATTCCCCAAATACTTATAGAATTGGAATAATGACACAAAGAAAGCGAAAGAAAAAGAAAATCCTTTTGGGTCAACATGGAAGAGACCTAATTTTCTTGATGCCTTACATCATCCCCAAAAGGAAAATGTTTTTGACATATAGAAGAATGTACGTACAAATAAAGGAATGCACAAAAAGAGAGAAATGCATCAAATGAAACATCACAGGGATCACATTACGTGCATTCAATCACATAAAGAACATGGAAAATAAAAAAATACAAAATACTGGTAAGTCACATGAGAGTCAATGTATAACAAGTCGTCCACATCCCAATTTTGATTGGTATATACGAAAGGCAAAAAACTAGACAAAGGAACAATAGAAAGCACCAAACTAGGGTAAGCACCAATTTCAACACTCTTTTTAGGAGAATTATCATTTAATCTCCTAGAAGAGAAGAACAATGAATTCAACTCATTATGCACTTTCTCATCAATCTTTACAATATCAATGTCATCATCTAGATTAACGACAACAGGAGGTCAATGATAATATATTTGGAAGGTTCTTGTTTATGTTGTGACAAGTGTATAGAATCATCATGCATTGCTTCGAGCAAGTTCAGATTTTGATCTTATATGTTGCTACTTTCTTCTTTAGTTTGTAACATATGAGAGCAATAGCATGACATCTATGTCTACATTGTCTATCATTTCAATTTCATTTCAATATATTGTCAATTTTTTATTGTGTAGGAGCGGTTTTTTAAACCATATGTATTTTTTCTTCCCTTAGGGGAGGAATGGAAGGAACCATAGGAAATGGTAGGAGGATTTTCCAATACATTTTTTGATCTTAGGAGGCACAAGAGGAGTGTTTTGGTTATCTCGTGGTCTCTTATAGGAAATGGTAGGAGGATTTTCTAATACATTTTTTTTGGATATTTGGTAGGGATTTTGGTTGAATCATAGTTTCATCAAGGATACATTTAGAAATCACGAGTTGAGCCATGTTTATAAGGGATAATTCTGCTATGCACTTCACCTTAAACTTTTGATATTCTTTGAAAAAGTAGTCCTCATGAGGCCTAATAGGTTCAATAGGCCCAAGCCAAAATAAATCCAATGAAAATTTCCCATAGGAAGACATAGGATTAAAGCCACTATGGTGCATAGTAAAGATTTCAATTCCAAAGGGAAACTTTAAACATTTAGGCACAACCAACGGGATGAAATTCATTGAGTGAATCCATGGATAGCCTAACATCACATGAAATTGGTCCAACGATGGGATGATGGTGAATGAGACATTTAATATTTTTGGTCTGACTTTTAAAGGGAGATTTATCGATCCAATCAAAGGGAAAGAAAAACCATTATGCATTTTGATCCGTGCTTTCAGTATGTCATACGTATCTTGATAGATTTTATGCACAAATAGGAATTCTTGAGTGATCACATTCTCTACACAAACATGATCAATCAATATCCTATTAGTAGGCTTGTCATCAATTATTCTAGCTATGTAAAGAGGACCATTGGGTGCATGTTTGATTATGTATTTTTGTGAGAAATCAATATCAAGGGGCACTTTGGTTCAGCCCTTATGAGGTTTAGTTTCAATAAATGACACCACTTTAACTATTTAATCCGTATTTTCATCTTTTATATTTTCATCATCCGTGTCAATATTCATCACATCATTATTTGTTTCACTAGCTTTGAAAAATGAAATAGCATGTTTTAGCATAGGATTTGTAAAGATTTGTAAGTTTTGGTTAGAAAGAGCTACAAACTTATTACCTTGATCATTCACACCTGCAATTAGAAGATGATTATAATCAATGAGGTCTTGAAAAATATGTTTAAGATGCTTACAATATTCCATATCATGTTAATTTTTTTGGTGGTAATGGCAATAAGAATTTGGTCTATAGTTTGAAAGTAGTGGTTTATTAGGATCAGGAGCTTTCACATGAGGTATGGAAAGCATATTCTCTTACACGAGTTGCATCATGATATTATAAGGGTATTGAGTAGAGGGGTAAATTTTCTATTTCTATTCCTATCCCCAAAGGCTAAATGATTTGTCATCTTTATGGTAGCCACATGGTTATCAACTTGTTGATTTGGTCGAGGGGAATTAAGTTGTAGAAAGTCCCTATTTTGTTTCTTGTAAGGTTGGTAACTATTTTGACGTGTGGATTGATACTTTTTAGGATGGCTAGGAGTATTTTTCATATCATGAACATAAGCCAAATTTTGATAATCATGAAGAGTTGTACAAAACATTGTGAAGGATGGGACTTTCAACATCTCAAGTTTGGTTTGGATTTTGTTTTTTAAGCTAGAAATAAACATTTTTTGAAGGTTTGGCATCAAGAATCTTAATTTTTATTTGTGAATAAAGCATTCGGCATCTCGATCCATCACTTTCTCATCATCCTTTTTCTTGGATGTCACTAAATCAACTAGGGTCATCTTGGGACCCATGCAAATGTGTAAGTGATTGTAAAAGGCATCAACAAGCTCATTAAATAAACTAATTGAGTTATTCAATAAGAAAGAAAACCACTCTAAAATAGTGTCTTTCAATGATCTAGGGAATATTTTAGCCAAGAGTTTATCTTCAAAGATGAAATCACTACATAGGATTGTGTAAGCAGATACATGGCTAACAAAATCTCCTTTACCGCCATATTTCTTAAATCTAGGAACCTCTATACCTTTTGGCATTTGTGTTCTCAATATCTCTAGGGATAATGAGTTGGTTTTGATGTATTGTGAAGGTTTACCATTGTTTTTTTGTTTTAGGGTTATGACTTGTTGTTGAAGGGATGCCATGTTTTGTAAAAGTGTGTTAATGATGGAAAAATTGTTATTATTGTAAGGTGGAGTGGTGTATGTATGCAGAGGTAAAGTGAATTGTAAATTTGTGAGGGAGGATGGTTGAGGAAATATGGTATGTGAATGCACAAATCTAGAAGGATTCCTTGTGGAAATACCTAAGTGTTGGTATTGCTAGTAGGTTGAATGGTTATGGTAACTTGAGTACTAGTTTATGTAGGAATGGAAATGGGTATTGTAGAAGGAGGAATTGAAGTTCAACCTTGGCCTTGGGTATATCCCAAAGCTTGAGTACAATTAGTTATGGTAGATATGGTGTTGTTATTATCATGAAAAATATTTTTTAGAAAGGGAATTCATGGGAAATGAAGTATGCATGCTATGATCCATCGGGGGTTGATTATCAACACTATGAGAAAGAGAGTTAGAAAACCTAAGATCCATGATGAATGATTTATTGTAAGATGACATGAGTCTCAAACTACGTCTCACAATATTATTGCTATTAGGAAACCAAGTTGTAAATCTCATACAATTTTCATAAACTTAGTATACAAAGCCAAAATGGAAAGAGAGTAAAGTGCAATGCAATGACCTAGAATGCAATGTGTAAATGCAATTTTCAGATTCTAAACAAGGGAATTTTTTTATTACACTATGCAACTTGTAAATGGAATTTCAATATTAAACATTACACAAAATGTACCAAATTAATCTAGATATGATCAAATTGATGAAACAAAAACTCAACAAACAATAACAGAGATCTAAAAACAACATATAGAAGTGTAGAAATAAATATTTTAATGCCCAGAAATTCATATTATGACCTAATCAGGGACTCATTCTCCTTAGGGATAATGGTTCCTATATTAGGGTTTTGAAACAAATTTTTATAGATTTTTAAGTGTTTTCCAGTGGTTTCTATATTTTGGTTTGTTATAGCAAGTTTCAGTTTATGTTTTCTGTAGAATGCAATGTGGAATGCAGGTGTAAATTATGAAAAAATGATAACTTAGAAGACCTAGTTTGATATGCAATTTTGTTTAAATTTTGAAATGCAAGTTAATATGATGTATATGATATACAATATGACTCATCTTTTTGTGTTCTTTTTCATCTTTAAAGAATGCAAAATATGCAATCCTAAAACCTTTAATGAGACATAGTGCAAAGTTGAATGCAAATTAGACAACCCTAAATCAGACCTAATTCAATGCAAATGAATGTGAGATCTAGATCTAGGATGAAAATGGACAACAAAATTAAAAAAATATAATGCTCAAAATATCGGGTCCACCATAATGAAACATAGAAAAATAGGGTGATGGAAATGAAAATTATGATGCACCTATTCTTCTAATTTCATTCAAAATTTGTGCTATAATATGAAAATTGAGAAAAAAAATTGAATCTAACTGATACAAAAATCAAAAGGGAGATCTAAAAAGGGTCAAATTTTGTGTACCTTTCACCAAAAGTGCTTTCTCAAACCTCACTAGGGACTCATTCACCCTATGGTGAATGGGTTCTAGCTAGGTCTTAGGAAAATTAGTTTCTAGGTTCTGTTCTTCTCTCTCTGCACTCCCAAATTCTAGTTGGTCACCATCGAAAAGTCAAAAATAAAACCTATAGCTTAGTTTTCATGATTTTGTAAGAAAGGTGACAAATTCGCAACTTTCTTCATTTTTTCTCTCCAAATGATCTTCAACCTAAAAATTGCAATCACACACCAAAGAGAGGAAAATTTTGTTTGTTAAGGAATTGGGTTTTACCTTGGTCGAACCCTATTTTGGTAGTTAAACATAGAAATGAATAAAATTGTGAAGGAATGATGAATGAAAAAATGCAATGTCACAACTCAGCAATACTTATTTGAAATATTGGATAACAAATCAATAAACTATCATGAAGTGGCTTCAATGAATGTAAATCATGATCATGAAAATTGATTAGAAATAATACCTTTGAAAGGTTTGATAGATCTTGAACACTACATCAACACATTAGCTCAAACAACATGCATGATGCAATTCATCTTTGACATGACATATAAAATCTTGATTGCTGCAATAATCTCCTACAAATCTGCCCTTGAATGTCTTAGAAATTTCTCTTGAATGCTTTTGATCTCATAAACTTGCTAGGATTGCTTAGATGAAACATAGTGAAATAACCTTGTATTTATACATATCTTAACATTAATTCTTAAAATTCAAATACCACAAACCAACATTGAATTATAGATTTAAAATCATTAAAATATCACCAAAAACATATTTCAAAGAGGGGTCCTAGGTCTAAGTGAGGACCCATTCACCATGTGGTGAATGTGTCCTAGGCCACTTACCTAGGACACCCATTAGACAAGGTGAAATGCTATGCAAAACCAGGGTCATAGGACTATGTGAGGACCGATTCACCCTATGGCGAATGGCACACATCTTCCAAAGTTAAGCGTTGTGAAATGGAGTTTATGAATGTCAAGTTGTACCCCTTAGAATTTGTATTTAATTATGCTTGGATTTGAATTAAAGGGGTCAATTAAGGCAAATTAACCTCAATTAATTAATAAAGCCCCTAATTAGTGTGAAAGTGTAAAGTTACACCTTACAACACCAAAATAAGGCACAATTAAGTCAATTTTGTTTAGAAGGGTTGTAAACTTAATATAAATATGAAAAACATATTACAACACTAAATCAAGGCACAATTAAGCTTATTTTAGTATTAATTTTTAAATTAAGTGAAAAGGGATACTTTTTCTATTACTACAATAATATTACCTTATTTTTAGTTTTAAATATTTATATCACCCATCTCTAACTATTCTCCATTGCCTAACATGTTGCTTGAAGTCACCATGTCCATCATTAGAAGAGATATGAAATTTACAAGCAGCATGTCCATCACCAGGAGAGATGTGCAATTTGCAAGCATGGAAGGGATATATATATATATATAATCCTTATATATATGTAATGTAGATAAATGTATCCATTTACATTTTCACACTTGTTTGGGCCCTCCCTCCTAAAACTGGGCTTCTTTATGCCTTATTTAGTCCTATTTTGCATCCACAAGAACTTATTTGATGCATCTTTCCAAGGATTATCTTGAAACATACCTAATAATCAATCATAATTTAATTATTTTTTATTGTATGTCCCAAGTTTACTAATTTGGGACTCATATGCCATCTTGGGTGTATGGGTCCCACCTAAGTTTCGAGGCTTAGTCCTAAATTTGGCATAGAACTTAACATTTCTTGAAATTTGTGTCCCAAGCTTAGCCTACTGGGACTTGTATCCCCCAACTGGTGTATGATTCCCACTTAGCCTGGTCCTATTTTAAATTCAAATTCTTGGTGAGATTTTATTTTCCAAGATCTGATGGCAGCTTGTACTATTGTAATTTTAGGAAATTTGTCATAAATAAGTATAAATACAAGGTTAACTTTACATAATTTCTCCTAAGATTTCAAGAGAGCATTCCTATAGCAAGTTTATGATTACAAGAGCATTCAAGAGCTGATTATCAAGAATTTTGGAGCATTATTCAAGATTCAGGCATCATGTCAAAGTCATCATGCATTATGTTTGCTTTTGAGCTAGCATTTGTGATGTAGGTTCTTATGATTCAAGAAAGCATTCAATTCAACATATACAACATACAATCAAGAGTAAAGATCTACATTAATGGTAGCCATTAAATAAAAGATGCAACCTTTATTCCAAGGGTTTGGTGAGCTGCAACATAGCTTATTTGTTCATTCATCATTCCTCCATTCTATTTTATTTCATTTCAAGGTTTGATTACGAAAATGGGGTTTGACCAAGGAAAACCACTATCCACTAACAAAAAAACATTTTTCCCTCTCTTTGATGTTTTATTTGCAGATTTAGGTTGAACATCTATTGAAGAGAAAGCTTGGAGAAAGTTGTCATAGTTGTCACAAAGTTGCTATCTTCACTAAAAGTCACCTACAAGTCCTAATTTAGAGTTTCAAATTCAATGATAAAAATGGAGAGAAGATACAAAATATCACTAGAGGATTCCATAATTTGAGATCAATCTTGATACTGGGACTAAATCTCCACTTGTGGCGTATGAGTCCTAGTATACCAATTTTTCAGACTTTTTTTGTAGATCGTGATTTACCAGTTGTAGATTCTAGATTCAGTCCAAAACCTCGAACTAGGAGTAAATCACCCCTATTGGCATATGAGTCCCAATGTGCATTAAAAGTTATATTTTTTGGAGTGTAGACCTTGTTTCAAGAATCTTCAATTTTCTAGGTGTCCCTCTATCCTTTCTTAGTTCATTATTCTAATTTTTAGTTTCATATCTTAGGCTACATAGTTATATTTGCATATCATTTTCATTTCCTTCTTTCCAAGCCTTTGCTTGGTGTTGATTGCCCTTTTGTATTTAATCACACCCAAGGAAACCATCTTAACCATCCAACCCTTCCCTCAATCAAGCCAATTGGTTGAGGGGTCTTGGTTTTCGATAATGAAACATAAGTGAAATAGGTGGAGGAACCCTAATTCCCCTTTAGTTCCATCTCCCAAAAGGTGGAGCACTATTTTTTAGGTTTCATTTTGGTGAACCTGACATTTGGACACCTTAATATTGGATTTAAAGTGCATCATAGTCCTAGATTTAGCTTAAATTAACTTTGTATTAGGTCTTACATTAGTTAATTGGAATCTAGGGTTTCAAAAAAATCATTAGTAAAAGTGCATATAGGTCACTTTTTTGCATCTTGTATCATTGAATTTCATTTGAAATCTAAAATTTGAACATAGTCTAGACAACATTCAATTGATAAACCTTAGCATTCACTCAAAATTTTCTAAATTTAGTGTCAAAACCCATATCTAGGACTCAAGACCCCTCTGGGCGATTTAGTCCCGATATAGGTGGTTTTACCCGATTTTGGAGAGTTCTATGTTGATTATTTTTCAGCATTTAAACCCTTGAAAAAAACTAACTGGGACTCATACACCCCTATGGGAAATTTAGTCTTGTGTTAGATCTAAAACTACATTTACAACATTAAAAACCTTGTTTTTATGCTTTTGTTTGTTGTTGTTAGATCTTTGTTTCAGTTTATTGAATCTATTTCACATATTTCATTAGATATAGCTTAATTGGATTCATTTCATGCATTTCTTAATTCAAAATTGCATTTACAACATTTCATTTTCAAATTGTTGCATAGTATAATCAACAAATTACCTTGTTTAGAATCTGAAAATTGTATTAAATTTCATCATGGATATGTGATTTGGTAAGCTTTGGATGTCTTTGAAGTCATTAGTGGATGTGTCAAGCTATGCTTTTGGAAATGATTGTGATTAAATTTAACTCACTCATGCTCACTCAAATCCTAATGCATGTCCTCCTCATGATGTTGACATCATTGGAGGAGATGATGACATCATGAAAAACTTCATAAACAATTGCCTTAACAACCTTGAGATTAATGCATCATTTTATCCTTCTATGAAACAACCAACAACTCTTGAGATGTCTAGTATTTTACATATTGAAATTAAAACACAAAATGAGCCATAGGTTAATCTATAACCTCCTATCAAGAAAACACTCAACCATCCTATGTTAACAAAGTGATCAACACTCCCATCAATCTAGAAGAGACATATGGAAAATTATTCATGATCTTAAGTAAAAAAGGATGTGATATAGAAAATGAGCATGAAATTCATCAACTCCTAGAGAAAATACCAACTGAAGATTCCAAAGGGTTAGGATATAAAGATCCTCCTCTCGATATAAGTATCATCGTTTCTAAGGAACAACCAATGCCTTGTAATGATTTTAAGGATGGTAGGATCATCTTAGCTCCTCCTCCTCAACATCTCACTCAAGAAATTGGTGAATCTAGCAAGCAATGAAGGCCTTACAAACTAAAGAAACTACAATTCCCTTGTTTGTCATCTGCAACTAAAAAAAATTTACATATAATTCTAAGCAAGTGACTTATTAAATTACCACCCATGCGAGAAAATAAATTTCCAAATCTTAAGAAGATAAACACATCTCATTATATATCATAGAATTTCTATAAATAGTATTGATGAGTGTCATGCTTTAAAATAAATATTTAAAAATTGATATCATAGAAATAATCCTTTAAATCATTTACTTTTGCTCCATGCCATGTAATAATTGTAGGATCATAATATTCTCACTATTTCATGCTTTACATTCATTGAAAATAATTTCAAACTACAAGGAGATCTTTCCCATCACATACCTCGACTCATTCTTGTCTTGCACATAATAGGTACAAAAATTAGATAACCTTCTCCTAGTTCAACACTTGTTGTGCCTTTCGCTAGTTATCCTCCTTCTACATATACTGAACAAGATTTGGATGCATACGAACTTCTATAGGTTGACTCACATGTGACTTACTAGTCTTTGTTTTATTTTATTTTTCATGTTATGTGTGTGATTACATGTGTGCAATGTGATCCCTCGTACTGTTTTGTTGTGTCTCTCTTTGTGGAAATCCTCTATTTGTACCTAAATTCTGTTGGAGTTGAGAAGATACAACACCCCAGAAGCCCAAAGATCTCTGCAAGCAAATAACCTGTTACAAGGAGAAGCAAAGAGAAGCAACAAAGGAAATGCTCAAGAATGTGGAGCAATGTATTCACCTAAAATGTAAAATGAATTATGATACAAAAGATAGTTTTCAACTACATATAGATGAAAACCCTAAAAAGGAAAACCCTAGGCTTGCACAATAATAATTAATAAAGTAATTAATTATTATGCACCTAATGTTAGCTTAAGTGAAAAGAGGTAAAAGGGAACTTTACGTAATTAAACAAATATTGTTTAATTAATAAAGTAAATATCCAATTACTCTAACACCCCCCTTAAGCTAGACTTAGGGAGAAGCTAAAACCTAAAAGAAGCTACCAAAAGAAAAAGCAATGGGTCCCGACAACAAGGCCAGATCAGGTACCCATGTACAAAATCAATGCAAACTAAATGAAATGGGGTAAAGGAGAAAACCTAGTGGGAACAAAACTCCTCCCCAAAATAGAATGCAAGGAAGGAATGCAATGCACTAATGAAAGAAGGATAGGAGGTGGATAACATGATACCCCCCATAGACAACTTCTATCATATAAGTACATGTACAATGGTCTCCATAGGAGAGATAGAAAGAGAGAAGAAGGCCCCCCCACAATGAAGAAAATCCTGTCACAATGGTAGATGCCGGATGTAGAATCCAAAAGGAGATCCTAAAGCATCAAATGATATTCCTCCCCTTAGGAAGAAATGGATCCATGGACCTGTGTCGAAGAAACCTTGTGAAGAATGAGGAACCAATCTGTCTCAAGATGTGTGTCATGATAGGATGCTAAAGAGTCTCACTGTCTGAACTGAAACAAATAATGCCAAATCCAAACTGATGTGGAGAATACTAAAATGCAACCTTTGAATGCATGGATAATGGTGGGCGAACAGTGATAACCTAACTGTCAAGGTAGAGGAGATGAATGTCCTCAAAATAGTCCTCCAAATCTGCAATATAGGACTCAACAAACAAGAAAGATATGTTTGCAACATAAGATTCCAAAGTAGCTATGTCTGGAAGATGTATGATTCCCTGTTGCACTGAATCAAGAACAACAGGAGATGCTGATGAAGTCTCAGTCTGAAGAGTAGGAACTGTGAGACAAACCTCTGATCCATCAGAACATGTAAGGGTGTCTAAATACTCAAGCTCCTCTAAAGTATCATGATCAAAGTTGTATTCTCTCTCCAAGCAATGGGTAAGAGACAATCTAAAGCAGGATCCTCTGGGAATGGAGAGAGAATTGGGTCTCCATAGATCTCCCAAAGACGTGTCCAAAGTGGGTGAGGACAATCAATGTTCGATATAGCCAACACAGTGTTATGATCAACACTAGACAATATAAGTCCTACTATGTGATTTCTAATGATATCCCATGCTAATTTTCCCTCTAAAGTTGTCGGTTCGGGTATGAGATCATACAAATAAGGCAAAATTTTAAGCCACCTACAATGTGTAAGTATACCCTTTGCCCATGACTCATAATTACCCCGTTCTAGAAGAACAACTGAAGGGTGAGTAGAAAAACCCATGATAACTCTTCAAATGAAAAATTGACTAATGATCTCAGCAATGATAAAGCATATCAACATAACCCATCCAACGCAAACAAAACCCATGTAGGAGCCAGAATAACCAAGTGATTGAGCAAAGTGTAAAAACACACAAAGCAGAATAAAAAATACCTGGTAAATATTCTAATAAAATAGACTATAAATTTGGAAAGATCATTGTAATACCTTTCCAATTCCTATTCATTTGCACAAAATGGAATTTGGATGCAAAAGATACGTCCCTTGGAGTGAAAAACCCAAGTTCTAAATTTGACTAGCAAAAAAGACCATAAAACTACAAAATCAGAAAAAATTACCAGTACCATTGGAATGGTGCCGAAACCAGCTTTCCGATGATATCTTGTTTTCGAAAATCCGAGAAAAAATGTCCATTTTACGCTCGATTTAGCGCAAGCTTCTCCAATGTGCTAAAAAAAATGTTCACAGCCTCAAGGGCTAAAGTCTTCGGCCCCTGGTCACATGGACGACTAGGGGGCTAGCGGTTGGGTGCTGGTCGCATGGCCCTTGGTTCTTCATATGACCCTGGCGGTGGGGTTTAAAGCCCGCGGGGGCTAGAGGGGCTGATAAGGGTCAGCGAGATCGCAGGGTGTTGGCGTGAGCTCAGTGAGCTTAGACGGAGTAAGCGAGTAGGTGGAGCAGGGCAGAGGCCGAGCTCGGATGGAGTTGGTGGGCTCGGCAGAGCCGGGGCATGGAGTAGGGCAGAGGCCGAGCGGGTGTTGGTGGGCTCGGCGGAGCCCGGCGGGGAGCTCTGCAGAGATTTGCGAGCTGAGCGCAGATGGAGCGACGACCGGAGCAGCCAGGTAGGGAGCTCGGTGATAGAGCTGGACAGAGTGGCGATCGGAGCAGTGAGCTCGGCAGGGCGAGTGGCGGCCGAGCGGAGCGCGAGCGAGATGGTGACCACTGAGCTGCGGAGCCGGTGGCTGGTGGCCGTTGAGCGGCGGAGCCGGTGGCTGGTGGCCGCTTGGCGGCAGATGGGCGCCGACGAAATTTGCAATGGGCCGTCAAAAAATTAAAATAAAAACCTTAGGTTTTTATTTTTATTAATTTTTTTTTGCGAATTTTTTTCTGAGGGGGCCGTACGGCCAAACCCTAAAAAAAGTTTTTGCAACCCTGATTGACTGTGACCAAAATCGATGATTTGACAGTCGATTTAGGGGTTTTTGGGCGCTACGAATCCAATGGCACTGTCTGTTTGGGCCCAAAGTGAACCTGAAATTCAAAGTATGCTAAATCCACAAGAAGAAACCTTAGAACCCTAGATTTGCTTCTAATGCAAAAATCTCAAAACAAGAACAAGCAGCTACAAATCTGAAGCTCTGATACCATGTTGAAGTTGAGAAGATACAACACCACAGAAGCCCAAAGATCTCTACAAGCAAATAACCTGTTACAAGGAGAAGCAAAGAGAAGCAACAAAGGAAATGCTCAAGAATGTGGAGCAATGTATTCACCTAAAATGTAAAATGAATTATGATACCAAAAATAGTTTTCAACTACATATAGATGAAAACCCTAAAAAGGAAAACCCTAGGCTTGCACAATAATAATTAATAAAGTAATTAATTATTATGCACCTAATGTTAGCTTAAGTGAAAAGAGGTAAAAGGGAACTTTATGTAATTAAACAAATATTGTTTAATTAATAAAGTAAATACCCAATTACTCTAACAAATTTTTCTCTGTCATAAACTTTTATCTTTTTATTTGTCTTGGTTTTCTTTTTGGGGATGATGCAAGGCGCCAAGACATTCATGTCTCTTCCATGTTGACCGAAAAAATGTTCCTCTATCTTTTTCTTTGTCTTGTGTTTTTCTTTTGGGGATTATACAAATTAGAGGGTATTTTTGCATGATAAGTGTTTTTGAGAAAGTTATCTGAATTAATAGCAATTTAGTGGTTCAGGCCTTTGCATTCTGCATTGTGCTCTGGTAAAGTTGTCTAAAGATTTTGGCGCATCACCTGTAGTGTAAATTTTACATTCCTGCAATCTACTTCACTTCCTACTTTACCCATTAAATGAAGAGTTGGCTTCGACAAAATCTCAGAGGTTACTTAGCTAGCGCATAGTGTCCTCCAATAGCTAAGTTTCCCATAAGGCTGCTGCTACATGCAAAATATTGCGTCAACAGTTCTTTTTTTTGGCACGCCCAGTGGGACCACGAACTAGCATGTTAGTCTGATCTTTATAGGTGTTTATGAGCCATCGACCTGTGACTAGGTCATAGACTGCAAGAGTCCCTGGCTAGCTTGTTTCGCCTTTAGTTTCTATACGCCTGAGGGGTCGCCGAGGTAGTCCTTCACCACCTCCGTCTCCTCCTTCTCTGACATCACCTAACCCACCCACATATATGGCTGTTAGAAATTATGTAGCCTGGGATTATGGCAGTCCTTTAGTAGCACTTGTGCCTCCTATAGTATGGGCCCCTATCCCCGTTTCCACTCTAAAGGCTATCCCTAAATATTTCGGGGATGAATCAAAGACACCAATGGAGCATTTGCAAGATATAGCAGACGTATGTCTAGTACATGGCATATCGAACGAAAATGTAGCCCTCAGATTGTTGGCAGCCTCCTTCCGAGGAAAGGAACTAAACTAGTACAGGACTTTACAAGTTGGTACTATTGCTACCTAGGATCAACTTAGGACCCCGTTTTATGAGTGTTTTTCAAAATCTAGCAAAAAATCTTCATTGTACCACCAACTGGAAAATATAAAGCAAGCCCCTAATGTAGCTCTACCTAACTTCAATGCGAGATTCCATTCGACCTGGCATGGAGTGCCTGTGGGTAGCCGACCACCTCTGGATCTAGCATTTATGTTCTACTTAAAGTCAATCAACGTTGATATCTTCATGATGTTACAAGCTTTGGGTGGAGACACTCTTCCTGATGCTTATGCCCTAGCTGTCCCTGCAAAAAATAATCTGATCACTGTAGGGAAGTTGGCACCGAGACCCATTATTCCATTGTTCCCTGAGTGCAACGTTGCAGAGGCCGAAGTTCCCTCTCCCAATGCTCCTACAGCTCCTCCCCAATCTATGTATGTCTATCTCGGAAGTGTTCCAAGCACAGCCCCGATGGCAGCTCCTGTGCCTAATCCTATGGCTGTCGAGATGAACGAGATGAGAGAATAGATGTGGGCTATGACTAATGAGCTAACTACTTTGAAGTGGCAGCAATATAGCTATCAAAAGCCCACGTACTAAAATTACCAAGGCAGAAAACCTCCATACCAATCAAATCAGTGGCAGGATAGATCACGTGGGAATACCTCGGATCAACCAAGTAACCAGATGGTTCCGCTAACCTTGCCTATGCAGACTGTTCATCCTAGTTCGAATAAGGAACTAGTAGTAGGACAAAACAATTTGGTTGAAGATGCCAAATCATGGTGTTTTCCTTGCAATGATGCACACATGCCGCGAAACTGTCCGCGAGGGAAATTTGCAACAACAAATCGCAGATCAACGTAGCCAGGGCAGCGCATCCATTTCCATCAACTCACCATATGCTTCTCAATAAATGGACAATGCTGTCCTTGCCACACAAATATAGGGGATGTCTATCCAACAAGAGTCAGACATTGCTCTGAACCAGGCTCCTTTTTTCTTGGATGGAAGGAGAAGAGTCAGCATTTTCGAACGACATCCCTATAGGTAAAATACCCTGAGTGCAATCTGACTATAACACACGTTCCAAGCATAGATTCACCAGAGAGTTCACCGCCTTACCTACCAAAGCTACATCACAACCGATGCTTAGCCTAGCGGA
The DNA here is from genome assembly GCA_007115665.2 of Sequoiadendron giganteum. NCBI lineage: Eukaryota > Viridiplantae > Streptophyta > Pinopsida > Cupressales > Cupressaceae > Sequoiadendron > Sequoiadendron giganteum. The sequence goes on from CM021100.1 coordinate 425,467,094, forward strand.
AGGCCTATTGCCAATCCCATCACAATCAAAAGTGGCTCTTCCTAGTTCTCCAAGTCCGCTTCCTCTAAAGGAGAAGGTTCCATCGATCACTCTAGCTGATGCTAAACTACCGAACGTACCAACCGCGAGGCCTATACCGACTGTCAAACTAAAGTAACAAACCACTACCACTCACCAAGTACAAGTATAATTCAATGTGGTGGAGCAACTAAAGAAGTCATCAGCCAACGCTTCTCTATGGGATGTCCTGGCTATTTTGGAACAAAAGGTGCTGCTACAAAAGGCATTGTCAGTTGAGGAGGATTCTAAGGTACCTGCTCTATCTAATGGAGAGGGGGTATCCAGGCCCGGCTTGGATAAAGTGCTAACAATTCAACTAGAGGAGAAGCTCGAGTCTGAAAGGGAAAGTAAGCCTAAACCTAAGCCTTTCTTTCTAACACTAATTATTGGTGACAAGCTGCTGCATAACTGTATGATCGACTTTGGTGCTAGTACCACCATCATGCCAAAGCAAGTAGCTGATGCTTTAGGTCTAAAATATGAGCCTCTAAATAAAGGAGTTATGCAGCTCGATGGAAATAAGGTCGATACTATTGGGATAATCAAGGGATTACCTATGACTTTGTTTTCCTACCCTAGTATCACTGTAAATCAGGACACCATACTCATCGATATCCCTCCTCTGTTCGGAATCTGTTTGTCCCGAGAGTTCACTGCAAACGTAGGAGGATATCTGGTGCTAGATTGGTCGCACTTGATTCTGAGGACTAAGCATGGGCTAAGATGAAACTATTGTTGGAAACTCTTCATTCCAAACATGTCGCTGATGAGGCTTTGCTAAATTTTGAAGCAGCACACACTTCAATCTCTCAGGAAGAAAGGTACAATGTGGAATTTCTTGAAGAGGAGGAGGCTACTAGTTCTCGGACAGTGGATGAAGAAAATTTGTTGAAAGAATTTATTGACACAGACCCTTTCGGGAATTACCACTCAACTGGCCTCAGAACCTATGTTATACATGAAGAAGGGCAAATCATGCCCAAGTTTACCAAAGAACCTGAAGGTGAAGAATCTTTGAAAATATCGACTTTATACTTTGATGGAGCCAAATGTAGAATAGGAGCTGGAGCCAAGATTTGTCTGATATCCCTGATCGATGATAAGACCTTGGTCCTATCATTTCCAGTTTGCGTGCTCAAATAATGAGGCTGAATATGAAGGTCTCGTCCATGGTTTAAGCCTTGCGGAACAAATGGGTGCTAGATAGATAAGTGTCTTCAGAGATTCAGAGCTAGTGTGTAACCAAATCCGCAGGACTTCTGCTGCTAAAAACATCCGTATGCGATTTTATCGACATAGAGTCTGGGATCTGATTGACAACTTTGAAGCATTCAATATCCAGGCTATTCTGAGAGAGATGAATTCTAAAGCCAATAAAATGGCAACTATAGGGGCTCAGTTTGAGCCGACCTCTGAATTATTAAGAAATAAGCATGTGGTAAGAGTAATCGTAAGACTTGCTATTCCCAACAATAATCAAGATTGGCAAGTATTTGATAGCGATGCTCATATTGCATCATTCCTCTAGTCATCTGGAGAATTTTCCGATCAGCTGCAACCAAAGATAGCTAAGGCTTACAGAGATCAAATCATCCAGTTGAAGTCCAACAAGCTCCCGAGAGGCCTAGTTACTCTGGAGAGCTATTTTTATTTTGATGATGCGACAAAAAATAAGAGAAAGCTGGTGGTGGATAAAGGCGATTACACCAATTTGCATATCGGGGAAGATAGGAAGCTCAAAGTTGGGAAAGAAGTCTCGCAAAAGAACAAAGATAGACTAAAACACTTCTACGAAGAATACCCAAGTGTAGTAGCTTGGTCATATGATGATCTTAAGGGATATGATCCCAGAATCATTGAGCATACTATCGAGCTATCGGAAGGGGCAAAGCCAGTTCGCCAAAAACAGAGACCTATGAACCCAAAGATAGAATCTTTCATGTCACAAGAGCTGAACAAGTTGATCACGTCTCGAATAGTATTCCCGATCAAACATAGCACTTGGTTGTCAAACCTGGTGCCAGTCCAGAAAAAAAATGGAGATATACGACTATGTGTGGACTTCTAAAACCTAAATAGAGCATCCTTAAAAGATCATTATCCCCTGCAATCAATGGAAGTAATCCTACAAACTGTTGCTGGCTCCGAAATATTTTCAATGCTAGATGGTTTTTCGGGCTATAATCAGATTTGGGTAAAGGAGGAGGACCAATACAAGACAACGTTCACCATGAAGTGGAGAACATATGCATATGCTAGAATGCCGTTTGGGCTCTCAAATGTTGGAGCCACTTTTCAAAGAGCTATGGACATTTCTTTTAAAGATTTGATCCATAAGATTATACTCATCTACTTGGATGATTTAACAATATTCTCAAAAAAATTTGACGATCATTTGGAGCTCGTTTTTCAAAAATGCCAGGAATTTGGGATCTCCTTGAACCCGAAGAAGTGTTTGTTCGGAGTTCCCCAAGGAAATTTATTAGGGTGTGTTGTTTCCAAAGAAGGCATTGCCATTGATCCAGAAAGAGTGGACGCGATCCGAGAACTCTCGTTACCCGTCAACAAAAAAGGTGTGCAGTCCTTCATGGGAAAAGTCAATTATATTAGTCATTTTATTGCAGATTTTCCAGGTATTGTTCACCTTATTACCTTAATGCTCAAGAAGGAGCAGATTTTCAAATGGATGATGGAAGTTAGAAAAGATTTTGAGCTTATAAAGGAGGCTATTTCTTTCGCCCTTGTGTTGGTCAACCTGAACCTGTCGAAAGATTTTATTATGTATGTTTTTGGTGGTGGGAATAGTATTGTCACAGTGCTCATGTAGAAAGATGATGAAGATACAAGGGAGTCCCCTGTTGCTTTCTACTCACGAACCCTAAAAGAATACGAAGTAAAGTATAACTTTGTAGAAAAATAGGCCTTTTCCATTGTTAAGGGGCTCAAAAAGTTTTGGCATTTGATATCATATAATAAGGTGATTGTCTATGTACCACATCCTAGTGTGCGAGAATATATCATGGAGGGAGAAATCACTGAGAAGAGAGCTAATTGGATCACCAAGATCCTAGAATACGACATCAAAGTTAGACCTGTCAAGACCATAAAGGGAAAAGGACTGTGCGAATATATCACTGAAAATAGTGAAACAGTGACAGAACTTGGAGCCCTAGAGCCTATGTTAATAAACGAAGAGAATTCCCAAAGTAACTGGCTTGATGATAGAATAAATTTTATGCAGATAGGAAGGTATCCAATTGATCTCCCATCTTTTAAAAGATGTTTCTATCACCTACATAATAGCAGTTATGTCCTTTTGGAGGGTGTCCTATTTAAAAGGAATTTTAAGGACATTCTGCTAAGATGTGTGAATGAGGATCAAGCCAAGAAGACTTTAGAGAAATACCATAACAGCCCTACCGGTGGACATTTTTCTGCAAGAACCACAACAATTAAAATTATATGTGTGGGTTATTTTTGGCCAACACTTTTCAATGATGCTTTTTCATTGATCAATTCTTGCAAGGAATGTCAGTTTTATGTCGAAAAGAGACAAAATGCCGCCATGCCTTTGAGGCCTATAGTGGTAGAAGAACCTTTTGCTCAATGGGGTTTAGATTTCATCGAGATGATTAACCCTGTTTCTGCAGCTGGGCACAAATGGATATTAACAGCAACGGACTATTTTACCAGGTGGGCTGAAGCAGTGTTGTTGAAAAATGTGACTGAATTGGAGATTGTTAATCTCCTAGAAGAACTGGTGGCCAGATTCGGCCCACCTAAAACAATTATTTCTAACAATGCTAAGGCTTTTCTCAGCTCAAAAATGAGCCAGTTCGCTCTAAAATATGGAGTGTTCCTGAAAACCTCCTCTAACTACTATCCCCAAGGAAATGGTCTCGCGAAGTCTACTAATAAAAAATTTATCAAGTTGATCAAAAGGATAGGCTCGAAACATCAAAAGGAGTGGCATAAGAACCTTCAGACAGTGCTCTGGGTAGACCGAATTACGCCCAAGCAAATACTGAAGACTTCCCTTTATGAGATGGTTTATGGGAAGGAGGCATTGCTGCCCATTGCCACAAAAATTCCCACCCTACAATTGCTCAAGTCCCTGGAAATCGAACAAAATGGGGCGATGGAGGTGCATTTTTTCCAAGTTGCTCGAGGTGCAAGAGAAAAGAGAACACACCCTGGAAGCAATGAATAGCCACCAGCAGGTGGTAGAGAAATGGTTTGACAAAAGAGCTTCCGATCAAGGGTTGCAATGCGGAGATTTGGTCCTCAAATTCAATAAGCGCGAAGCAAAGCCCGGACAACACAGCAAATTTGATAGTCTTTGGAAAGGGCCATTCAAGATTTATTAGTGTAGACAGTTCAACTCTTTTGAGTTGGAAGATATGGAAGGAAATGCCCTGAGTATTCCAGTCAATGGAATACATCTTAAAAAATTCTATTAATTCTATCTATGAGTTATTTTTGTACATTTCTATATACGTAATTACTCTTCCTCGCTTTAAATTTTGGATCCTCTTAGTGCAAGAAATGAAATACAACAATGGTGCAAACAATTAAAAGAAATTCGTAACTGGGCTAGGTGGTCTAAAAAGGACATATATTATATTCATCATAATGAAAAATTTTACAATATATTCAAGCCGAAGGCCTTGCATTAACATTTACACATGCCCACTATAGCACAGAGCCTGTAAGCATAGAAGAGCAAAATTTGTGAAAAATCAGCTTCATCCTCGAGATATCAAGGGGAAGAACCAGCGATCATGGCAGCAGGTGGCGCAGGGTCAAGAAACACCATTCTTTCAAAATCTTCTTACCACTAAAGATTTTGAAATGGCTCAATATAGTGCACATGCATCAGGAAATAGCAGCCTACGTGGACTTTGGCATGATGATCCCCATAAGTTTCCAGCTCAAACCCAAGAAGGAAAGGCCTGGTTGGAATGATGCCTCCATGTAGCTGTTGCAGGCGAATGTTTCGAATCGAAGAAATCCCATGATCAAATTGGGTCACGCGCATAATCTACTCCAGGCCTCCAAGGCAGCACTGAGGGAAGACTCGTTTTGTCAGCTTTAAAATTTTACGCTTGGAGACGCTGATGTCTAGTAGTGAGACGACAAAGTGAGAGAAAATGTTGGTGTTCACCCAGTACTGTTCATCATAGTTCACACAATCCTTCCTAAGGACCCACTTGATTGCTTTCACATATAACAGGTTTTTCGCACCTGTCATACGTTTTAGGCACCTGCATGTAATTTTTCCAAGAAAGACAACCTGGGTCTTTTTGCAAGTAAGCCTCACTGGTGTTTCCATGTTGTCTATTTTTCTAGCTAAGAATGAAAATTACTAAGGCAGCAGGAGCGTATTGAGCTAGAAAAGCTTGAGGATGTTGTGATTTGCGATGCTGCACAAAAGGTCCTATTTATAGACTGGCAAAGGTTCGTCAGCCGAAAAAAATCATGATTATCAGTCAGGCTCGAGTGTGTCGAATTGCCTCGATTTTCAAAATTTTAGCATGTGAGGTGATGGGAAAGTGCAAGTGTAGCATGCAACTTGCTCTGTTGAGTTTCCATATCAATTCGTGGATTAGCCAGGTGTCAATAATAAGAAGCGTCGCCGTCTCATCCGAATCAGATGAAATTATAGAGAAAAGCTTTGTTGGGTGATGTGCCCCATACGAGCATTGATATCAATCGATACAGATAATCTGTAGGGAGGCCTGCAGAGTTGGCCTAGTTCGTTTGTCGAGATAAAATTTGTCTTCATCACACGTGAAATATTGTGAATTAAATGCTCAAGCAGTTTGGCTAGTTGGCGATCTTTTCGCACGAATAAACTGGTAACGCATGGTAGCAACTCGGGATAAACGACTGGCACGTACCTTTTTTGCCACCTTTCTCTAGAAATCAAAAAGGCAAGTTATGGCATGCAGAGAAACATACTTATTGCAAAAGTTACCAAGAATTGAACAATTAAGTCATTCGCAAAAAGGAAAAAGTTTTCAGAAAAGCTAAGTCATTTGCCAAAGGTTTGCAGAAAAAATCTTGCGAATATAAAATGGTCGAAATTGCAGAGGACCCTTCATGGATCCTAGCTCCAGGAAGTCTAAGCAAGCAAATGAAGAATGCACCCCATATGCAGCTTTATGACGGGGAGTCCTATGCCACTCTGGGCATACCTGCGAAACCTAGCTAGCCTTCCACTCACCTGGTGAACCTAAAGTTATTAAGCATTGTTCTTCATAGAGACCGGACAGTGGTCTTGGAAGATTGGGATAACCTCTTCGATACTGAGTTATCCTGCAATCCTAAGAGCCTTAGGGAAGCCACATGTGAAAGAATGAAGCACATGACAAACCAATTTCACAAACGGCTATGGTTCTGTGGGCTCGCACAGTACATGGTTCCCTTGGTGCACCCTTGTCTAGAGGTTGTGGCAGCATGCACGGCACGTTTCGACCCAAACACAGGGGTTATCGGTGGCAAAAATTTTAGGGTAGTCATTAGCCCTGAGGCTATTCAGGATATGTTGTGCATCCTGCTTCCCTTGGGGAATGAGGTTGAAAATTTTGAAATGGAAAGAATGCAAAAAAAGTGGGGAGAACTCCAGTCGGGGCCACAGTTTTATTGTTCCAAGCTTCAGCAAGCTAGTAGTTCAACACCGCCAAAATTCCCTTTCAGTTTGAAAGCTCTAAAAGGTGGGGTTTCTTCTATCGCTTCTATGTTGGTGATGGTGTGTAGTTTGGACTCAGACGAGAACATTTTTCAGTTTCAAATGTCCCTCTGCTTTATGCTGAAAAAAATCGCGAGTCAGCGTTCCTAGATTTTGCAAGGGTTATCAGTGATGAAATTTGGCATCAATTATAGGATTTTGGGGCCGGCTCGAAGTTCAGGTATTCATCTTTTATGGCTTACTTGATTTTGCACCAGAACGTGGATTATTTTTCAATGTCTATGCTCCTGTCTATTTTTTATGAGGGTGGTTTAAGGAAGTCGATTTTGACATGGACCTCTGTCATGTCAAAAACCTTTGATTATTATGCGTTCTCGGATGCATTCATAGCCCCAGCTATAAGGGCTTTGGACAAGGCTGGTATAAATATGAAAGAACGCATATCACCCCAACAGAAGTCCTAGTTGGGGAAGTTAACTCCTCCTTGTGACTGGTTCTTTGGTGTGGATTTCACCATGCTCCGCATGCCAGGTTTCATCCGAGAGTCTTTCTGACTCCCTCGTTTTCTTTCTGATAGAGTGTTGGCCCTAGAGGCAATGAGGCAACTATGTACCCTTGAAAATGATTACTGGGGAGGGAAGCATGTAACCTCCCATTTACTGCTGCCAATTATGTTCAGACCAATCTCGTTGGTTAAAAAGAGGACCTCGAAGATTGATACTTCAGTGATTTTGCTTTCAAAGTTGGGTCACCTCGGGTTGGTATTAATTGATGATACCTGGAATTACAACCCTGACAATAATTTATCGGGAATCAGTATCAAGATTCTACATTCACCTCAGCCATTCTGGGACCTCCGGCAAAATGTTGAGGAGGGAAATTTAAACAAATATGTAGGCCTTGAATATTTGCCTACAGTGGATGGTCGACCACCATGGCTGAATTTTTACCACATAGTGGAGAGGGTCAACCCAAAGCTAAATATCAACTCCTCCCTAGTCACTCAATTGAAAAAGTTTGCTTGGACGCCCAATAAGATGCAAGCCTTCTCGATATACTGGCAAGAAATTTTGGCAATTGGCAAGATGTATAACGAGGTAGCCCTTAATGATAGATTTTATGACATTTGGGAAAATGAACACCCGGATATTGAATATTCTCTGAACCGATCAACATCTATGCAACAATATAGAAGAGAGGAGGCTACCATGGAATCTGAGGAAGAAGTAAATCAGAATCCCCTTGCCGTTGCCAAGAGTCCAATGCATGAGAAGAGTATGGGTAAATAGCCTATGTAGGAAGAAGAGTTGCATGTACAAACATTAGAGCCAACAGCCTCCTCCAAATCTACACGGAGGCAAGCGAGGACGACAGGTGGTAAGAGATGAGTCATTCTTGATCTCGACGATTCTCTAGAGGAGAAGCGACAATGAACTAGAGAGTCTGGTGTGGAGGAGGAACAGTTGAAGAAGGGAGTGGTCGAAGCATCTACGGCTCTGCATGAGCCTCAGGTAACTTTTCGTCCTTCTTCTCTCTCATCTATGTCTCTAGTCTCGCCTCAATCTACCCCTTCTTTTTCATCTGCGCCAGTTCTCTCCGCCACTGGATTGATCGGGCATTCCAGCCCCACTCGTCCTGCTTTCCCACTGATGTCTTCCGCTTTCCAAGTCTTGTCGAGAACATAATTCGGTGTAAGTTCTGGGCTTGTGGGCCAACAATTTTCTTCTCCAAGGCCCAACCCTGTGGTTGGTGCATCTCCAATTTTCCCTTATACCTCATTTTCATCCCCTCCGAGTGGTCAATTCATTCTGCTTTTCTCCCTAGCTATCATAACATGCCCAAGCAAAACCTATGATGTATTGGCCACACTGTCTTTCCCGCTGGCTGTTCCTCAGGAGTATCCTTTTGCTAGCGGACTGGGTATTCCAGCCCAGAAATATTTCTTGCAGATCGATGCTAATAAAAGCACCCGCGCCAATTGGATCAGGAAAAGAAGTCTGAAGGACGCAGGACAATAGGCGGAGCCCTTTTTGCAAACCATATTCAATGAAGGCCATAATTTCTTGATGTTTGCAAAGATCACTCCTAATATGATTAGGACAATAGGTGAAATGCAACACAGTGACTATTCTGTGAATGTTGTCGAGTTAGACTTGCAGCAGGCCCTCCCGTGAGATAAAGTTGAGCTGATGGAGGAGACCCAAAAAATAGTAACCACGGATTTTCTCAAGCTTAGCCAACAGACAAAGAAGAAGGATGATTAGATTGCGGAGCTCAAAAGTAAGGTCGACATCTGGGTAAATAAGTTCAAAGCCCAGGAGAATGAAATAGGGCGACCTGAGAAGGAGAGGAGCACCTTTGAAAGTCAGATCAAGGAGCTGCAAGGTTTGAGCAAAGAGATCATTCTGACTCTCGAGCTGTAGGTTGAGCAGAGCTGAGCAAATGAAGAGAGGCTCTGGGTTGAGTCTGATTTGCTAAATGCGAGAATGAAAGAGCTTCGACTGAATGCTACTACCGAAATTGCTGAAATGAATACCAACTTAGAGTTGGAGGTCCAAAAGACTAAACGGGCTGAATTGGCCCTGGCAAAAAAGGAAAAGGAGGTTCTTGCCCTAAAGGAGCAGATGTCCGCATTGGACAAAAATTTGGCAAAGGCAATGGCAAGTTTGGGTAGCAAAGAGGCAGAATTGGCTACTCTAAGGACCCAACCCCTTACACTTTGGATGAGCTCATTAGAAATTGCCAAAAAATTACATGCATCATATTGGGACAAGGTGAAGGCTTTATGCCTTACTTTTCAGCCCACCTTAAAATTTATGGTGCAAGCGGCTAGTCTCTACGGAACAGTGAGCGAATCGATTCAACGGGTTCATGAGTTAACTTTCGACAAGGTTCCGGAGGCTAGGATTTTATTGGGTAAGTTGTATACTACTTCAGATGAAGCAGTGAGTGGCATGGGCATTGATGACTGAACGATGGTGGCTTTGGGCATAAGTAGCCTCATCTCTATGCATGAGGTTGTTCAACAGGTTGCAGATTGCAGAGCTCAGTTAAACTAGGTTACTAGCGACATGCGGGTGAAGTTTTCCCATTTGACTTAGAGAGGCCTCCCTTCGCCTTTCATTGCATACTAGGTGGTAGCGGGCGTGGAGCATATTGTTGCAATGATCGAAGAGAAGAAGCAAGACAATACCATTTTCCAGACATTTGATCAATCTCCGACCGCTGAAGAAATCGAGGGGATAGTGCATCAGTTAGCGCATCTTTTTTTCCAATTGGAATTGGAAGCAAAAGTGTTAGGCGGATTGCCCTTCAAAGCAATTATTGACCTTCAGCTGGCTCATGATCATCTGCGAGCTCTCTCTGCACCATCGAATGAGGTATGGACCAATCTATAGGCCACCCTCTCAAAGTTGTGAGCATTTTTTATGTTGAACCAAAGTTTCTGGGGATCTCCTTTTCATGAGCGAAAATCCCCTATGAGTCACCAAACTGTTCAACAAAAACTACCGAAGTCTTTGCAGTTTTATATTTACCATCACGGTTGCACCTTATTTTTCTATGCTCACTGTCTTCAGAGCCCTCCACGTGGCTTCCTAGCGAAGCTTTTCAAATTTCCTTCGCTTTTCTTTTCGCCAATGTTCGCCTGCGTGCCGCATGGCTCACACTAGCTGCTTTTCTGAGTTGGGCCTGCCTCATTCCTTATTTTGTTTGGAGCCCTCCACGTGGCTCTCTCTTGAGGTTTTCTGCTCGACACCTTTTCAACTTTCCATCGGGCTCCGTCTGAGCGACACGTGGTGTTTTTGTTTCTACACCAGTTACCTTGGAACTACCGACGGATCTTTTGTACTTCCTGTCACCGCGTGTTCTCCCCTACTACTGCATGGTTTTCTACTTTATGTCGTGGCATCGCTGGCATGTTGCTAGTCGGTTTCTTTTTACTATGGCGGCTCGAGATGATCTGAGGCGTTGATCACTGCGCGTGGGTTGCTCTTCTTTGGATGTGTCTCCAAGCAGTAGACTAGCCAATATATGAGGTCGTGTTTTCTTTTATTAGGTTGTTGATTAAGTTTTAAAAAACTCTCAAGCACTGAGAAGTAAGCCTCTTGTAATAGTTGCTTTCAATTCAAAGATTGCGACTGTGCCAAATAGTTTTGGCTTTTCTATTTTTAAGCATTTGTTAAGATTATTGACCTGTGCTCTTATCTTTATTTTTGTATGAATGCCTGTTCTTCAGTTTTTGTAACCTTTCATAGCTAAAATGAATGCAGACCATGTTTCTTCAACTCTTTTGTGTTAAAGTAAAGTTATGCTTGATTACATTATACAAATTAGAAGGTATTTTTGCATGATAAGTTCTTTTGAGAAAGTTATCTTAATTAACAGCAATTTAGTGGTTCGGGCCTTTGCATTCTGCATTGTGCTCTGGTAAAGTTGTCTAAATATTTTGGCACATCGCTTGTAGTGTAAATTTTACATTCCTGCAATCTCCTTCACTTCCTACTTTACCCATTAAACGAAGAGCAGGCTTCGACAAAATCCCGAAGGTTACTTAGCTAGTGCATAGTGTCCCCCAATAGCTAAGTTTCTCATAAGGCTGCTGCTACATGCAAAATATTGCATCAATAGCCTCCACCTAAATCCTCAAGGGAATTCTTATCTTCCATTTTACGTGAAAGAGTGGATAGTCAAAAAATTTACAAGAAGTCATGTTTGGATGGGACATGTGATCATTGTGGTGGCATGCAACATTTTCCAATTTTCCAACACATGGCTAGTACACACACAATTGGAAATGGAATTGTAGAATTTGGAAAATACAAAATAGTGGCTTGTAGTCTAAAAGATGGGAAAGAAGCAAAGAAGTGTGAATTGGTCGATGATAAGATTCCAGTGTATTAGTTTATGGGCAATTTTTGTGATCAGGTGGTCTATGAGTATGCAAGGCATACACATAGAGCTCAATAGTTGTAATCACAGCTCAAGTCATGTGAGGAAATGTTTCCAATTCATAGCATTGTTTCAGTTGTCGAATTCACAAAGAACTACACACTACAACCAAAGAAAGAGGTGTAATCACAGTAATACAACTCCACGTAGGTTGCTATATTTGTACATATATCATTCATTCATGCAAATGATAGTACAAAGGATAACAAGAAAGTATTGAGGGAGTATCACTTTTACATCAGTGATGATCACACACATTCTATAGAGTTTGTGTAAGGTTGCTTTCAGATGTTCTATGTTGATCTAGATACTAGGGGCATATCATTTAGTCAGCATATCATATGGTCAAATAATTGTACATTGCAATTAAAGAACTCTAGAATGTTTTACTAGTTGAGTAGGATGCATAGAATCAGTGGTGTTCCCCATATGTGGAACTTCTCAGAGGTCAGGCATGGAAAGGGGGAGCATGATGGATTAGGTGCATGTATCAAAAGAGCCTTAGTATGACAAGAGTTTATGTACAAAGACAGTGTAAAGTTGAAAGATGCAAGATCAATTATCAAATGGTGCAATCATACAATGGGTCTAGAGGTAGTGAAGGTAATTCTTTAGTTCGTATATTTTTTCATTAAGTAGATGATACTAACATTGCAAAATATGAGGATTTTTGTACACTAATAGGATCGAGCGAGCTACACTCTTTTAGAAGCTCCAATGTAGGTACATGGACTATCCATATGCAGAAGATGGCATGCTTTTGTTATGTATACATACACTTTAAGCATGTAATGAGTCAACAAAGTGGGTTGACGAATGGTATATAAGAAGTATAACCCCACTTGACACTTATCAACTCTCAATGGCTCTACAAATCATGAAGATGTAATCATCCATTAACTTTGATCATGTATCAAACCTACTAGAACTAAGTAATATATCTTACTTTCAAGCTTTATTTTGATGTTCATTAAATACATCTAATAAGATGAACATATCAATGTAGGGCATGTTTATGTAGTGATTGTATATGAAGATAATGAAGAGGGTATAGATTATTACCTGTGTCATTGTATCGAGGCCAAAAATAAATTGGAGGCCCCAGTTATAGATGGAGAAAACATAGAATATCCTATAGGTTTGGTGGTTGTTATTGGAACATGGCTTAGAAGGTACCTAGTTAAGAATTTTGTAGTTTGGTTTTTTGAGGACTTTGACACACATCGAAAGATTCTTCACTACTCTAACCTTGTTGTCATAGCCAACATTCATTTGATCAAATATAAGGGTAGACCTATGAACAAGAACTTGTGGAAAGTGTGTGGGTCAAACCATGAGGCAATACTTGGCATGATAAAGAGTAGAGAAGACTTGGATGGTTCCCTGGATTGATTTTTAAGTATGCACATTGAATTTGTAAAGTCATGTTATTAATCAATATTTTCTTTCAAGCATTTAATTTTGATTGTAAATTGGTTTGCAAAATTACATTATTGTTAATTTGTAAAATGATAATTATATGCTGTTCTCTATTGACTACCTTTAAGCTGGTATTCTCTATTGGTGTTTGATGTAATGGTTTATGGTTGACTGTCATCATGATCTATCTCTTTACATAATCTCAATCACCCTTCAAGGGCTTCATTGAAAAAAAATTCACAAGACATCTTAGTAAACCTTTCCATCATTGACAACCTAGCCTAGTGGGCATACAAGGAAGGAAAAACACACCAACAAAGGCATAACAACATGAACAATGGGGGAAACAATATTTCAATACCCTCCAACACCTTTGAAAACTCCCAAACATTCTTCAACCAACCAATCTCTTCAAGCAGTCACTTGGCATTTGGTGCTCTTGTCAACTTTGGCAACATAGTCGCATGGCCAATAACACAAACAAAGGATGGAACAACATGATCACATACTTTGGGTTGTCTTGAGTTATTATAAACATATCACGATGATTCTCAACCCTTTTTGGAATTAGACTTCCATGATATAGCATTCCAAGGAAAAAATCAACATTATGGTTTATTGATACAATGCATAAATGATGCACTATTACTAATCCAAACTCAAAAATCAAAGATGAAACTTAATCCCTTTTCACTCATGCACGTGAATATCATGAAAATAAGCCCCATGAATGCATTTTCAATGCTTTTTTCATAAAATAAAATACCTTTGACTTAAATAATTTATGGTTGTTCTATGTGTATTTCCTTTTCCTCTATGTATGATTTGATGATCTTTTCCATACTTTATGTTGGTTGTCTATTTATTTTCATTAAAAGTGATGTTGAAACAACAAAACTTAAGTGATGGAAAAGTTAACTTATGGTGGTTGTCTATTTATTGCCTTTTATTGCTCTCTATGAAAATATGCTTGTTAAAGTGAAGTTGAAACAAAAAACTTCAAACAACAAAACTTAATTGATGGAAAAGTTAACTTATGGTGGTTGTTCATTTATAGTGGTTGTCTATTTATTTCCTTTTATTTCTCTCTATGAAAATATGCTTGTTAAAGTGAAGTTGAAACAACAAACTTAAGTGATGGAAAAGTGGTAGAGTCATTAAAAGTGTGTGTTTTTGCAATTAGAGTCAAAAAGTCAATGGAATGGACTTCCAAGTGAATGTTTCCAAGACACTTCATTTGAAGCAAGGATAATTCCAAAATTTCCAAAGATTTACACATGTGGTAATATATAGTTTTTCAGTAACTTTTAACTTATTTAGGTGAGGCGCTGGTTTTCACTCTAAGCTATGTTCAACCGGTAGAATCCCTTATGAGTTCAAAGTGCAAAATAGTTGCAATCTTTGATGGGTTGTTACTCAGACATTGTGATGCTTAGAAACTTCTCGTTTAAGGATATGGAATCATTTTGGGCCCCTCTATAATAACCTATCTCAATTTTTGTTATTTCGGAGGCGTTTTCCCATGGTGGCGACTTTTCACATGGAGAAAAAGTTGTCAAATGCAAGTAGTGTAAAGTTGCAAAGTGGTGCAACTTTCATTCTGCAACTTGCAAGAACAAAAAAACTATTCCAAAATTTTTGGGTGGGTACATTTATTATATTAATGGTTCTCTTTTGCACCCAAAAACATCGAATTTCTCTGAGCTATGTTCAACCAACAAAAACCCTTAAAAGTCCAAAGTGCAAAATGGTTGCAATCTTCAATGGGTTGTTACTCAGATACCGTTATGCTTAGAAAATTCTCATCTAAGCCTATGGGACTAAATTGGTCCCCTCTAAAATAAATTCTCTTGTTTTTTGCTAACTTGAAGGCATTTTCCTATGGTGGTGGCTTTTGACTTGGGGAAAAAGTTATCAAATGCAAGCAATGTAAAGTTACAAAGTGGTGCAAATTTCGTTCTGCAACTTGGGTGACCAAATGAATTGTTCCAATGCATCTAAGTGGGTACGTTTATGATAGGAATGATCCTCTTTTGCACCCAAACACATTGAATCCCTCTGAACTATGTTCAACCAATAGAATCCCTTACGCATCCAAAGTACAAAATGGCTGCAATCTTCGATGGGATGTTATTCGAACACCGTTATGCTTAGAAACTTCTCATTTGATGCTATGGGATTGTTTTTGGGCCCCTCTACAATAACCTCTCTCAGTTTTTTCTATCTTGTACGTGTTTTCTCATGGTGGCGACTTTTCATTTGGGGAAAAAGTTGTCAAATTCAAGTAGTGTAAAGTTGCAAAGTGGCGCAACTTGCATTCTGTAACTTGTGTGACCAAACAAACTATTCCAAAATATTTGGGTGGGTAATTTTATGCTATGCATAGTCCTCTTTCACACCCAAACATACCAAATCATTTCGAACTACAGTCAACCGGCGAAATCCCTTATGAGTCCAAAGTGTAAAATAACTACAATATTTGATGGGTTGTTACTCGGTCATCATGATGCTTAAAAAATTATTATCTGATCCAATGGAATTGCGTTGAGACACTCTACAATAACCTCTCTCATTTTTTGCTAACTCGGAGTCGTTTTCCCCTAGTGGCAGCTTTTCACTTAGAGAAAAAGTTGTCAAATGCAAGCAATGTAAAGTTGCAAAGTGGTGCAACTTTTGTTTTGCAACTCGTGTAACCAAAAAAACTATTCCAACATGTTTGATTGAGTATTTTTATGCTAAGAATGGTCCTCTTTCACACCCAAACATGTTGAATTGCTCCAAGCTACAATCAACCGACATAATCACTTAAGAGTCCAAAGTGCAAAACGACTGTAATCTCCGATGGGTTATTACTTGGATACTGTGACACTTAGAAACTTTTTTTCTAAGCCTATGGTATCATGCAGGGCCCCTCTACAATAACCTCTCATTTCTTTCTAACTCGAAGGCGTTTTTCCATGGTGGTGACTTTTCACTTGGGGAAAAAGTCCTTAAATGCAAGTAGTGTAAAGTTGCAAAGTGGTGTAACTTTCATTTTGAAACTCATGTAACCAAACAAACTATTTCAACGCATTAGAGTGGGTAATTTTATGCTAAAAATTGTTCTCTTTCACACCCAAACATGTCGAATCACTTTGAGCTACGTTCAACCGATAGAATCCCTTATGAGTCTAAAGTGCAAAATGGTTGCAATCTTTGACGAGTTGTTATTTGAATAGCGTGATGCTTAGAAAATTCTTGTATGAGCCTATGATATTGTATTGGTCCCATATATAATAACCTCTCTTGATTTTTGCTAACTTGGAGGTGTTTTTCCATGGTGGTGACTTTTCACTTGCGAAAAAAGTTGTCAAATGCAAGTAGTGTAAAGTTGCAAAGTGGTGCAACTTTCATTTTGCAACTTGCATGACCAAATGAACTATTCCAATATGTCCAAATGGGTATTTTTATGCTAGGAATAGTCCTCTTTCACACCCAAACACATCGAATCAGTCTAAGCTACATTCAACTGGTAGAATCTCTTAAGAGTCCAAAGTGCAAAATGGCTGCAATCTTCGATGAGTTATTACTTGGATACCGTGATGCTTAGAAACTTCTCATTTGATCCTATGTGATTTTTTTTAGCCCTTATACAATAACCTCTCTCAATTTATTCTATCTCAAAATAATTTTCTCGTGGTGGCGACTCTTTACTTGGAGAAAAAATTATCAAATGCAAGCAGTGCAAAGTTACAAAGTGGCGCAACTTTTGTTTTGCAACTCGGGTGACCAAAAAAATTATTCCAATGCATCCAAATGGGTGTGTTTATGCTAGGAATGGTCTTTTTTCACACCCAAACACACTAAATTGCTTCGAGTTACGTTCAACTGGTAGAATCCCTTAAGAGTCCAAAGTGCAAAATGACTACAATCTTCAAAAGGCTATTACTCGGATACCGTGATGATTAGAAACTTCTCATCTACACCCATGGGATTGGGTTAGGCCCCTTTTCTTGATTCTTTCTATCTCAAAGGTGTTTTCCCATGTGGCGACTTTTCACTTGGGGAAAAAGTTGTCAAATGCAAGCAATGTAAAGTTGCAAAGTGGTGCAACTTTCGTTTTGCAACACGCGTGACCAAAAGAAATATTCTAACACATTTGAGTGGGTAAATTTACACTATAGATGGTCCTATTTTTCACCCAGACATGTTGAATCGCTTTGAGCTACATTCAACTGATAGAATCCCTTAAGAGTCCAAAGTGCAAAATGGTTGCAATCTTCGACAGACTGTTACTCGAATACCATGATTCTTAGAAACTTATTGTCTAATCTTATGGGATAATGTTGGGACCCTTTATGATAACCTCTCTCATTTTTTCTATCTCAGAGGAATTTTCTCGTGGTGGTGACTTTTCACTTGGGGAAAAAATGATCAAATGCAAGTAGTGTAAAGTTGCAAAATGGTGCAAATTTTATTCTACAACTCAAGTGACCAAACGAATTGTTCCAATGCATTTGGATGGGTACGTTTATGCTAGGAATCATCCTCTTTTTCACCCAAACACGTAGAATCTCTCTAAGCTATGCTCAACCTACAGAATCTCTTAAGAGTCCAAAGTGCAAAATGGCTGCAATCTTCGACGGGTTGTTACTCAGATACCATGATTCTTGGAAACTTTTCATCTACATCTATGGGATTGCGTTGGGCCCCTCTACAATAAATATCTTTGTTTTTTCTATCTTAGAGGCATTTTTCCATGGTGGTGACTTTTCACTTGGAGAAAAAGCTGTCAAATGCAAGCAGTGTAAAGTTGCAAAACAATACAACTTTTATTCTGTAACTCGTGTGACCAAATGAACTATTCAAACACATCTAAATGAGTATGTTTACACTATTCATGGTACTATTTCACACTCAAACATTCCAAATCGCTCTGAGATACATTCAACTAGTTGAATCCCTTAAGAGTCTGAAATATAGTTGTTGTCATCGAATATTGCACCCTTGTTGAGATGCAAAACTTACCCTACTAGTGAAATATTGGATCTAGATATTCAATATCCATGATGTATGGTTTTTCATGCTCTAGAGTTATAAAATATGATGTGGAGATAGTTATAGGACCATGTTTCCCAATGATTTGTCATGTCATTTCATGCAAAGAAAATGGAAGGAGGTTTTTTAACTTATTTCAATGATGAATATGGGAGAAATGTGATAATTGCACATGGGTGATGCATTCGTATATCAATCTTATATTGTTGTTCATACACATCTAATATCTTCAGAATATCATTAAAATTGACCTATGCATTGCTTTCATTTAATGAGATATCAAGTGTTGCGATATTAGTAGATGCAAATAAATTTTGTTGGTTGGATCAACAACTATCATGTGTTTTGATGCATGTTCATACAAGTTCATAGAGGTATATATATGCCTATGAGGTTTGAAACATCCACTTGTTCTATAGATGTAAATGTAATGATTGCTAATTGTTAGAATCATAACCATTAGTTGTTGGATGTCAACCTCAACCATGAATTAAAATCAATATATTTTTCTAAGATAGTTTTTATGCGAAGGAGCTCTTAGAATTCATTTGAAACCTTTTGGTGTTAAAATCCTTGCCACTAGACAATAATAGAACTCAAGAAGCATGAAGAATACGTGCAAATACATGAAGTATACACATGAATCATGAGGAATACACGTGAACACGTGAATTACACATTGGAAGCATGAAGCATACACATGAATAGATACAATACACGTGAAGAATACACACAAGTAATTGAAGCATACATGTAAATAAGTGAAGCACAAGTAATTGAAGCATTGCAAATGATACAAACCACCAGGAATGGATCTTATTTACATAATATGCATTAGATGAAGCTTATTGAGCAATCAAAAATAATTATGTAAGCATTAGATGTAAACAAGGCCTAGATGCCTACACCATTCAAGCATACAATCTACACAATATGCATGATAACATCATTCAAGAATGGCAATAGAAAAATAATATTTTCTTTAATCAAAAACTCATAAGGCTATACAATGATATATATTGATAAAAGTATATACAATATATCCAAAAAATCCATACATGCTTACTACAAAAGAACCATATGGACATAAAATGTCACATTTATATTGATAATATAAAAAATATTTTCCAAAATGCCACATAGGCATACAACACATTGTCATTTCCCTCTAGGTGAAGGAAAAAGATCATGTGTTACCTTTGAAATTCAGCTGGATGGAGTGCCTATTGGTTTTCTTGTCTTTCAAACATGCTCACTAGACCTCCTCTCTAAACTCCTCTAGAGTTGCACCTGATACAATAAAAATTATAGATGTTAATACATGGAAATTGAATTATGGAATGACATATATAACAAAAAAAATATAGTCACTTACCACATACAATTAGTCATCATGCATATTTACAACATTACCATGTCCACAATCTAGAGTGACACCCACTTGTAGCAACCATCAAGATAGAAATTAAACTACATGCAAAAGTATCATGATAATTTTCAATAATAGACCATAAAAGAGAAAATATAATGTCAAATTGACTAAGCTATTGCATACCTCTCTCAAAGGATTAGAACTGGCTATTGTTGCAAAAACTCCATGGTCCATCATGCCACCAACATCATCATGGTTGTCTAATGTCAACAACTGAAAATGAAACAACATATCTAATAGTCATATAAAGAAGTTCAAGTAGTCCCTTTATACTTGTCATAAAGGAACAGAAAATGAAAATGAAAAGAGCAACAATATGACTGTCATAAATGAGCAGGAATTAAAAATGTAAAAGTGTAGTGACTTCATAGATAAAAATGAAAAAAAAGCATGCATCATGAGTGCAAAAAAATTTGAAGGAAGCTAGTCAAGAATGGTGATACTAATAACAAAATTCAATACAAGGTAAAGTTCAATGACAATTGAAAGAAATTGAAACACAATGTTAAGAAAAATTTGGGTTTAGTGATGGTAGTCTATGCAACAGTATAATCCCTATTAGTGGTAGTGACCTTGCATGAAAGAGTAAACGGTTGGCCTTAGTTGAGAGTATAGTATAGTGCTTATAGATCACAAAATGGTGAAAGTACTAAGTCCACTGGGATAGTCAAAACTCTTGCAAATGTACAAGTTAAGTTCTCATTGATATTCAAATTGCATATGCTAATGAATTAATGTTAATGAGGGCCTGGTGTCAATATA
This sequence comes from Sequoiadendron giganteum, assembly GCA_007115665.2. Taxonomy (NCBI): domain Eukaryota; kingdom Viridiplantae; phylum Streptophyta; class Pinopsida; order Cupressales; family Cupressaceae; genus Sequoiadendron; species Sequoiadendron giganteum. The sequence goes on from CM021100.1 coordinate 425,487,445, forward strand.
TTGATAATGCCACAATGGAGTTCACATGAATGAAGTGATAATTACTATGTTACTAGTGGATTTCAAAGGGATAATGGAACATATGATGAATTAGGATATTTCTAGGGTTTTACTATAGCACATGAAGTTGGTTGTTGAGGTGTGCAACAGTAATGGAGAAGACAACTTTGGTCAATAATTAGTGGAAGGAAATATTTCTTGTAATGATATATGGAGGTGTTATAGCATAGAAGGGATAGAGACAAGACCAAGAGGGAATAATGGAACATATGATGAAATAATAGAGGTTATAATGGGAAGGGAGTCAAATGTGATAATGGAACATATAATGGACTACTAGTAGAGATTAGTGGGATGGTCCAAGAGTGGATCGTAGAATGTAGGGTTCAAACTATTAGAGGTTAATGGGATCGGATTAGTAGGGAATAAAGGAACATAGGGTGAATCAGGGGAAGATAACGGGACAAGACCAAGAGGGGATAATGGAACATATAGTGAAATAAGAGAGGGTAATGGGATGGGAATAGAAGGGGTTAATGGAACATAGGATGGACTAGAATAGATTAATGGGATGGGATAGGATGGGATAATAAAATATACTGTGAACTATTAGAGGTTAATGGGATGGGATTAGGAGGGAATAAAGGAACATAGGGTGAATTAGGGGAAGATAATGGGATAAGACCAAGAGGGGATAATGGAGCATGCAGTGAAATAAGAGAGGGTAATGGGATGGGAATAGAAGGGGTTAATGGAACATAGGATGGACTAGTATAGATTGATGGGATGGGCTAGGATGGGATAACAAAATATAGGGTAAGAAATTAGAGGTTAATGGGATGGGATTAGTAGGGAATAAAACCACATAGGGTGAATTAGAAGGTGTCTAGGGTTTGACTATAGTACATGAAGTGGTAACTTGATATGTGTGTAGTAATAAAACATAATATTTATAGGGTGAAACGTGGATAAAGATGGCATAACATAGAGCATTGGTAAAGGAACATAGGGTGGAACATAGGGTGAAATAATAAAGGGTACAATAATATGGGAGTAGAAGGGCATGATGAAACATAGGATGGACTAGTAGATATTAGTGGGATGGTCTAGGAGGGGATCATGGAAAATAGGGTGACTATTAAATGTTAATGGGATGGTATTAGGAAGGAATAAAGGAACGTAAAGTAAATTAGGAGAAGATAATGTGACACAATCAGGAGGGGATGATGGAACATAGAATATACTAGTAGAGATTAATTAGATGAGCTATGATGGGATAATAAAAAAATTTTAAGGTGAACTATACTAGAGGTTAATGGGAAGTAATTAGGAGGGAATATTAGACCATAAAGTGAATTAGGTGGTGTCTAAGGTTTGAATATAGGACATGAGGTGGTAACTTGAGGTGTGTAGTAATAATTTATAAGAGATTTGGTCAATAATGAGAAAAAGGAAAGGTTTCTTGTAACAATGTGTATAAGATGAAATATGGAGGAAGGTGGTATAGTATGTAAGGTATCAAAGATTGGGATATGTTATATAAAATGGTTAAAATATGTGTGATGAAAGGAATGGAAGAATGAGATGGACATTAAATGGTAAATATAATTAGGATCTCACAAGACCAACCAATTTTTGTGTTTCTCATCAATTTTTTAGATTTGTATATACAAAATTACGAAAATTAGCTAACATTATTTTACAACACCATTAATGAATAAAGGTTAATTGAGTGAAAGTTGTATGAGGACATGAATTGCAAGGTGTGGAGCTCAAAGGTCCACTAGGAAACTGTTTGACATCCATAACATGTTATGAGACAAACATTCAAATATAACATTCAACTATTCAAATACAATTATAATATCTTTAATACTAGTTGCATACTTGTGGACTTAATGTCGAGAATGAATAAGGGTCTGTAAGAATGGAGCACGTCTCATGAACACTCTGACCCTAAAATCTCATCATATCAATTCTACTAATTTAGTTATTCTTAAATTTTAAAATATAATTCAATAAACAAAATTAAATGAACTTGTTGAGTTTTACTAAGTATCAATTTCGTATGAATTATTTAGCAATTCATCGATCATAGCCATTGCCCCTACAACTAATGTAGGTTGTGTATCTACATCCCGAGCACTCTGATAATCATACATGCAAATATTTTTGCAAGCACCACAATGGTGGGGTGGAACTCGAGGCCTACATGTCTCCTCCACATCAGGCTCTACTAGAGGCCTTGCACACTATATAATGTTTTGGGTGAGTGAGTTAATCAAATCTAGTGTGTCCACCTCTACACTTTCCTTAACAATGGAAGGAACAAAAACATGCTCCATCATGGGTTTGGCCAAGGGTCTCAATGCCAACTATGTATTACATTGTGCACTAGGTCTATCATGTGTGGAGCCCACACCTACCCTAAAAGTCTAATATGTCAAAATAATTTGACATCTTATTATGGACAAACTCACAATAGAGTTTCCTTAAAAAGTATTGTGGTACCTCATGGTTATTGCATGGAGGTTGGTTAAATACCATCCACTACCACTCCCAAAATTTATTTTTAATTAACTCATGGTGGCACCAATGGATGGGGAACCTCTTGCATGCATGAGACAAAGGTGTGTTGGTTTTCGAGTTTGTAAATAGGGCACACAAGTCGACTTTACTACCTTTTTGTTTTTCACATCTACATATGACAAACCACTAGCATAAAATTTTCTCAACTCATGCCTCTTATTTGGCCAAAAATTTATTTTCTCACTCATTTCTCCTACATGAGATACAATTGACTTCAATGATTCGGCAATCCCTCTCCTATAAGGGTGGGTTTTAGCATGCTCAGTTAATCTTCCAATTAATTTCTCAATGTCTCTTTTATTGTTTTCAATTTGATTTAGGATATTTTCTTGTGTTCCTTGAGGATGTCTATGAATAGATGGAGGGGTTTTAGATTGTTCTTGTATAGGAGGCTCTTCGTGAGGGGGTGATTGTGAATTCTCAATGTTTGGAGATGGAGATTCATTCCCTAAGAATTAGAACAAAGTTTTATTAAGAAAACCTATTTCAATCTACATTCTAAATCAAATTCAAAATAAAAATGACATGTTGGTGGCATCCTCATGAATAATTGCAAGCTAAGAGTACAAAAAATGGAAGATATTTAGCGAGTGCAAGTTGCAGAGCTGAAAAACTCCAAGCCAAGTTGTGGGTGAACAAAAAATAAGGTTAGAAATGTGTTTTTTTTGTTTTAATATAAATTTTCTATTTGGTGCATGCCAAATTTGGTGCACGCCAAATTAGCAATTTAAATTTGGCACATGCCAAATGCTCTTTTTTAGCATTTTTTGCATTTTTTTCAATTTGTCATCAAAACTGTGTCACAGATCCATGCACTTACCCTTAAGACCTTCTTACTAAAATATAATATTTAAAGTCATTTGATAAAAATATATAAGACACTATCTTATTGGGATAAATATCATATTCTCATGCTTAGATTTTCTTCACTACTTTGGTTTGACAAGTTGGTCATTTTGGTTAAACACAACTTAGAGAGATTCTTAAATTTTCACTGAAGCTCTCTCAAATTATATATATATATATATAAATTCAGTATCATGTGAATCAACACAATTTTAAAAATGTTTATAAAAGAAAGCTACTTTGATCAACCATCTAGTCACAGTGGTTCTTATTTATATTTTTGCATAAATAACCTAAGCTTTCCGTACATGCATTCATATACTTTCCCAAACAAACACACTTTGCACATAGCAGTGGTGAAAGAAAACTCAGAATAATAAAAGAACTTTTTATCAAATTTTAAAAGACAAAGAAGGAGAATTATTTAAATCATGCCTAGAATTAAACAACTTTTATTTCATTATGGTATTCCTTGCTTCAATTCTACACTTTTAACTCAGACTTGAACCTTTTTTCTTATCTAATACAATGCTCAACAGTATCCTTGTATCGCTTTCTTGATTCTTTTACTATTAGTCTCCAACTATTAAGCAATCTAAATTTGATACAATCAAGCTATTCTCACTCTATGGTGTATTGATATGCATTTTACAAAGCTCCCCACACTATGTTATTTTTTTCATCTATTCTCATATATGCAACTCTCTCTAGCATTGCAAAACTCATGAACAATCTGCACAATGAGAAGTTGATACATATTTATGCTTGAACAAATTTTATAAATAAATTAAACAATTTTTATTTGGAGGCTCGAATAGCTCCACTACTACCACCGTTTAAAATACCTTGCCAAACGTGAAAAAAACCCTCAAGATAGTTGATAATTCTGCTCATAAAATTTCCACAACTAACATCTTAACTAGGTCAATTCCCTTCCAAACTCTCTACGTAAGAATGCAATTATAATATATTGTATTTTCAGTTTGAAAAGTTCTTCAAAACTAATCAAACTCTTCCACATTTTCAACATCTTAGTATGTTGTTACATGGCAATTCTATTGCAATTTGAAATAGTCTTTAAAAAAAAATTGATTTCCCCCTCTTATTGCCACATTTTTCTAAGTTTTTTACAAGAGTGTAGAACATAGTTAAATTGGATTCCTTACATGCAACCATTCCAGTGCCATGACTAGCATATTGACTTGTTCATAGCATTAAAAATGCAATTGTAAAAGTCTTCAGAAAGAGTCTGAGAATGGCATGACTTGCAACCATTGTCATGCCTCATCCCTTCATTTATTCACTACCCAAGTCATGGGCTCCATAATAGTAGTAACATATGCCTAAAACTCTCCATGCCTCTTCATATGGCAGCTAGTATGGGCCAGCATAACAAAAAATCTGCCACTTTCATGGCTTTTAAAACGAGTTTTATATGTGTTAAGATCAGCCACTACGCGGCTTATATTGTAATTAGCCGATAGGCTATTTACATGGGGAGATCCCGGTCTGACGCCACCGGAGAGGAAAGATAGCCAGGAAAGAGGATGTTAGCCAAATCGAAGGTGAAATTAAAGTGTATGCTTTATCTTAGCTCCTCCCGTATTAATCGTTGGAAAACAAGGTAGGTACAATCATTCAATATGACGTTGCATCTCACATTCAATTAACTGGAACAATTTTTTCGTGCTAACTGCCTTTAGGATTTTAAAAATCCCCGTTTTGTGTTTTGCAATGAAATAAGTGTGATTACCATGCCACGTCTGATATTTCTGTTAGAAATAATTTTGGGTCCCGCTTTTCCCATCCACGTTGGATTTTACCCCTTTGTTGACCATTCATCAAACTAGGTCAGCAGAATTTGGAGTGGAATCACGGTGGAAGATATTTGTCGTTCCGTACGGTCTATTGTCCATAAATGTGTAGATTTAATAAGAAAAAGGGTATCCAAGTTTGATGGCTTTTGAATAGGAATAAAAAAATATACATAAATTGTGTCACAAGTTCTAGATATTTAAATTATTTTAATATATGATTTTTTTTTAAATTGTCTCACACAAATGAAATAATATGTCTACATATGATGACACCCCAATCTCACAAACAAAAAAAATACTTTAAGTTGACAACTACTTTTTCCTTTTAAAGATCAATGCACACCAAAATTTGAATGGAAACATAACCAATAAAAAATTCAACAATATTGATATTCATAATAATTAAATGTTTACCATTTGGATTTCAATTCTTTATTTTTTATCCTCTTCTCTTCTTGGCCCTCTTCTTCTTTTAGTTTTGATTTCTTAGATGTCCAATCTTCTTCCTCTTCAATGTTCTATGATCCCTTTGTCTTATTCATATCTCAATCTTCTACACAAAGACTTTTATTAGCATTCCAAAGTTGATTTCCAGATCAAATGACATAACAAACCTCTAGTTGGTTTTTTAAACCACATTAACTCTGCAAATATTGATTTGGAGGAAATTTCTTCAAACTGATCTTCTACCTACGACACCCCCTCACTACTCCTTTCCATTTTGAAACAGATGTGGTCCTTCTCATTCTTTCTATAATCTTCCTTTATTCGGTGGTTCATAAATTTCAATATCCTAGCAATACTTACTCATGTTCCAATCTATATTTTGTTCATTCATCCTTAAGCATGGAGCCTTGCACTTGCATAAAAATTCAAATAGAATTTGTTCCACTCATGCATATCCTTCTTCTCTCACTGTCCACTCATCATTCCAATAATTTTTATGCAGTCTCATGTATTCTCCAAAACCAATTTGCAGCCCCTAAAGTACCTACATACCCCTCATTCACATGCAAGTAATGGATTTTTTCTCTGTTGGGCCCCTATCACCCCTATGCAACCACCTTACACATATTTCTAGGAAACTCTTATCTCTTATCTCTGCCATCAACCACCTTACATGCTATGGTTTTGTAACTTCCTTATAATGAAAATGTGTAATTGATTGGTAAAAAACTAAATCTCTATCTCTTATCTCTTTTCTACCGATGGTGTTAAAAGCTCCTACATCAACATATGTATGTATAATCTAAATATAAATGGATAACAAAAAAATGAAAAATGAGTCAATCAGAGGTGGTTGAAAATAACAACTTCTTAACCTAGTCTTCCCAGGCTGGTCTACCATCTTCCCATTCTCTTTGGCCTTGACAAGCAACTTGATCTGAGTTTAAAACTCTAACAACAATTCTTCTCCTTGTTCTGGTGAAGTAGGTACCAGATTCATCCCTTTTGCCTTGCTTGAATTGAGTAGAGTTTTAGAAATCAATAGTAATTTGGGATTGACTAGATCCCTTACTTCTCCACACTATAGTATGATATGCTCTTTTTGTGCTTGAAGTTGGAAAATTTTCTTATGAAGATCTTCAATTTTACATCTTGTGACACTAGTGAGCTCAATAGTCGGGTCATATGCATTGAAGGAGGCATTAATTTTTAACTCAATAGTCCATCTCCTTCATTATGCTCTATGTGGCTTTGGGCCACTTCATTCCATAATGCAATGATGTCTTTTCCTCATCTACAATGCTTTCAACATCTTTCAATAATTCAAAAAAATTCTTATGTGGAGCAACACACTTCTCTATCATCTCCATTATTTTCTTATCACTCAATCTCTTTTCAACTTCCTTCTCAGATTCTTCCTTAAGTCTAGATGCATAATATTTGAATGAATCAACTAAAAGCTTAAAAATTTCAATACTAGATAGTGTGGTATCCACATGTGATACGAGTATGATCTCTTGAAACACTTTGATTACCTCATCCATCAGTTATTTTCTCTTTTGATGGGTTTGAATTATCTCCTTTCTTATGGATGCATGGAAAAAGTCTCTTAGTTGTATCTTGTCAATAGGATAGATCTTGTTCAAATAAACATTACCTTGACTCATCGATAGTTGTAGCAATTGATAGGACACAATAGGTTGGAAACTATGCTGAACACTTAATAAGTTTCTCAGAGAATCTCTGGAGGAGCCAAAAGATTCACCAAGAGACTTTGCAGTCTCCAGAACCTTATCCTTTTCTTCTGTAGTCTTTCCAGAGTCAGTTGTTTCATCCTTTTTAGTATCTCCAGATGCATATTTGTCTTTGTTTTCTTCTTCTTCTTTATTCTCGTCTTCCTTATCTTCATGCTCTTCTTCCTTGCCATGCTCTTCACCTTCCTTATCAACAACCTTTTCTCCATCATCCACTTTTTCTTCTACATGCTTTGCATCAATTTTTTTATCATCAACCCTATTTGAGTTCACTTCTTCTGTAGTATTATCTATGTTTATTGGAGGAGGGACTTCAACATCCTATATTAGAGGAGTTTCCTTTGCAATGTATTCTTCTTCATTTGATTTTGTCATATCCTCCACTTCTGGAGGGTTGCTATTTGTTGTAGCTTCTTCATCCATATCTTGCTCATGTTGAGCCTCATCAGTGTGTACTTCTACATTGGTTTCATCATTCACTTCTCCAGTCATCGAAAGCAGTCCTAGATTTTGAACAATCTCCTCAACTTTATCATTGATTTCTTTTCGAAATCTCTCCAAATCACTTTGGTATTTTCCCATAAGGACTTTTATTCTTTACTTAGTTCTCATATCTTTACTATATACAATGACCAATGTGGCCTTGTCATTTTCTGAAAGTGAAGCACCAACTCTTTCGAAGGCTTCATCTTTCATCCTTTCATGTTCCATTATAGCTTCTTCCCTTCTTTTCAGTAGGATGTTTCATACATCATCAGGAATATCCTTCCTGATATTCTTCATATCAACCTCAAATACAATGATATATATGGTCATTTCCTCAAGAATGGTTGCCTTGTCCACCTCATTTGACTCCTTGTACAACTCTATAGTTTCCTTCAACATGTCATTATGCACAATACTATTAAACTGTGCGTCTAAATTCATTGGAGAATGAGGTATTTCCTGTTGTTTTAGCTTATTGACCTTCACTAAAGACTTATTCTTTTGACTTGTCTCTTTCTCCTTCTTCTCCTTTTCTCTCAACTAAATCTTGAATGCCTCTTTCTCTTTTTCTATTTCTTCTTCACTCTATGCATCTACTATTTCAATTATTCTTATTTTTGTGCTAGCTTCACCTTGTTATGCCTCTTTCCTTCCTCTCCAGATCAATTGTGATCCTTCTTCTTTCAGTCATCTTCTTCATCAACAACATCAATTCTTATACCCTTCTCCCTTGTAGCTTTTTTCTTGACTCTTCTTCTTGTAGGGGTAGCAGGGGGTGTTGTGGTGGCGGTCTTTTTCTTCTCTGCCCTAGTGGCATGCACTATTGGAGCATATTTCTCCCTAGCTAGAGGACTAGCAATCAATTTTATTTTTCTCTCTAGCAGATGGTAAAGCCATGGAGGACCTTTCTACAAAGGGAGGAGTGGTAGATATTCTTCCTGTTCTTCTAGTACTCCCTGATGCTTCAACTGCACTCTTGTTTACTCTAGCTCATGCTCTTGCATATTGATGAGAGTTAATTATATTCTATTTTATGCCATATTTTATACTATTTTATATGCCTTCATTTCCATTCTCATATTCCATTTCCATACATTGTCATGTCATTTTATCACCTTTATGTTGCATATGATTAAATTTAAATAAGTGATATTTAATATAGTTTTGAGATAAAATATGAAAATTAATTATTGATTGTCTCTACTAAAAATAATTTTTATTTCAACTTATGCGAATTGAATAGGAAGAAGAATGAAGATTTCTTGTCACATTCTTCATAGGAACCTTCCTGTCACCTTCTTCACAAAAATATGGCTTTTGCTTATTGTTGTAGTTTCCCCTTCTATGTAGTTGACTCCAGCCTCCATAGTGACAAGATTTCACTCCTTGATTCTGATTGTGCACCATTTTATCTATGACATATTTCCTTTGGTTCTTTCTTTGTGGCACATTTATTCTATTCACAACACATATTCCCATGTGTTTCTTGGGTTGGACACATGGTTTCCACTATCATGTTTTTATTTCATTGGACTTTGTGTCTATATTATTTAGCTACATGGATTCATTTTACAATAGTATCCTTGCAAATCATCATTATTTTACATCCAATCAGCATAATTTGTTATAACAGTTGCATTTGCCAACTATATGGAGGAGAAAATTGCAAATATTCTTGTTTCCTATTTTCATCTTCTGGTATAACAAGATTGTTTTTAATTTTTTATAATGTGAACCATTGCATTATAGTTTGTTGGTCATAGGTTAAAACAAAAAAATCTTTTTATGGACCTATCGGTTATACACTACACATATATAAAAATTTTGTATAAGCTGAAAGGGGAGAGTGGACTTTTGTGTCATTTTTGATAATAGAAAACAATGTTTATTCTAATCAATGCAACGTATAATTGCTCTCATCCCATCCATCATGTGAACCAAAATCAAGGGTCCACTCCTTGGGAAACCTCAGTGATATTTTAGTAGTTTTTATTATTTCAGTAACGTGTGTTTTTATTACATTTTATTCTCATTTTGGTTCTTACTTATTTTTGTAGTAATTGTGAGTATGGTTTGGCGCTTGCCATTTATAATTTGATCACAAATTATAGTATTATTTTCTAAATAATTTATCAGTGCGTTATCTTGCTATTACTGTAGCGACTCTTGTTGTTACTATCACAAATTGGTTTGTCACAATTAATAGTTCTTGTCGTAATTTATGTCTGTTGTAGAAAAAGTACAAAACTAGTTACAATTTTTGTAGCAGTTCATGTCATGTAATAAAAACAAAAACATTAATTTTATTTTCAACTTAGGTAATTTTTTTATTTTAGGAGTGCATTCTCATCCCCACTCACCTCACAACTTGTATCCCTTGTTCATATAGCCACAACATCTTTCACAAGTTTATGCCCCCAGATTGACACTTAGACCAAGTTGAATCTATTTATTAATCCCTCTTATTCTTTACTCCTATTTTGACCCATCATTTTGGTTTCATTTTTAGGGAAAGGTGTTAAAGGCCTGTTAGTCTTGTAAGATGAGTTAGCACCAATGCATTAGGATGAAAGCTCATGCAACTGCTAGCCTTGCCTAGGTGTTTAGTCCTAATTTAAATTATTTAAATCATATAGATGAATGATTAGAAATTTATAGGTAGATCTTAGAAGTTAAAACCATTTATATATCAAAACCAATTGTTGTGAGTTAACTGATAGGAAAAAAGTAAGTTTGAAGAAACAACATAAAAAAAAAAAATGTTGCATTTTCAAGGTAATTCAAACACATCACTTTTCAAGGAAAAATTCTTTAAAAATGAAGAATCTAAAGGTCATGCAAGAAGAAAAATGTACTTGGTAGCGAGGGCTCCACCCCTCAACATTGACCCATATCATGATAGGGAGCACACCTAGGGCACTGCCCTAGGAATCCACAAGGGGTGCTACCCCTTGACCCCACTAGGGGTTGCCAACGCTAGACCCCCGCTTTCAAATTTTTTTAAAAAAGAGAAAATTTATGATGGAATCATGCTGACACAAAGTGATGTTTTTCCCCTCTACCTAATGAATGCAACTTAGATAATCTTGATCATCCAATACCATTGTCACAAACATCTACAAATTTTATTTCCATAGTTGGGAAAGAACAAATAATTGATGAATTTTTAGGACAATAGAATTTCAAAAATAAATATTTAGCCATTTATTGTTATGATTGTTGCAAGGAAGAAGCTAAGTGTACATGCCAAGTTGTTCAAGAGTACATGGTGAAAGAGATAGATTCTATAAGTGATCCTTGACATGACAAAGGTGGAAGTGAAAAAGTCCTCTTTGTAACTCAAGGACAACTTCACACATCAAATTGGGAAGATCAAGGTATCCTTAATGATTTTAAAATGCCTTATAATTCTATTGGGTTTGAAAGGCGATATGTTTCTTCATAAAATGTTTCTCTACCTAAAATTTATGATGAATGGGAAAAATATCCATCTTACCAAAAATGTTAGTGAATTCTCACAACAACCACAATACCCATCACATATATCACCATCTCCACCATATCCATCTTATATATTACCATCTCCACAATATCCATCCTCTCTATTACCACCCACTCTATATGCAACACAACCTTTACCATTGTCATTATCCCATTCATATCATCCACCATATACTCCAACATATCCACCAAGAGAAATTGCAATTCCTAATAAATTATTATTATCCAATAAGGTGGTTCAAACTACAGTTAATAATGAGATTTTATTGATCCCTTTACATTCTATTAATGTGCTTGAAATTGGTGAATCACAATTACAATATATTCATACAACTAAAAGATGTGATTTTGGTTTAATTGTGTGAACCCCAATCCTATACCCCCACAAATACAAGAAGCAAACACATTAGTAAGCTCATATGTAAGATAAAATAAGGATTCCCCATGAAACCCATCTACAATGCTTAATAATAGGAAAAATGAATAACAAACATGAAAAGATAAATGAAATCCCAATTAAGCAATGCAAACTCTTGATCCCATGGGGTAGTTGGTGCCAATTGGTTTGTCAAAATTGGCACTTTCCCAAATCCTTTGTAAGATTTGTGATAATTTGTGGATGATTGAAGCTCCTTGATGAGATTTTTGTATAACCTTGCTATGAAATTATGAAAAATGATGAACACTTGCTATGAAGTAGACAAAATTAGCTCTTAATTTGAAGAGAGTAACTTTGCTCAAATTATGGATGATTGAATGAGAGGAAGACTCTCTCATTTATAGATTTCCAAATTGGAAAAGAGAGTGAAATTGAGCAACGTGGGATCATTCAACATCCAATGGCCAAGTGCCACTTGTCAAGATGTGAATGGTTGAAGGTTGTGCACATTTTGATCAAAGTGTCAATAAATGATATTAGGTGGAATTTCAAAATAGTGAAATGACATGTGAGAGGGAAAAAAAATGAAGTTAATGCCACTTGGCTAAATGCATAAGGACATGTAAGAGGAGTGAATGTTGTTTTGGAAAGACAAATCCACTTGGATTTGAATACAAATTTGAAGGAATATTTCTCCTTTATTCCATGTTGAGAGAAAATAGTCAATTTAATAAATCAAAGTAATTGATTTATTGTGCAAGTTGCATTCTCTAGAGAATGTGACATGGATTAAGATTAAATTAATCAAATTTTAATTAATTTAATAAGGAATTAGGAGATGTGACAATTTAGACTTAAATTTATGAATTGATTTAAATCAAATCGAGAGGAAGGGTTTAATTAAATAAATGTAAATTGATTTATTTAACTAAAGGGGATAATGTTAGATTAAATCAAATAAGATTTAATTTATTCAATTTAATAAGAGGAATTTAGAGATTCAATTTAAATAAAATGAATTATTTAAATGAACATAGATAGAGGATTAATTGATTAATTTAATCAACAAGGGAGAATGACCTAATTAAATAAATAATGATTTATCTAATTAAGAGGTGAAAAGTGTTAATAAGTTGAGAGTATGATTTAGGAAGAAGCGATGTTAGAAATCAGGATCAAGTGTGTTGGTCAATTTTCCATGTCTACAATTTTGCCCCTCTTTGAAGCAATGCATTTGTTGTGTTGGTTCAAAGAATAAACTATTGTGATCAAAGTTCAAAATTTATTGATTTTTTTGAATGCCCCACTGTTGCCTCAGTGGAAGGATTATGCTGATATGTTGCCCCCATGAGAGATCAGACGAAAATTTTGATTTTTGGATGATGTCGTGAAAAAAGAGGACAAGGTGCCTGATAGGTCCAAAAACACCCCAGGATTTCAAAAAATACGTTACAATGCTAAAAAAAAAGCTGCAACATGACCCTCGGTTGGACAAAAATGGGATCGCGGGACCAAAACCCTAGTTGGATGGTCAAATTAGGTTAAAAAACCCTAATTTGTAGGCTCAAATAGACCTTGAGAGGTCACTTTCAATTTATTTGCACACTTAGCCTTCATAATTTCTGCACTTTGAGCTCTGAGTTCCAATCGAGATGGCACAACAACAGCTTCCCAGACACATGTCAGAGAGGATACGAGTGAACCAACAGCCAGTAAGCGTAGGACCCGTTGTATGTACCCCCATCTCGACTTTTGATTTTATCATTTTATGTGCATTTAATAGGGTTTAGGTCAACTTTAGGTCAAGCGATGCTATATAGCACTGCTGCAAATGTTCAATTGGCACCGCGATCCTCAAACTACACCGCATATGAAAATAGCATCAACGTGGGTCAGTTAGGAGATTAGGGTTTCTTGTCAAATTCAGCCACATATGAAAATTCGACTGCACAACATAGTTTGAAACTAGGGTTTTGGCACAAAGTCAGCCACATACATGAATTGGATCATGCAATGCAATTTGGAGTTTAGAATTTGGAAAAATCCTCCGTGGCGACATAGTTTGGAAGTTTTCAAATTGGGCCGCATTTGCAAACAACATCGTTTTTGTTGTTTCAAATGTAAAAACCTGACTCGGGAGGCAATTTTTTTTACGAGACTTGATGTGATGGTTTCTCTTATGCAGGAGAACCTTGACATGCTTCATTCGAAGGAGAAAAAATGGTAAATGCTCAAGAGATTATAGGTTATGCACATATTCCTTGAGGAGAAACTTGGTATGCTCAGCCTTTGGTTTGTTGCTTATGTTCCTCTTGTGGATGATGATAGCTTTGGCCGAGCGGTGGCACAGTGAGACCTCCTCATTCCATCTTCCTACCAACGAGGCCACCATCACACTCAAGGACGTCTGATGCATCCTTCCACTGCCCATCCACTAAGGGGTAAGTGCAAGAAGTTGAGACCACGAAACGGGGAAGTTTTTGCCTTAGCCAAAAAATGAAATTGGCATTGCAAAAACGGGATTTTGTTTTTAATAAACGGGATCCCGAGCCAAAAATTAAAAAACGAGATCCCGCTTTTCAAAAAACGAGATCCTGTTTTGAAAAAATCATTTTGGAAAGTTTTCAAAATGGCATCCCGTTTGTAAAGATTTGGTTTTGGAAATGTCCATTTTTAAAATTTTCCATTTTGGAAAACAAAACGGATCCTTTTCAAAAATTCCAAAAATGGCGTTTTCGATACTTTTCAAAACGGGATCCTGTTTTTTAAAATTTCAATTGTAGGTCGGGTTTTTTTTTTTTTTTTAGGTTCGGGAAATGGTTTGGGGATCCGAACCTAAGCCATGGACCTAGTTTGACCTACAAGTTGAAGGACCTAGCAATGTCACAAAAAAATATTGACTTTGGGCATACGTCTGAAGGCTTTATTTGTAGATTTTTTCGATGAAATTAAAACCCATTATAGATTAGACAGTGTAGATTCCAAATATGTAATTTTTTTTACAATTGGATTATTTTTTTTATTATTCATTTAATTTCTAATTAAACAGGTCCATAAACTTGAATTATCAGTGTTTTTTAGTATTTTAATAATTTTTTATCAACATAACATTTTTATGAACGGATTGCACAAGGGCAAACTTCAGACAATTCTTTTCAATTTAAAAAAATAAAAAAATAAAAAAATGATAAGTTTAGGTCATCTTATGCGTGTCATACACGATGATTTTTCAAAATGACAAATATGCCAAATAAAAATTTAACAAAAAAAAAAATATTCAATAAAAAATTACAAAAAAATATAAAAGGCAAGTTTCAATGAGTCACAAATATTTTTCCAAAATTATTTAGAAAAATACAATAATTTAGGTCAAAATATGGATGTTGTACAAGTGCATGGTATGGTAAAAAAAATGACTTTCAAATAGTGGTTTTTAGAAATGCTTATTGAACTCAATTTGTACAATCTGGGTAGTGAAATAAATTACATATTTGGAAACTAGACTCCGAGTACTACATTTTATGATGAGTAACTTTTTCGAAGATTCCATCTCTAAGTGCTTCAAATTTTAAGGTCAAAGTGTCAAATTCTGAAAATCAGGGAAAACACTTCCACTTTTTGGCCAAAAAGTGGACTCAACTTCTTGCCAGCACCCGAAGCCAAAGTGGTTTATGATCCAGATGTTGGTAGGGATGCTTGCTATGATGTGATGGGTGTTGATGAGATCCATTTCTTTGATGGACAGATTGACCTGGAGAGATACTGAGGTATAGCGGCCACCTACATTTTGATTGGTGTAGCTATCATTTCAGGTCTTGTGGCACCAGATCGGCGGGGTCGATACTTCAGTCTAGGTTGGGGACTGTCATGGTAGCATATGGTTATCCGTAGGGAGTGCTTTTCTTGGGGTCCAATGATGTTGGCCTCTTTATAAAAAAAAATCATGAGTTTGTGTATCTTGACAGTAGGTCCCTCAGGGCTGGAGTTACTTTGTTACACATCTGGGCATGGGAGTGGATTCCAGTGCTTCGTCCAGATGTCACATCGATTATGCTAGATATTGATGAACCCATTATCTGATGATATGGAGGGGCACAGATCTGCTTTACTCATATCGACACAGGTGGCATTGCATATTGGCAATGAGCCCTTGATGAGATGAGGGAGTTCATTTGGAGGCCTTGGATGGTTATAGGCCCATGGTATGATGATGCAGAGTAAATTTTTTTACTCGAAAGGACAGATGGATGTAGGGCCGAGAGCATACTATGATAGAGCACTACCTTCTAGATAGGGTGGCCTGACAGTTTGGCGATATGTGGGACAGACCGAATGATGAGTATGTGGCGATCTTCACCCATTCATCATGAGAGACAACATGGGGCCAATCCATCCTAGCATCGGAGATAGTAGCCTCATTGAGACACCTAGTGGCCAGGCCATGGTCATATGATCAGGGGTCGGCAGATGCAGGAGTGACCTAGGCATATAGAGCTTGGTTTAGGCCTCCTTTGAGATTGACAGTTCCAGGTGCGGCTCTCCCACAGCGGAGGCCTAGAGGTGGGTCAACTGGTAGGGGCAGGGGTCGGGGAGGTAGAGGTGATGATGATAGAAATGGTGATGAGGATAGGATAGGAGGTGGAATTCCTCCACATCAGACACTACCATGAGACTAGGCACCACCACGGCCTCTAACACCACCGCACGACCAGGAACCACCATGAGTAGGGATACAAGATGACCAGCCTAGAGATGAGGATAGAGTAGTCCCTCAGTAGCAGCCACCAAGGTAGCTAGATCACAGAGATGCACTGATCCAATAGTTGCAGGGTCCGATTCAGATATTGACAGCAGAGAGAGACTAGGTTTGGTAACAAATTTTGACAGTTACTGTTGAGAGGGACCAGACTCAATCCAAGAGGGATCAGGAGGCTGGTCAACGGAGGTAGCTAGAGAACCTAGCCTCATCATCCCAGGGCCGATCAGTTTCCTTACCGACTTACAAAGAGGCAGTCAAAGAGGCCGAGTATTATTGGTAGCATTATAGACAGATGGTGCGAGTAGCAAGCCGGGTGCCAGACTACTCTCAGCAAACAGGGATGAGGCCACCAGAGGATCATGATGACAAGCCTTTTTGGTTAGGGGTACAACCAGTAGGGCTAGCCCTTTGATCATAGGCAGTTTTCCATTTTTTAGTCATGGGCTGTGATTATTGCCCCTATTGTATCATGTATTTTTATGTAGATTTGATCCAATTTTGTACCATGACATTTGTACATTTTGATGATATATATATGATATGGTTCTACTTATGATATTCCATGCAGATGCATTTTAATTTTATATGTGTAATGAGATGTTTATGAAATGTTCTATGCTTATGCAATATAATGTATGTTTCTTCATGATGAATATGGATGCATTTTGATGACAATCGTATGGATGAAATGAATGCTAATGATTATGATTCAAATGATATGCAAATGATTGTGTAATGATAATGGATCCTAATGATTTCTATTATGTTCTTAATGATTCATGTAATGTATGAATGTAATGCAATGATTTCTTAAGATGCTTAGAATAACAAATCTATATTATTCTTCATAACTTGAGATGATGGTAATGCGAGATGATATGATGTGGTATGATTTGTATGATATGATATGCACTTATGCTTATGATTTTATGGATGCAGGGTGGATGCATTAGTGATGTTCTGATTAAATTTCATGGTGCCATGTTAGTGTGGAAAGAAGATAAAATAAAGAGTTCGAAAAA
Organism: Sequoiadendron giganteum; assembly: GCA_007115665.2. Classification (NCBI taxonomy): domain Eukaryota; kingdom Viridiplantae; phylum Streptophyta; class Pinopsida; order Cupressales; family Cupressaceae; genus Sequoiadendron; species Sequoiadendron giganteum. The sequence continues at coordinate 425,505,045 of CM021100.1, forward strand.
GTCATTAAGATGATGATGATTTTCTTACCAGAAGTCGGGATTTTCAAAGGGCCAATTAATCTATGTTTGATAACACACATAGGTACGATGCATCAAGGTATAAAGAACCAGGATGGTGTTGTACGTAGTGTGATGGACTTTGACTCAATGATTAGATAGGATTATTCTTGTTGACACTTAGCATATAAAACTTTGTTCAGGATGTAGTTCAGATACTCTAAACATCTCGAGACAAAACATAGAAAGGAAAGCCTTCCTATGTGGTCAACAAGATACCTAAAACACCCTTCCTACAAACCAAACAAAGCACACATGACTAAGTTATTTAACATGAGTATCCCATAAGAACAGTGGATAAAAAAGATAATGATCATTGCCCCATTTCTTTCTCTCTAAACCTATTTTTTCTTAGGCATCATCGAGAGGTCCTTGGAATGAGTGCAAAATAAGATAAGTCACAAAGACCAAGGAAAAAGTAAACAAACAAGCCAATGTTCTTCATATCTCTAGCCAAGGGTAAACTACTACAAGATACTTGATGGTTATGTCCATCATGGGAAGGATACATCCTAGGACATGTTGTGATCAGGGTTTTGGTGAGATTGATTGGGTGATGAGCTATTGATACTCTGAGTTGATCAACTTGCTTGCTAACTGACCTAGGCTTGAGACTTTGACGGTTAGGGTGTTCACTTTAAAACCTGCTAGACTTAATTCCAACTGACCCACCAAGGGATGAAGGCGATGATTGATTTAGTAGGAATGAGACAATTGTGGGTGAAAGCGAGATGAGATGGATGCACCATTTTGGGTTTTCAAATGTTTTGAGGTTGTTTTGATTTTTTGATTTTTTAATTTTTTGGTATTTTCAAGATTTGCAATGAAGAGACTAACTTACAGACCTATCCTAGGGGTCTCAGGAGATGATCCATAAATTATATTTTCCTACGTTATATACACAGAGACTACATAGTTCGACTGACGACAGACTTGACTCAATGATGAGAAAGAAGGGAAAACAGATTGCCACATTGTGACAGACGCCTAAAGGATTGACCTAGGTTATCTCAGGGGATGATCAAAGATCAAAATTGCCTATGTTCAAGCTTAGAGACAACGTAGTTCAGACTAGATGATGTGCTTTTTTATTTTTTTAGATTTTTAACATGTTTTAGATTTTGATATGATTTGGATTTTTTTTAGATTTTTGGTTTTCTGAATGTTTTTGGATTTTTGATTTTAAAGAAGATCAATAGAATATACATGAATTCAATCTGATGTAGGTATAGGAACATGCCCCCAACATGATGTGATAGACTACTTCAATAAAGGTAGGACAAACTAACCTTGGGAATATGCGAAGTAGTACTATGGTGGAACATGATACGAGCACAAGATCAAGCTATGATACAAAGGTGAACGGATGGTGGAAGGATCAATGGAATGTAATGGATAAGTGAGTGTGTGGAAAAAGGCCATGAAGATCCTAGTGTATGGAGAGTTCTTTATTTACGCTTGGCACCTATTTGCCAAGTTTTCACCAAGGTACTTGTCCAAAGCACCACCGAAGTCGTTTTCACTAGAGGACGATTTTTCCTTTACTATTTTCAATCCTTTTTCTGATTTTATTTTTTTGGATTTTTGTATTTTTTGTATTTTTTTGTTGTCACTAAGATGCTTGTTTACCAGGTTTTCATCAGGGTGACCATTTTTTCAGGATATTTTTTTATTTTGTTGTATTTTTTGGTTTTATACCTTTCTTGATTTTAGGCATAAAACTTTTTGAAATGATAGTTGTTCAGGGGCTCCAACAGAGGCTTGCCTTTTGGTGTTGATAGATGATATGCCCTTGATTTATAGCTTGTTGTAATGATGAAAGGTCCCAACCAATTGGCCTCAAATTTACCTTTGCTATTTGGGTTTGATACGTTCTTCTAATTTCTTTTAGCACAAGTTTGCCGACTTGGAAGGTTTGCCTTCTAATATTCTTGTTCTAGCTAGGCTTTAGGCGGTTCTGATAGACCTATAGATGGTTGAGGGAATCCATTCACCGTTCATCTAATAACTCTAGCTCATTTAACCTTGAAACCCGATATTCCTCATCTGTAATGAGGTTTTGCATTGATATCCTTAATGATGGGAGCTTGATCTTGATTGGGAGGATGGCTTATGATCCATAGACTAGGGAGAATAGGGTGGCACTTGTTGGCATGCAGATGATGGTGTGGTAGGCCCATAAGGTGATATTTAGCTATAGATTATAGTCACAACCGAAGTCATTGACAATTTTCTTAAGGATTTTTAAGATAGTTTTATTAGTGGCTTATGCTTGGCCATTGCCTTGGAGATAGTACAGAGTGGAAAAGAAATGTTGGATTTTGAATTTATGGCATAGATCATAGACATCTTGATTCTTGAAAGGTGTCCCATTATCAAAGATAATGGATTGAGGGAAATTGTGTCAAAAAATGAGATAGTTCAGGATGAACTTGGATATCTACTTTTTGATTATGTAGGTCATGGGAATCGCTTCGACCCACTTTTTAAAGTAATTTGTGGCAGTGATGATGAATTTGTGGCCGTTGGATGAGGTGGGTGTGATTTTTCTAATGAGATCGAGCCCCCACTATGAAAAGGTCCAAGGTGTAACAATAGGATGAATCTCTTGAGTTGGTGCATGAATAAGGTCTCCATGTTGCTAGCACTATAAATACTTTCTAACAAATTTGTGTGCCTCTCCTTCCATTGTTGGCCAATAGTACCTGGTTGTCAGGAAACTTCTTAGCCAAGGTCATACCACTTGGGGGTGAATGGCAAGTGCCATTGTGAACCTCAGTCAGAGTAGTTAGGGCTTCCTCAGGATTTAAGCAACGCAATAGGGTTCCTTTAATGCTCCTACAATAGAGATTTTCTCCTAGGACGAAAAAACGTAAGGATCGTTTAAGGTTTGGGTTTATGTCAGCTGGGAGGACTCCTATTCTCAAGTAGGTGTAGATATCATGATACCAGGGATCACCAAGACCAACGATTTCACACACATATTCTGACTTTGGTACCTTGAATGCCGATATGAGAAGCTTCTCTACCAAGAATTCATGTTTTGGGACATTGCGAGGGATATCCAGTAAGGAGATAATTTTTTTCATGGCGTCAGCTACTCTATTGTTATCCCTTGGTATATGCTCAAAGGTGATATCAATGAATGATTCTTTGAGGCTCTCTACTAAATTCTTGTATGGTGTCAGCTTATCATCCCTAGTTTGGTAATCGCCATTGACTTGGTTGATAATAAGCTATGAATCCCCATACACCTTTAGTGCCATGACCCACCACTATGCTACAATCTTGAGACCTATGGTTAAAGCCTCATACTTTGCAATGTATTTAGTGCAGGGGAATGCCAATTTTTAGGATCTAGGTATACAATCCCCCTATGGGGTGATGAAGAAAACATCATCTCATAATCCATGTTGTGTATATGAGCCATCGAAGTAAAGTTTCCAGTGATCGAATATGCTGAGATTAAAGATGGATTCATCTAGAAACTCTGATATGAGTGGATTCTCTGAGTAGATTGGAGCCTCTACCGATTGGTTTACAAGCACCTGTCCCTTGATAGCCTTACACTCTACATATTCAATATCATGTTTTGTCAATATCATGACCCACTTGGTTGTTCACCCTATGAGAGTGGCCTTAGAGAGCAGATACTTTAGTGGATCTATCTTTGCAATCAACTTGATTTGATGAGCCAACATGTAGTGTCTAAATTTTTGGGCTACAAACACAACTGCCAAGAAAGCTTTTTCTATTGGTGTGCAATTGAGCTCATGCCCTACCATTATCCTTTTGATGTAGTATATTGCTCTTTCTCTTCCATTTTCATCATGTTGAGCTAGTAAAGCACCGAGAGCTACCATTGTTGCTAAAATATACAAGATTAATGGATTTCCTGGGATTAGCAGCATCAAAACTAGTGGCGTAAGTAGATATTCTTTGCTTTAACTAAATTCTTGATCACACTTTTCGTCCCAATTGTATGTTACTCCCTTGTGGAGTAGATGAGAATACAGGATCTGTTTATCCACCAACTGTGCTATGAATCTGCTGATGGATTGGAGTCTTCCTTGTAGCCCTCTAAGATATTTTATTGTCTTGGGTGCTTCCATGTCGAGGATCAGCCTGACCTTGGTGAAATCCACTTCTATTCCTCTCATTGATACTATATATCCTAGGATTTTGTCTGATTGCACACCAAAAACACATTTCTTGGGGTTAAATCTAACCTTGTATTTCTCCAATCTGTCAAAGATGGCACTTAAAGCTATTATATGATCTTGTCTTTTCCTTGAATTGGCCAATATATCATCCACATAATATTCCATAGTTTTGTGAATCATGTCATGAAAAATTAGTGTCATAGCCTTTTGATATGTCACTCTCGCATTCCTTAGCCCAAATGGCATCATGTTCCAGTAGTAGGTGCCCCATGGATACGTAAATGTTGTTTTATGCTAGTCTTCCTTTGCGATCATAATCTAGTTATACCTTGAGAAGCCATCCATCAGTGATAGAATCTCGTGTGCATACGTCATGTCTACTATCATATCAATGTTGGGTGGTGGAAAATCATCCTTAGGACGCACTTTGTTTAGGTCTCTGAAGTTAGTGCAGATACAGATGCCCCCATTTGGCTTTGAAACTGGCACAATATTGGACACCCATTATGGATAATCAATTGGGTGTATGAACCAAACATCCAGGATTTTCTATGATTATACCTTGACTAGCAGGGCTATCTGAGAGTGCATCTTTCTCAACTTTTATCTTACTAGTTTTTCCCTTGGGTAGACAACTAAATGATGAACCACAACTTCCAAATCAAAACCCAGTATGTCGGCATAAGTCCATGCAAAATTCACCTTTCTTTCTCTTAGGAATGCAACCAATAGTTCATATTCTTTTGTGAGGAGTGATTCAACATAGAAGGTGATGTGTGGTGTTTCTTTTGTTCCCAGATTGATAGGATTCCATTGTTCTGCTAGGACTACCGATTTCTCTTGATGAAGTGTAGTAGGGGGGAGATTGAATCCTTCATCCTCTGATGCCTCATAGAGGTTTTCACCATTGGATGTGTCCTTTATTTTTACTATTCTATGGTTAGACAATGTCACAGTGTGGTTTTCATTCAATGACCCTGAGCTTATTCTCACTCTTTTTCTTTTGTGATTGAAGGACTCAATCGTCTCCCCATAATAAGCCTGTGTGTCTAGTGTGATTTTGAATCTATCTTTATGATCTCCATTTGGTATCGTATCCCTTAGTCCCATAAAATTTGAGAGAGCCTCATCGTTTTTGACTGTGTCTAGAACCGATGGTCCTCATTGGTCGTAATCGATGAGTTGAGGGTAAACTAGGTTTATCTTGTGGGGCTAGTGGTCTAACTCAAAATATGATGTACTAATCATGAGTAAGGATGAGTCCTCAAAAGGCATCGAATGTTTGATATGGTATCCTCATCATCACTAATACTATAGACCTCAGTTATGTCAAAGGTGAAATTATCTAGGGGCAGACCCGTTGATATGGGTAGTTGAAGGGTGGCTGCCGATAACTAAGGAGGAGACCTAACTACTGTACTAGGGGTACTTCTACCATGTACAGTTATACTCGGAGGGGTACATCCAAGGCCAATATTTCTCATTCGTCTTTCTACAATGATGGTCTCTAGTCATCCATCATTGTTCCTTCCAAGGCTTTCATTTATTTTGTAGCCCATACCAAGCATAATTTTTAGTCCTCTGATAGCTTCATCCATGGGTAGGGTGGGTTTGGGTCTTTCATCTTGGTATAGTGTGCTTGAAATTTCTCTTTTGTCCACATTTTCTTGACTTAGATCCCCCCAACAACGGAATCTAGAAGGGTCTGGCCTAAAAGTGTAGGTAGGTGTTTCAATTGATTGAGGTCTTCCATGTGACCTAGGAGATTGAGGTAACTCTCCTACAACAAAATCATTTTTTCTCATTTTGTAATCTCCACACCCATTATCTTGGATCATGAGCTTGATGTTGGATATATCGGGGATGGAAGGTGTCTCTATCATAGAAGTGGAGGTGAGGTTAGATGGATCCACATAGGGAGTGGAGGGGCCTTCATCATTCTTTGGTACTTGGGGAACTTTGTAAAACTTGGCTTCCAAGTTTTTGCAATAGGCAAATGGCTCTTGATCACCATGTATTGTGACCTCCTCATCCTAGTATGAAAATTTTACACATTGGTGAAATGTTGAGGCGACCACCTTCATTCCATGGATCCATGGGCATCCTAGGAGGATGTTGTAGGGAAAATCAAGGTCAAGGACTTGACATGTTGTTTCCATAGTAGTTGGCCCTACTTGGATTGGGATCTTGATAGTGCTTTGAGACATTCTTTCCTTTTCATCATATGCTTTGATGCTAATGCTTTTGTTTTTGTCGATGGAGTCTTTTGACATTCCCAAGTTCTTTATAAGTTTATGTGAGAAAATATTGAGGCCTGCACCTCCATCCACTAAGACCCTTTTGACCTTTTTCTTGTGAACTAGGACTTGAAGGTGAAGTGCACAGTTGTGAGATGGTTGGGTGGGGAAATCTTGATTGAAAAAGATGAGGATATTTGGGGTGATGATGTTACCAACCATAGCCTAAAATTTTTTTGCATCAAGATTAGCAAAGATAGTGGATGCAACTAATGCTTCATCAAGGATTTTCAGATGGGCGGCCAAAATTTTAAGTAACTCCATGATGGAGATCTGGGCGAGGGTTCTTTTTAGCTGGTCAATGACATTATAATCATAGGGGAAAAAATTCTGATTTGAGATGGGGGTCTTAGATGGCTGTGATGCCCCTACAATAGTAACCCTACTGCGCGTGTAGTGACTCCACAATCAGTGTTAGTTCCTTTGACGCTAATGATAGTGACCATTTCCTCTATGCATGTGATGATACCTTTGTATACAAGGTTTGCACTGACATACTTTTGTTTCCCATTTTTGTTTCCTTGGTTATTTCCTTGATTGTTTCCTTGATTATGATTGGGCATCGGATTCATGTATATTTTAAGATCTTGATTGCCAGCAGGTTGCTCGACATTTATGATTTTTTCCTCAATGAGATCTTGGATGATGTTTTTCAATCTCATGCAATTAGCGGTTGTATGCCCTTTGATTATATGAAAATCGCAAAGGATATTTTTGTTGTACCATGGTGGTTTTTTTCATGGGTTCCGCATATTGCTCTGAATTATAAATTTTGATAAGGTTCTCTTTAACTAGTTTCTTCATTATAGACTCGATTGGCTCCCCAAGGGCCGTGAACTTCCGCTTGGGAGGATACTTGTTTCAAAGAGGTGGTCCTCTTGATTGCTCAGATTATTTATTTGGTTGTTTGAAGGTGGTTGTTGTTGTGCTACCGTATTGGTTTGCACATTGTTGCAGTTGTTATTTTGTGGTTGATGATGGGTTTGAATATTTTTTTGGGAGCATTGATGAAAAACTTAGCATCGACCACTCTGTCGTTTGTGACATTTTTGTTCGTTGACCATGTGCAAGGTTTATCATTATAACTAGTGGATGGGTGGTTATCTTGTTGTGCAATAAATGAAGATGTGCCCCCTTGCGTAGTAAGGGCTCTTTCGATATTGAGCACTTTCAGGATCAATTGATCATATGTTGTAATGCATTGCATTTTTAGATAGAACACCAAGTTTTCGTCTAGTTTGAGGAATGCATCCACCATTTCCTAGAATGTTTTGATGCATGTGGGTAGACAACAGAACCATTCCATGGCAGGATCAGTCAGACTCCAAGGGAATAGTCGCATTAGATATGTGCCATCATATGCAACTTCCATGAAATGCACTTGAAACTCCTTGACATGATTTTCAGGGTTTTCCATCCCACTATATTTATCAAATTTGGGGATTTCAAATCCCTTTGGGAACGGTACAATTGTAAGACTTCTATCAAAAGGATAAGGGCACAAATTTCCCAATGTTCTAGTTGTTTTTCCTAACTGAAGGTCCAACACTTGTTCTGATAGCAGTTTGATTTGTGTTGCAACATCATTTTGCGGATCAAAAGGTGGGATGAATGTGTTTTGAGGCATTCATGGTGTTTGATTGATGGGGGTTTTCTAAAAAATATGATGTGCTTTTGAGGCTTGCTAATATACCTACACTTTTTCCAATAACACTTGTTGTTGTTCCAATAAATCTTGTTGTTGGTCCTGCTGGTATTGTTCCCATAAGGCTTATTGTTGGTCTAGTTGTTGTTGCGCCAACAAAGCTTGTTGTTGGTCTAGTTGTTGTTGCACCAACAAAGCTTGTTGTTGGTCTAGCTGTTGTTGCACCAACAAATCTTGTTGTTGATCTAGATATTGTTGCACCAACAAAGCTTATTGTTGGTCTAGCTATTGTTGCACCAACGAATTTTTTTTTGGTCTAGTTATTGTTGCACCAAAAAATCTTATTGTTTAGCTTGTTGTTGTGCCTAAAAGTCTTGCAGGGATTGTTGGTATGTTTTTTGGTGGATTGCTTGTAGCTATGTGTGGTACTGTGCTTGCGCTTGTTGAGCCTATTGCTAGGCTTGAGCCTAAGCCTGTGCCTTTTGGGATTCTTGTGTTGCTTATGCAGCTTGTGCAGCTTGTGCGACTTATGTAGCTTGTGTGGCTTGTTGAGCAGCTAATTGCATTTGGGCTTACTAAGTAGCTAGTTGTGCAGCTTGTTGATTTTGTTGAAGTACCCTTTTGGTGAGTGGCTTTTTGAACTTCCTGAATCATGGTGATGAATGAGTTAGTCATGTTGACTTTGGGTGGAATTGGTGGTGGATTGGGAATAGTGTTAACCATTATGATGATTGAGACGGTCGTGTTGGTGATTGGGATTTGAGTTGTGGATGGCGTGCTTGAGATACTTGGTCCTTGGGAAACCATGTTTTGAGAGATTTGGGGAATGATTAATGTGTTGACCATTGGTGTAGCTTGGATGGTTATCATTTGTTGTGATTCGGATGAAAAAATGAGAGGGTTTGATGTGATGCTCTATTTGCTTTGGTTTCAAAAATTGGTGACAGGTATGGGGGGAAGACCCAACCCAATAGGTGATATTGATGTGAGCGGTAATGGAGGGAATGGTGGTGTGTTCCCTTGGAAAATTGATGATGAAGAAGGATCAATGACTCCCTCTATCTCGAATAACCCACCCTCTCCTTACGAAATCATGGGAGAGAAGTTTGGGCATTCAACGAATAGATTGGCGTCGCATGAAATGAGGATGAGTTTGCATGATTATGGAAAGTAATTGGAACATACAGATGCAATGAATTTATCAGGATAGATTATCTGGTGTGGTGTTTATGTTTATCTCTTTGTTTCTTGTAAGGCAATGATTTTGTAATTTGTGAAACATGGCACTTCCCTTGTTAACAACTGGCAGGGTTGAAGCGATTGTTGATATGACTTGGGGAATATCTTTAGTGATATTTGGGAGTGATATTGGAGGTATGCTCAAAAGAGGCCTTTCCATATTGGTACTCATGTCAATATCAGAAGGGATTTTGGCCCCTTTTAATGCATGTATATATAGAGAGGAATTAAGTTTCAACATGGCATTAACGATTCTATGATTCTTGGGATTTTGAACCATTTCAGTTATTTCCTCTTGCATCATTCCCAAGTCATCATTGGTGATGTCCTCTATATGACCCTCCTCTAGAGGGTTTTTTGATGGTAGAGAGGAGTTGTTTGGAGGGTTGCTTGATTCCACTAGATTCTTCTTGGGGGCTATTTGACTTAGGTCACTAGAAGTTGATGTTTCTTTAGTGATTTCCATGTTCTTCTTGTATTGGGATCTCGTTTGAACCATAAAATAGATCTTTTGATCTTGATCTTTAGGCACAAAAGAGAAGAACTTGGAGAGTCTAAGGATCAAAAGTGATGATGGGGATGAAAGATGGATGATGCGGGTGAGTGAAACTCTTGAAGAACCTTGGGGGGAAGAGATGCTAAAATTTTTAGGGCTTCAATTGATTTGGTTATGATAGTTTGACTAGGTGTGTTAAGCCAAACAAGATGATGATGAACTTGTAAACCCTAGGAAGTTATGTTATCCTAGAGTAAACTCATTCGAGAGGGTGATTTGACTAAGTGTGATAAGCAAAATGGAGTGATTTTGAAATTGTAAATTTTAGGAAATTGCATTATTTTAGAGGTAAATTTGCTCAAGAGGGTTGCTAATTTGACTAGGTGTATTAATTCAAACAAGGTGATGATTATTTTTCCTATAAGTTTAACATTATTGATGTTTCAAATCTTTCAAGAGTTTGTTGGTGAAATGGAATTTGATTTTTATGATTGAGAGATGGATGAGATTTATTGATTCTGATCCTAAACTTGACCTAGACAAGACTCTTTCTTATAAGGCCTCAGTATTGAAGAACATGCCATACTTTTAAGTGAGAAAAGAAATCCTTTGAAAAAGAGTTGGATTTTGTTGATACTAGAACTCATACAAACTTGGGTTGTTTTTTGAGGCCTTCTTGTAGAAATTATATACCAATCTTTCTCTAACTTCAAGAAGCATTTCAAAACGCTCTTCACGAGCCTTTGGACTAAGCTTCTTGAACCTTGGATTTTGGATTTTGATTTTATGAGAAATCATTTGAGAGAACACATGTGTGAGGTCCAATTGTCCTTATCTTTGTTTAATGAGTTCCTATTATCAAAAACAATTTCTTGCTTATAATTTTGAAATAAATGTGTCTACCTTAATTCTTTTTCATTCCACAAGGTCCATTATGTGAAAATCAAGGTTTCAAGAGCATAGTTTCCTAGATTGACTTTAGTGAAAATAAATGATGATTAAACTCGAGTACTTAGAAACCTCTAAGGATATAATCCCTAGGGTAAGCAAGAGCACTTAGATTCATCCAAGGATATTTTTTTCCTCCAAAGGGTTTAAAATTTTGAACCTCTTTGTGAATGTTCGTATTCAAATATTTTGAGGACCAAGAAATGTATTTTTTGATTCCAAGCACATGTACAACCCTAGGATGAAGAGACAATATTTTGTTGGGTTCCCACTTGGATAAATCTAGCTATGCATATTTAGTATGGATGATTAGATGCTTGACCACATAGGCTCCCCCTTACAGTGCACTCACTTCTCAGGTCAGCCAAGCATCAATACCCATGAATCTCCCATGGCATACTTTTCATCTCTACAACAAAATCGCATGTATACGTGGGGAAAATTCAAAGGACATGGCCTTTTGCACCAAAAAAATAGTTAAGGATTTGGCCTTTACTAAACAATGTTTTTAATTCATAATTTCCATTTGTAGGAGTTGACCCATGCGGCGAGAGACCATTTTTGCCCTTCTTGTCGGAGCCAACCATGTGATACTGGCTTTTGTTCCAGTACCCACTTTTATATCCCGACTGGAAATATACTTGTCCTTAGTGTGTTACAAGTTGGGTTATTCCCTTGGGTGAGTACTTTTTCCTACAAGGCAGGCCCGCTAAGATAAATAAAAGTGAGCAATCACATTCATAGTTCAATCAACCTTCGTTTAGAAACAAAGGGAGAACACACATAATATGCATACTCACACTCGCAAGATGTTTTGTTCAATTTTAAACCCAAAATGAAATGTGGAGGTAATTTTTTTTCTCAACTTAAGATCACCAAAAGGCCTTTTGATTCTCAAGATCACCGTGAGGCATGAGAGAAGCGCATATGTCCTTTTGATGGTATTAATTTAAGTAAACATTTATTAAAAAAAAAACACTTGTTCATTTTAATTCCACAAAGCAAAAGTGAGTTCTTTTTATAGCACCAAATCAAATGTGGGATTTTCCTTGTTCAATTTATTAAATCCAAAAACCAACTCTAGTAAGTTTGTCCTAAAATTATTTTTAAGCCTTTTGTTTGCAAATTTTGAAAGAAAATTTATATTGTTTTTTTTTAAGTGCCCAAAAATAAATTTAGTGTTCCCTAGAGCATGGAAGATGACAAATTTCTCAAGAGAGATTGAAAACTCTCTAAGAGTGTTAAATAACACTAAAGTGTTCAAAAATTCTTAGTATAAGACAAGAATAATGTCCTTATGTAACCCTCCATTTTGCTTTCCTCCTTGCCCTAACCTGCAAAATGGTTAAAACCAGAAAATACAAAGATAACAAATAGGTTAATGACTCAAAAAGCTGAAAATAAAATGGCATATGTTAAAAAAATTAAATTAAATTTTTACTATCACCTAGCAAGGCAATCAGAAAATGCGGTGGAGTTTAGAAATATAGTGCCACAATATAGCACCACATGTGACTGAGAGTGGCGCTCTGTAGCAAGACAGAGAGTGCAAATGCGGTGCTATTTTTATCCTGCGACGTAGTTTGGAAATTTGAAATTTATGGGTGAGAAAATAGATTCGGCAGAGTTTGGAGTTTTGCATAGTGTAATATGGCGTTGCAGGACTATGAGTGATGCAATTTCCTATAGGCACAAAAAATTGTCAAAAAACCATTGAATTTTAGAAAAATGTGATGAATTTCTCCAACTCAGCCCTCTTTCTAGCACCAAAATGTGAACCCCAATCCTATACCTGCACAAATACAAGAAGAAAACACATTAGTAAGCACATATCCAAGATAAAACAAGGATTCCCCATGAAATGCATCTACAATGCTTAATAATAGGAAAAACAAAGAACAAACATGAAAAGCTAAATGAAATCCTAATTAAGCAATGCAAACTCTTTATCCCATGGGGGAGTTGGTGCCAATTGGTGTGTCGAAATTGGCCCTTTCCCAACTCCTTTGTAAGATTTGTAATAATTTGTGGATGATTGAAGCTCCTTGATGAGATTTTTGTATAACCTTGTATTAAATTATGAAAAATGATGAACACTTGCTATGAAGTAGACAAAATTAGCTCTCAATGTGAAGAGAGTAACTTTGCTCAAATTGTGGATGATTGAATGAGAGGAAGACTATCTCATTTATAGATTTCCAAATTGGAAAAGAGAGTGAAATTGAGAAATGTGGGATCATTCAACATCCAATGCCCAAGTGCAACTTGTCAAGATGTGAATGGTTGAAGGTTGTGCACATTTTGATCAAAGTGCCAATAAATGATATTAGGTGGAATTTCAAAATAGTGAAATGACATGTGAGAGGGAAAAAAGAATGAAGTTAATGCCACTTGGCTCAATGCACAAGGACATGTAAGAAGAGTGAATGCTTTGTTGGAAGGAAAAATCCACTTGGATTTGAATTCAAATTTGAAGGAATATTCCTCCTTTATTCCATGTTGAGAGAAAATAGTAATTTTAATAAATCAAAGTAATTGATTTATTGTGCAAGTTGCATTCTCTAGAGAATGTGACATGGATTAAGATTAAATTAATCAAAGTTTAATTAATTTAATGGGGAATTAGGAGATGTGACAATTTAGACTTAAATTTATGAATTAATTTAAGTCAAATTGAGAGGAAGGGTTTAATTAAATAAATATTTTAATTTATTTAACTAAAGTAGATAATGTTAGATTAAATCAAATAAGGTTCAATTTATTCAATTTAATAAGAGGACTTTAGAGATTCAATTTAAATAAAATGAATTATTTAAATGCACATAGATAGAGGATTAATTGATTAATTTAATCAACAAGGGAGAAATACCTAATTAAATAAATAATGATTTATCTAATTAAGTGATGAAAAGTGTTGATAAGTTGAGAGTATGATTCAAGAAGAAGTGATGTTAGAAATCAGGATCAAGTGTGTTGGTTAATTTTCCATGTCTACAAATTGAATTAGAGGAACAATATTATCAATTAAAAGATAGTCAACTTAGTTCTTCTTATCTACTTAATGAATCACAACTTTTAGAAGTAATTCACATACATAAGGAAATAATTAAATGTGATTCTAATTTTATCATTGAAATGATAAATATGTGTTTTTAAATTAATCATGCAATAAGAAATGGTGAACTATATGCCTTAATGATTCAAGAGTTGTGTGAGATACATAATGACATCCTACAAGATATATCATTTATACATATTTTTATAATCAAACATCTAGATATTTGAAGGCCTTTGGTCAAACTATGTATTCCTCACACACTTGTTGATCTTAGTGCAATGATAAATGTTCTTGGTAAACTTAGATAAAAGATGGTTTCAATGCATTAATGGCCACACAAATATGCTACAAATAAATGTTCATTCATTGAAAAAGATAAAGGTTTTATTAAATATCATTTTCTTTCTTGATTCTTTGGATTATCCTAATACCCTCATGATTTTATAGTATAAAATTAAGTTGGGGGTAAATCCATTAAATTTTGGACATTTTTGGTTGATTTTTTATAAAGCCTTCCTTGATTTTTTCTTTGATGATTCTACTAAAACCATGTGTGTGATATTTGGACCAAATAATGGTTTGAATTCTTGTGTTAACTAGACTTGAATTTATATTGTCTACACAAGCATTCATTGTAATTCATCCATTTTATTCAAATATTAATAACTCTACCCTTCATTTGATAAAAATGAATAATCTACTCATTAATGGTGGAGTTATTGATGGATGATGTTGTACAAATTTAACATTACTATAGTTGATATGCTTGGTCTTGAGAACATGGTTGCAATTTTTTTATCCATTTTTCCTAGCATTTTTGCACCAATTGATGATGCTTCTCTACATGAGCATCCAAAAACACATTTTTTTGGCCTTGTTAGTTGTATGAGGAACATAAAACTTCTTTTGTGTTTCTCTCTTGGAGATCACAAGAGAATTATTGGGCACAATGTGAACAACATAAATGGGTAGAACTTCTCTTGATTCCAGATCATGTGGAAGATAGTATGCAACTTGGTCTATGAGATCCATGAATCTTGTAGTACTATATTATTGAGTACACATCCATGGACAACTTGAAGATATGAACAAATAGATTGAACATGTTATAATTCAGATCATCACACTTCATCATAGAGATGAGTATCCACCTATCTACAATTGTATGGACATATTGGACAAGTTGGGAGACTACAATTAGACTTTCACTACACAATCTTATCTTTGGTAAGGAAGTTGTATTATTTGCAAATCCAGCTTTTCATACAACTTTGGCAATAGTTATGGATATATCTCATGCTTAAAAAGGATAGGATAGCATATCTTCATGAGATTTCAATATTTTTTTTTTCACATGCGTCATCATAAAACAATGTGTCTTTCAAATATTGTTGTCATTGTGAGTAATTCTTTCAGCCAAGTGAGTGGGCATATATCCCAAAGTTCTATGTCACCTTTTATATATAGTGGCATGAGCTAAATGAGATCAAAATTTCTTGTAGTAGTGGTGCTATAAGAATATTCATGGTCCATCTTGATGAAGGTATATTTCTTGCTATTGGTCATCATTTTAAGTTCTACATGCAACCATTTTCATCAATGACTTTCATCAAAGGGTTTCCAAAGTAATTCCATGTTTTGAATGGTATCACTTATACATCTAATGAGAGTCTCATTTTTTTGTCATTATATGTAGCATTTCAAAAATGCAACAAAAATTAAAAAAATAAAATAAAGGAAAAAAGAAATAAAAATGAAAACCTTCGGTCGTTGTTAGACAAATACAATTTAAAAACCAGTTTCTAGCAGATTGTAGTTGAATAAAATTCTTAATGGTGAAATTTTTTTTCACAACACCACTAAGTGGTAAGTGATTGAAAACTAGCTTGTCAATGGTCACTTGTCGTTATCAAAATTGAAAAAAAGGAAAAAAGGAAAAAAAGGAAAAAATGAAAAATAAAAATAAAACATTATTTGTGTTCTTATTATGGGCTAATCATTTTGAAAGTACACTATGTTGCTTCAATGGTTCTCTGAGTACCTTTGGAACTTCCTATTTCTCACTTATGTAGATGTGTTCAAATTTGTTGTGGTCAACATGACTTTGATCACCTTTAGAATGAGTTACACATTAAATTGAGGTGTTCACAAAAATGAAGAGGGAATTCAAGATACCATCAGTATGCTCCCTAATACTTCAACCCAATGGAGAATTTTCATGTGTGGTGTGGCTACAATCCTTCTCACAATTTTTATAAAGTTCATAAATTTAACTCATTTCAAAATAATCATTTCCATGTTCATTGAACATTACAAATGAGATTTAGAGATCTAGCAAGATTAAAATAAACATGCATAAGTGTTCCAAAATAATAATTATCTAATGTATTGGAAAATTTGAATTTACATACACATCTTCGAGGTGTTACAATCATCTATTTCAATGATACATCATCAAGTAATACATCAATAAATACATTCATGATATAGAATTTTTAGTTTACAAAGGGCTATCAAGCCATACAAGTACAATATATGAAACATATCCAACAATAGAATCTTTGAACCTCAATCACCTTGACGCCATTGGTCTTCTCGCGCTAAGGCCAAGAGTGTGTTAAGGCACCTTTTCCACCCAACCACGAAGCACATGACTTCCCCGGGTTCCTTCCTAACTCGAAGAAATCCCTGACCCTACATGAGGAGCCTAGCAACCTGGAACAATTAAGCAAGAGGGTACTCTCGATGCATGTCTATTTTCCTATATGCATTCCTAACTAGAAAAACATATTTCTTGCAACCAGGATGTGGCAGAGACAAAATACATAATAATCTAGGCTTTTAATTCATCTATTTCAATGGTACATTGCTTGGCCAAGCATAAAGAACATAAAAGGTAGTTTATGAAAAGGATAAACTATTATCTCCATGTGTCCACATTCGGTATCGTGACCTGGAAATTTCCATAATACATTAGAAAACATCTCATGATCTCATCTAAAAATCTCATAGATTTCAAGCATTTATCAATTTCACATTTTGCACAAATGCACAAAGAATTTACCAAATTGCCACGATTATTCACGAAGGAAGAATTCAAAAATCAGATTTGAGGTTTCTAACTCAATGAGTATGGCAATTAAAATCACATTTTCCAAGTATGACATTTTCATTTGGGGATTTTTATTCTAGAGTGAAATGATCATCAGAATTGGAGGATAATTCAATGAAAACACACAATCCTACAAAGTGTAACTTTTTCCTTATAAGAGTAATTCTAAGTTTTCATATACGTCCGTAAGGACAATCAGCCTAGTTCAAAAGAAAAACAATGGCATTGGAAGCTTGTCCTTTCACTATCTAATAAATGCATAAACTAATAATCTCTTCCATTTCAACCATGTTTGGTGTTGCTTCAAATGTAAAAAGGGTTGTATATTCTGCTTGCATTTAAAAATAAAGACTTGAAGAAAATAATTGTAGTTGTGTTGAACATATTCCTCTATTGTGGTTCAAAATAAAGATGATATATTTAATTATATGTCCATGTAAATATAATCAAACCACACATTCACTAGTTTATGTTCTATATTTCACCGAAATAATGCATTCTCAAGACAATAATATACAGTTTAGCAAATAAATAGAACTCAATTGCATTTTGAGTATATATTTCCCTATTGATGGAGATATATAAATACATTTACATATATTAAGCATGAATCTATCGTACAATTATATATAACATACATATTTATATGTAGGGATCCATTTAATCTATACATTTATTTCCATAGAACGGAGTATATACAACTATAAGAATATATATATGTATATATACATTTATTTATGTATGTATATATATAAACACAATATATTTATTTGTGTATATATAGATACATACATATACATATTTTTATATAAATACTCATTTATACTGTACGCATCAGAATAAAATACAAGTTTGAAATTCTTAAATCATGCATATCGCATAGATTTTGGGGTTTCTACAGGGAGAGGGGTCAAACTATGTAGTCATGGCTCCCTCCATGGAGGTCATTGCCTTTGGGGGCAGTGTCTCCCACAAGTCGTGGCCTATGGGGGATGTTGTTGCCACAGACAGCCACCCCCATGGGGGAAAGCGTGGGTTGTAGCAATTCTCCCTCTATTTCATAGTAACAAACAATGGTTCAGATTCTCAAATTTCTGACTTAGTTCGGATTTACAATGAATAATAAAAGGGAAATAATTAGAATACAACTTTTAAAATATAATCCTCTGCATATATGTATTTCAATATATATGCACATATATATTCAGTCAAACATATATATATATATATATATATATATTTTAATCAAAGAGTCTCGTTATTTCTCCCAATTCAAAAAATCTAGAAAAGATGGGTGCACACAAGCTCTAAATTTGATATATTTGTAAATTTGTAAAATATATAAATATATAGAATTTGATTTAGCTGAGATAGGGCATTTCCATACAACAACACTAAATTATTAAAATATCAATCAATTTTCATCAAATTCATTTTAATCAAGTCCACAGTGAGACATTTCATGCCTACAAGCAAAATTAAGAACCAAGGAATAGTATAAAACCTGCAAATGCTTTCCGCTTGAGAATGGTTGTAGAAATCCCAGCTGTAAGATCCCTTCTACTCCTTGCTTCTTCCTGTGTTTTCTTCTTCCTTTATTTTCAATTCCAAAAATCTATCTTGCAAAGCTATGGACAAAGAAAACTCCCATATTTTCCAATTTTGTAGAACCCCCAGAAAGCTTGTAATCGAAAAACAGTTGTTTTCATGTGACCACAAATCTTATTTTAAAAGATTTTTCCCACATTTTTGAAACCTAATCTTGAAATTGGGGGAATTAAAATAATTTATTTCCTATTTAACTTTTATCTCCAAATTGATAATTATTCTTATTTAATTTATTTTCCAACATTTTTCTAAATACAAAAATCCAAATAATTATTTATTGCATTCAAAAATTAAAATATGAACTTGAAATTCACACTAATTGAAAATAAACAATTATTTTATTCAACATCATTAGTTGCACATGCAATATTTAATCAATCTAGAATTAATTTCCATTCTCTTAATTGCGTGCATATACGGATATAAAATTAAATAACCATTTAAAATTACTTAAAATAAGACAATCACCCAAAACACATGCTAAATGCATTTGTATGACTCTAAGTGTTTGTGTGTGATCAAGAGCATCATTCTTGTTTTACCCTATCAATATGCTAATCTCCCCTCCTTAGCCACACCCTTGGTCTTTGATGACTTGCCATTCGAATACACTCAAGAAACTGACATAGGATTAGTCTCCATTTAAAATCAAATCAGATTAACTCATAACATCAATATATATTCATTCTGAATATCATTTTCCATTTTCCATTATTTCCAAAATAAGACAATGTTTCATTCATTGCAACTTTCCACAAAATTAAAACACCGCATTTATCGTCATTTAATCTACCACACACAAACATGAAATCATGAAGTGAAAACCACATAAAGTAAAAGTAAGTATCACCAAAATTAGAGACGTGACAATTTTTCCTTCCTTCCTTGTTGGAGATTCACGGCTACAAAGTTACATCTGCTACCAGATCTTGGCATTGATGGACATGCAAGTTGATAAAATAATCAATTTTATTTTTCATTATTTTATCTTTCAATTTATTAATATATATTATTATATTAATCATATCATGCAACATTCCTACCCATCCTCTCCTTGTTTCTCGAGGAAAATCAATCCTTTAAGTTGGGGGGAGGTCCACTATCCTTATTACCCATCTTTTCACCATCGTTATTACCCATGTTTTCATTATTCAACATTATCCTTAATTCAGGTAGCTCATGACCATCAAGATAAAATTTTGTGATACCTCCTATATAAAATTTCCAAAAGATAATGTTATGTAAAAATTGAAAAAAATGAAATATGAAAATAGAAAGAAATGATAAAAACTTAAAGATGGGGGTGGTATGAATATTGAAAAATGAAAAGAAAAATGTAAGTGTTCAAAATTAATTCAAAGCCATGATGCTTGTTATGCAGAGGTGATGAAAAAAATTGAATGAGAACTTGTGATTAAGTATGATCTATAATAGTAAAAGGGTGAAGAGGAAATCCAAAGTCACCATCCCATGGCCACCCTCTCAAAAATAACAATTGCACGAGGATGTGCTATATGCTAAGTTGGGGGGAATTATGAGAGCCAATTATGTTCTATTTTATGCCATATTTTAGCCTATTTTATATGCCTTCATACCCATTCTCATATTCCATTTCAATACATTTTCATGTCATTTTATCACCTTTATGTTCCATATGATTAAATGTATATAAGTTATATTTAATATAGTTTTGAGATAAAAATATGAAAATTGATTATTGATTATCTCTACTAACAAGCATTATTATTTTAGCTTATGCTAATTGAATAAGAAGAAGAATGTAGATTTCTTGTCACATTTTTCACAAGAACCTTCCTCTCACCTTCTTCACAAAAATATGGCTTCTTCTTATTGTTGTAGTTTCCCCTTCTATGTAGCTGACTCTAGCTTCCATAGTGACAAGATTTTACTCCTTGATGCTAGTTGTGCTCCATTTTATCTATGGAATATTTCCTTTGGTTCTTTCTTTATGGAACATTTATCCAATTCACAACACATATTCCCATGCATTTCTTGGGTTGGACACATGCTTTCTACTGTCGCGTATTCCTTTCATTGGAATTTATGTATGTATTATTTAGCTACGAGGATTCATTTTACAATAGTATCTTTGCACATCATCGCTTTTTTACATCCAAAGAGCAGAATCTATTATAACAGCTGCACTTGTCAGCTGTATGGAGGAGAAAATTGTAAATATTCTTGTTTCCTATTTTCATCTTCCACTATAACAAGACTATTTTAAAAAAATTATAATACGAACCAATTCATTATAGTTTGTTGCTCATAGGCTAAAACAAACAAATATTTTTATGGACCTATTAGCTATACACTACACATATAAAAATTATGGTATAAGCTGAAAAATGGGAGCACAAACTTTGTATCATTTTTTATAATAGAAAACAATGTTTCTTCTTATCAAGGCAGCGTAGAAAGGCTCCCATCTCATCCACCATGTGAACCAGGAGCAAGGGCCCACCCCTTGGGGAAGCTTGGTGATATTTAAGTAGTTTTATTATTTCAATAACGTGTGTTTTTATTCTCATTTTTGTTCTTACTTATTTTTGTACTAATTGTGAATATGATTTGACCTTTGCCATTTGTAATTTGATCACAAATTGTAGTATTGTTTTCTAAATAATTTATCAGTGTGTTATCATATTATTACTATAGTGACTATTGTTGCTACTACTATAGATTATTGTAGTCACAGTTAACAATTTCTGTCGTCATTCATGTCTCTTGCGAAAATAGTGCAAAACCAGTTACAATTTCTGTAGCGGTTTCTGTCATAAGAAAAATAGAAACATGAATCTAATTTTTAACTTGGGTAATTATTTTGAGTTTAGGAGTGCATTCACATCCCCACTCACCTCACAACTTGCATCCCTTGTGCATATATCCACAACATATTTTACAATTGTATGCTCCTGGATTGACACTTAGACGAAGTTGAATCTAGTTATTAATCTGTCTTATTCTTTACTCCAGTTTTGGCATATCACATACTCCACCTTTTATTTTGACAAACCCAACTCTCGTGGATATACATCTACCATCTTTTTAACATTTTCTCTCATCACAGGTTCCTTTTTCTTCAAATGTTTTCCATGGATTTTTCTTCATATGTTCCAAACCTTGGTTTGTCTGCATCCTTTGGGCTCTTTAGTATAACATTTTCATAGTCAATAAATTCTACCTCTATTACCTCATAGCCTAACTCAAGAACCTAAATAGTCCTTGGTTCCACTACCTCTATAATACAATAATCTATGGATACAAGAAATGTGATCTCATCTTTGTATTTCTCAATAGTATTTCTTGAAATCATTTCCCTCGCATGCATTCTTTTCTAGAAAATAGAGAAGAGGGAAGATAGTGCTTCATCTTGTAATGTAACATCTCCAAGGCTCCTCATGTGGTCTACAATTTTTAATGCAACAAGTCTTCCACTCACCCAATTTACCTTTTCAAATACTGGAATATCCTTCAAAAAGTTGAAAAGTAGACACATGACCAAAATGTCATACTTGAATACATACTTCTCTTTTTCAGCCTCAGATTCTCCATTAGTTGTTGCCTAAGAAAATCACAAAGGTCAAAGTTACCACCATTCACTACCATCTCATGTGCCACATTCATTACGGTGGCAGAAATAGATTTATACATGTTTGTGAAGTTAACTTTGTATCCAATAACCATGGTGATGTATATAATAATAGGGTTTCCAATGGGATTTATTGTCAAGGCCCTTTTGTCATATTTATCTCTTTTATTCTCCATTACTACTTCATTCTTGATGGATTTTAACATAGGAGCCGATTTTAAGGAACATAGATCTATGACTTCTTTTATTACTTCCTTTGTTATCATGTGGGGCATTTCAGTCCAGAAAATCATGAATCTTACTCAAGGCCATTCTAATCCATTTTTCATCATCAGAGTATAAATTTGGGAACCATTGCCACACATTCAATTTTTTCTTATCTAGGGTTTTCTATTTCGGCTTCAAGTTGAAATCATCATCCGTTGACTCATTTGACCATACATCTCCTAATTTGGAGGGAGAATTCTCTTCCATCATAGCATGAATATAATCCCTAATGTCCTTAGTTGGTAAAACCCCATATGGTATATGCAAGAGTGTGCCTAATGGGTCATTTTCTATGGCTCTAGCAGGATATCTCTTGAACTCTGCAGTAAATTTTTCCTACTCTAAAATATAACAAAGTGAAATGCACAAAGGAAAAACAAAAAAAAAAACACTCAGATTAGGCCTAGTTGAATTCAAACAAAGCACAAGAAATTGGAACCTTATAATTTATTCAAATTGTTTTTTTGGTTGGCCCTTGTTGATGTTCAATTTGTATGCTCCTTTGTTGGTAAAATGGCTCTAAATGGTGCTCAAAATGATGCTATGGAGATGAGGATTGCAATGTTGCAAATGGGTTTTTGGATAGATGCAATATGATACCTCAAAATGATGCAACAATGGTGATGGATTGAAGGCTAAGTGATGGATTGAATGCTTGAGTGCTAGATGGTTGAGAGTTGGCCAAATGAGGGCAATTCCACCACTTTTAGGAAAAGTGCCTCCAAAGAAATGGAGGGACAAGATTAAGCCATGGTGGAGGAGATCAAGGGCTAGGTTGAGTTGAGAACTTACAAGTCCTCACAAACTGACATGTGGCATGTGACATGGAAAGAGAGGGATGAAGTGGAGGTGACATGGAGGTACTTTGATGTACCTTCGAAAGGGACAAGATATCCTCATTAAGGAGGTCCTTGTCCACATGTGGCTTGAGAGGACATGTGAGGAATTAAAAATTCCTCACAAATCCTCATGGGGATGGGAGAAGGAATTTAAAATACCTTAAAATTCCTTGGAGGAATAAATGTGAATTAAAAATTCACATAGGGAAGGGGATGCCTTCTCCAAATAGAGAAAGCATTTAATGTGGGTTGACTAAGGACATATTTCATAAATGGAATGAAGATTAGATTAGATTAATTAAGTGATTAAGATTGTGTGAATGTGGGATTAGGCAGACTAATGAAGGATTAGACGCAAGTGGGAGATTATGGAGGATGTGACATGAGGAGAGAGAAGAAAATGAATTAAAAATTGATTTAATTCATTTGAGCTAATGACTAAATTAAATAAATTGGTCTATTTATTTAATTTAGAGATGAATGAGGTAAAGTACTTGATTGATTAATTAAATACCTTAGGAGACATTAGGCTGAAGAGAAATATAAATCAAATAAATAATTATTTGATTAATATGGCTTAAGGGTGCAGGATAGAGGAAATATGAGGGTGAATTTGATCATATGGAAGTGGTCAAATTCAGGTGTCTACATTTTTTCTCTCTTTGAAATATTGTTAGAATAATAGTGTTTCGAAGAAAAATAAAAAATAGACAACTCAATAAAATAAAATAATTTTAGATTATTCCTCGATATCGTAGGAGAATGGAAAAAAAGGAAGGATGGAGAAATATGAAAGGGTATGACCCCTCAAGAGGGTGGATGGGGAAGAAAAAGGGGCCTCTAGTGACTTCTTGATATGGAGAAACTAAGGGAACCACCCGATAGAGCATGAAAAACCATGAAGAATGGATTTTGAACAGAGGAAAAAGGATAAACGGGGTGTGAATGGTAGGCCTCAGAAGAAAAGGGGAAAATGAATTAATAGAGGGTTAATTAAAGGATAAAAATTACCCAAAAATTAAAAGGCTAATTAGGGGAAAAAATGAAAAGTATAAATAGTAAATTTGAAAAATTAATATTCACCTAATGTTCATTTGCACACTTGGTAGCTGACTAGATGAAAGAGAGAGAGAAGGAGAGAGAGAGAGTGATGAGGATGGCTAATAGGAGCGATGACGAGGCAATGGGCGATGATGAGCTGACCTACTAAGGTGAGGAGCTCTGACAGTTCTACCATGAGTGCGTAGTACCCTGTCAGGTAGGTCTTGAATCCTAACATGGTGATTTTGATTTGAATTTCAACACATTTTTTATTTTCAGGTGGGGTAGACTAGGTGTACAAACTCGTTGTGAAAGGGTGGATTCACCCTTATGACAAGGCACATTCACCCATCATGTGAATCGATGAGGAAAGGGGTGGACCTTTGCACCGTAGGGAAGGGCACACAGAGAGGGGCGATTGTGAAATCGCCTCTCTTGGAAAAGGGAAAACATGCATAACACAAGGGTGGGAATGAAAAGGGATAGGAAATTGCAAGATCAGTAAAATTGGAAAAGGATGAGTACAAATTCACCAAAAGGGGGAACAGGAAGATATGAATCTGCCCAAAAGGGAAATATGCAGATGCAAATCCACCCATTGGAGAAATGGGTGAACGTGAAATTTCCTTTAGAAGGAAAAGACATAGGGGCGATTGCGAAATCATCCTTGGGTGAAAGGGACAAATGTGAATTTTCCTCTGGGGAAAAGATGGTCGGATCTACGCCTAGACAAGAAAAGGGTGGGTGCATTTGGAAAATAGGTCAACCCGCAAAAGGAAAAGATAGGGGCTAATGTACACAAGATGGACAAGTGAATGCATTGGGAAAGGGAATGGGAAAACCTATCCCACACAGGGATGAACTTGAAAAACCAAGGCAAGGATTAAAATGATAGAAAAAAGTAATGAAAGAGTAGAAAATCTGACATAATGGTGGGAATGGATGCAGAGTTTTGAGACTCTAAGGATGTAGGAGAGGAATTCAGTGGTGTTGGAGGTGACCTTGAGGGTTATGACCTAGGAGGACCATGCGACATTAGCACAATCTGAATTAATACACATGTTGGGATATCCCAACATCAGAGGACACAAACCTCTTCTTACAACATTGATGAAGTGATGGAGATCAGAGACATCGACTTTCCATCTCCTGATAGGGGAGATGACAGTGGCTCTAGAGGATGTTTGGAGGATATTGAGACTTCCTATCAAAGGCCATTTGATCAGTGCACCACCCCAATAGCCAATAGACAAGAGTGTGTGAGCAATTAATGGGCTAGTGGACCTTCCCATTTGAGGGAAGGAGTTATTGAGATGGTAGTATTTCCCATGTACCTCTATGGATTGATCAATGGGATCCTTCTACTAGAGAGGAGTGGTAGATTCTTTATCCTCAAGATGATTGAGCTAGTGAGGCATATAGTGGAGAGATGAGAGGGGGAGTTTGCATGGGGGGAATGTGTATTAGGCTAGTTGTATAGAGACATGCACATCATCTGCTATAGACGTGCACTAAGCATCACATATGTGACTTTGCTCTAGGTATGGACTTGGGAGCATATCAAGGTGGCAAGGCTAGACATTGTGATTGTTGGGGCTCAAGATGGGACACTGCCAATGGTCTACTAGTGGGGGATGGAGTACAGATGGAGGTTGCAATATCACATGGGATGAAGGTTTCTAGGGTGGAGGGATGATGATAGGAGATGGAGGGGGTATCTATTTTCACAGTGTTATTTGATTGAAAAAGATCCATACATCATTGAGCTGCATAGACCTGATAGAGTGACATTATAGTACGAGATGGAGAAGGGAATTCCTATAGTACCCCAACATTTTAGGTAGATTAACCAGGAGTCTAGGGAAATTTGGGGGGAGTAGATTATGATAGAGTATTCCCGATAGATGTGGGAGATGACCTCGATTACAGTGTGGCCATGGATAGGAGAGAGGTAGATGCAAGAATGATAGTGTGATATGTTGCATGGTGGGCCCAACACAATCCAAGGAGGATGACCCCAATGGAGCTGGTTAGGGGGACCTTGGGTTTTGGTTTAGATGATGATATGGAGCTAGATAGGGGATAGATGAGGAGGAGAGGTGGATGATAGAGGAGAGATGGAGATGTGGAGATGGAGGAGGAAAGGAGGGATGGAGAGGCCATGGATGTAGATGCTATAACAGTTGAGCCCATCACCATGGTACCATTTTTTCTGCCACCACTAGAGGACCTTGCAGTACTACTGGCAAGAGCCCTATCCAGGCAAGGGATAGTAGAGCACATACTGTGGGATTCAGAGGTAGATAGAGACAAATTTAAAACCAAAGTTTGGAGATTAAAGAATGAGGTGTAGTGGTTACAAGGTGTGTAGAGGGATGGGGATAGGGAATATGTAGCTCTGGTTGATGAGGCAGGGAGGAGTCTAGCATAAATGTAGGTGGAGAGGGATGAGGCTAGGAGGGAGAGGGAGGAGGCTCTAGAGAGGGAAAATTTCATGGAGAAAGCTCTGGGAGATGCAAGGGGATTGATGGAGAGGGTGGAGACAATGGAGGTGCAGGTGTCGACCCTGTAGGGTGAGAGGGATGTGGCAGCATAGAGGATATCATAGCTAGATTCTCAAATAGAGAAGATGCAGCTAGCTCAAGAGGCTTGGGAGTGGGAGAGATGACATATTAATGGGATGAGTAAAAGATATTGGGTAGAGAGAGACTTGGTGAGGGTATAAGCGGTAGGGAAGGCCGATGCTAGGACATAGGCTGGGTAATATATGAGTTCCTATTTTAGAAAGGTGTCTAACCCAATGCAAAGAGTGCTACCATATGTCAAAGAGGCCCCATAGATTCCAACACCATCACACTTAGGGGCGACACACAATTGAGGATATAGTAGCTATCATGAGACACCCCTTGAGGCTGAGGTTCAATGCCAAACTCCCCTCAAAGATAATATGTCGATAGCAGTGGGTCAATGAGGTGAAGGGGATGAGATGCAAGACCCAGATTTTGACAGGTGCAGAGTGGATGGGGTACAAGGCAGAGACTGCAAATTCTTTTGTGCATATTTTAGAGATTCATTCATTCATTCATTCATTGATTCTTTATTCATTACACATTTAGGAGATGTAGTATTTTTTCTTGATGAGGGATCTGCACTTGTACTTTTATTTTATGGATGTTCATGGATTTGGTGATGGACATTATGTTGGATTTTTATTATGGATTTTCATGGACCTTGTGGACTTTTATTATGGACTTATTATCTTTTATTATGGACTATGATGGAAATTACATTTTTTATATATATTTTGTGTGATGGACTTTGATGCGATATGGATGACTCCTATATGATGTTATGGATATTATGCTTATGTGTATGGTTATGATTATGATGTACCCATGTGATGATGATGGTTTATTTCTACGTCTATGTGGATGAGATGTATTATATGCATTATGTGTTATGATTTATGATTTAATGTATATGTTATGGATGTGATACTAATTATGTGTTATGTAAGTGGTGATGCAATTTTTGATAAATTGGGCTGATGCAAGAAGTTGGGTCCATAAAAAGTTCAAAAAGTGGAAGTGTTTTTGTTGTTTTTCATAATTTGTCACACTTGGACTAAAAATTTGAGGCACTTACACAATGAATTTTTAAAAAAATCAGTAATACGAAAGTTTGAATTTTGAATCTAGTTTCTAAATATGTAAATTATTCAAATACCCAAATTGTAGAAATTAAATTTTGATAGGGATCTATAAAAAACACTTTTTAAAAGTCCCTATTTTTTTACCATACCATGCACGTGTACGGACACCACTTTTTGACCCAAATAAAAGTATTTTGCTAATTCCTTTTGAGGAAAGAGAGCTAACAACATGAAGATTGATGAGGAATTTTTTTTGTAATTTTTTGTTGAATATATTTTTTTTTATTAAATTTTTATTGGCCTTAATTGTTGTTTTTAAAAATCAACGTGTACGGACAACATAATTTGACCTAAACTAAACATTTTTTGAAACTTTTTTTTTCATTCTGTAAAGAATTGTCTAAAGATTGATGTCATATAATTTTTTTTACAAGAAACTTCACCAAAAAAAAGTTATTAGAAAACCAAAAAATTCTAATATTTCATGTTCAAGGACTAGTTTGCTTTGAAATTAATTTAAAAATATCAAATATAATCCAATATTAATAAAAATTATATATTTGGAAACTAGAAATCATGTTCTGTAATGGGTTTTAATTTTATAGATTGATTCAGAAAAAGAATCCATCAACCATACTGTCAAAGATGGACATTCTTCTTCAATCTGCCTTAGTTTTTTAGTTGCAGGTCAAAGGCTAAGGCTCGGATTGCCAAGCCTTTCCCGAGCCTAAAACCAAAGCTGTAAGTGGGTTGGAGATTCAAGTTTTTAATAATGCGTATGCGTTTTTAAAAATGCGTACGCGTTACAAAACGCATATGCGCTCTTATTTGTTTGATTATTTAAAAAAAAAAATACTTTTTAGAAACGCGTACGCATTTTGAAACACGTACGCGTTTAAAGTATTTTTTTAAAATAAATGACTTGTATGCACTCAAAAACGCGTATGCATTTTATAACACGTACGCGTTTTATAACGCATACGCATTTTCTTAGGCTCGGGTACCCAATGCATAATGCATACACATTTTTTAATAACGTGTACGCGTTTTTTAATAACGCATACGCATTTTCTGCGAGATTTTTTTTTTGGCCGAAACTTCCCCTCTTTGTGGACCCAACTTCTTGCACTTACCCATTTGTTATGTATGGATGTGAAATATGATATGATGATTGATTAGGTATGGATAATGAATAATGTATTGATTATGCATTGCAATGATTAATTATGTATGGATGGATGACATGAGAATGCAATGAAATGAAATGGATGAAAATATATGATGTATGCATATGTGATCATGATATGGATAGATGTAATAAATGTGATGGAATGCAATCTATGTAGTGGAATGAATAAATATTTTTAGAATAATAACTGTAAACAGTTGAAAATGATAATGCAAATGAACTTAATATGCTTAGAATAACAAATCAATATTAATCTAAAAAAATTAATGTGAATATGAAAATGATAATGCAATGGATTGTGAAATGATATGAAATGATATGAAATGATATGAAATGAAATGAACTTAATATGCTTAGAATAACATATTGATATTAATCTAAACAACTTAAGATGATAATGAAAATGATAATGCAATGGATTGTGAAATGATATGAAATGAAATTAACATAAGATGCTTATAATAACAAATCTATATCAATCTAAACAACTTAATATGATAATGAAAATGATAATGCAATGGATTGTGAAATGGTATGAAATGAAATGAACTTAAGATGCTTAGAATAACAAATCTATATTAATCTAAACAACTTAAGATGATAATGAAAATTATAATGTAATGGATTGTGAAATGATATAAATGAAATAAACTTAAGATGCTTAGAATAAAAAATCTATATTAATCTAAAGAACTTAAGATGATAATGAAAATGAGAATGCAAATGAAATGATATGAGATAAACTTAAGATGCTTAGAATAGAAAATCTATATTAATCTAAAAAACTTAAGATGATTATGAAAATGATAATGCAACAGATAATGAACCTAGGTGGATAATGATAGGTATGATAATGAGATGCATAGCAAGATGAATGATGATGGGTGTAATAGTGCACCTATCAAAATCATAGGAATATTGATAGGAAGAATAGATGGGGGAAGAAAATTTGCACAACCAAAATCACTAACCATAAGCTACGGGGAGAATTGGAAGGGGATAAATGCAATGCAATGGTATGAGGAATGAAATGTGAACCTAATGCCATTTTTCCATATTAGGAACATTGATTTTTTCTATAGAATAAGACATGATACGCCAAGGTATGAAGAACCAAGGCATATTAGTGTCCAATGTAGACGACAAACACAACAAACAAGAAGGCTATCCCAACACCTCAAAACTATAGGGGCTTTGATCAAGCTTGATGTTGGGATAACCACAAGCACAAAGGATGCCCCAACATAACACAAGACAGTAAGGATCTTGGTTGGTACTACATGGGACAACCAAGAAGACAATATCACATAAAAGATCAAGATACGGCCCTATGTTCACTTGTCAAAGTGCACCATGATATGGTGGATCATGGCGACCTTGATGAAGTATAATAAGAAGCTCAAATCATAAAAAAAATGTCAAAAGAATCAAAATATCACAATCAATTTCAAAATTCCTTTGTCATAGGATCAATAAGTGGATGGGATTGATTGCAGTCTGATTTAGGAAGGATACATCTTGTTAAGACCAAATATTGAGGATAGATTAAGTGATCAACATGACTCGAGATACTCGAAACCGATTGAACCTTATGATACTAATGACCTATTGTTTTTAGGAACCAACTAGATAGAGACATACTTGACGACATGACATGACACCAAGACACACCCTAAGGACAAACCTAGGGGCTCGAGGGCTCATCGATTAATGGCCTTGCCTACATGAAAACGCAAAGACCTCATAGTTTGATAAAAGACCGATGACTAACCATCGATAAAAGTGGAAAGAGGACAATGGAGACCTCAATGAGATGACAAAGATTGGAAAAAAAAATTCCTCAGGGGATGATCAAATGATTAGCCTTGCCTATGTGAAATCACAAGGGAAACATAGTTCAATAAAATGGACCAAAGACAAAATGAGACCTAATGATGATTGACACGATGAAAGAACCTAGATGAAGACAAGAGACTGACCAAATGACATGGATATAGAAATGAAAAAAAGCTCAGATTTTGGATGAAACCTTAGGATTTTTGATACCTGATCAAAATCATCCAATGCTCAATCAAAATATACCAAGCAACAGATGGAAGGATATCAATGGGATGACCGATTTGATAGGATTTGTGGATAGGATAGGATGAAAGGTAGATAATGATTAAGCCCTCTATGAATAGTGCATATTTCTAGGTTTTCACCAAACGTAATTATCCAAGTGTAATTAAGGATTTTTTTTTGCAAGATCAGGTTGTTATCAAACATACAAGTATATTAATCAAATCCACAATATCAATAGAATGCATAGGAAACAAAGAAATGAAATAAACTGAAACGAGCTCATCAAATCCTTCTTCCTCCATGATTGAATTCCATTGCACCTTCTAGCTTGCTAAAATGTAAAGTGTGCCCTTAGATTATGATAAGAAACTCTATGTTATGGACTAGCCCTAAGACAAGTGTTGAAGGATTTCTTACAAACAATGCAAAAGAAATTAAATTCTATATGCAAGTAACTAAATGACACAACAAGAGGGATCTAAGACTCAAGAAAATACAAAGGAGATTCAAGATAAAGAAACTAAGTGATTCACAAGATATTAAGAGATCAAATTCCAAGATATTCAAGATCAAAAAGGAGGACAAAATTGGCATTTTATAGAAAATGTAATTTTGGATGGATGGATGAGATTGAGGATTGAGAAATTCCCTAGAATCAATGGTCAAGATTCAAAATGGCAACTCTCAATTAGGGTAAGGGTAAGCTTCCCAAATGAGTGGACAAGATTTTATTTAAGAAATTATATCAAGGATGGAGAATAAATGTGATAGTGAGATGAAAATTAGTAAAAACAAGAAGATAAGGTTGAACAAGAAGATGAGATTTAGAAAATCAATAATTTTAGCAATTACTTGATTTGTAGAAGAATAATACCATTTTGAATTAAAATTAATTCAAAATATGGATTTAGTGAGATAGTAAATAATTGATTTTAAGATTATTTATGAAAAGAAGTGTCAGTTAACCATGTGAGGCTATTTTAAATAAATTATTTTATTTAAAATGAGAGAAATGTCAAATAAAACAATTAAATTATTAGAAATAATTATTTAATTTAGAGGAGGTGATTAAATAATTAAATAAATTATTAAATCTATTTAATTAAAAGAAGATTTGAGGATTAGTAGCATATTAAACAAACAAACAAATTATAATTATTTAATAATTAAGAAGACATAGATGGCAGAGATTAATTAAATAAATTGAGAAATAGATTTAATTAGGAGAAGACCTTAGATAATTAGTGACACATTAAATAAACAAATAAGATCCATTTATTTAATAATCATGAAGAATAAAAGAACATGAACTAATTAAATTATTATGAATTATTTAATTAATAGTCGAAGGTGGACAAAAGACATAATAAAAATGTCATAATTATGCTAGGATGGAAGAAGATGAAAAATAGTGCTTGCATGCCTAGGTCATTTTTATGTGTCTACATTTGCCCCTCTTTTTCATAATGTAGTTTATTGTGTTATGGAAAAGAAAACAAGTCAACAATATTCCCCAGCGAAGATACAGAGTGTCTATGCCCCCTCGGGAAAAATTTTAAATTTTGGCTCGAGATCAGAAAAATTGGGAAAGTGTCTTGATTAATCAATTTGATTACCAGAAAAATGATGCAATCAGTTTCGAAAATGGAGGACGCTAAGCTAGTCAAAATACCAAACAAAATCAGTCAAATGAGCCTCCAGTACAAACCTATCAAGTCAAACCCCTATTTTTCAACCTATAAATAAGTTGAAAAAGCCAAACCAAGTGTCATTTTCATATTTGCTATTCAAAAATTTTGGAGATGAGAGCACGAGGAGAAGATGGTGATTCCTATGACAGACCACTGCGGCTACCATGTGCGGACATTTCGATGACCCGAGGGTGCAAAGGCACCGGTAAGTACCCTAGCCGACTTTTATTTTTTTGATTTTTGTGCATTTATTAGGGTTTTAGGAGGGAAAAGAAATGTGTTGCGACACAAATGTCCTCATGTAAATCATAAATTCTTTCACATTCGATGCATTTTATTGCATCGCAACACAAGTGCATTGGGTAGGTAGGTATAGGTTTAAAAATGCACAACTGCTAGGTAAAATGATGCATGTGTCAAAATGCAATGCATATGTGGTTTTATGTGACGTAAGTGGCATGTTGTGATGCAAGTGCTAGGCCAAATGACTTAATTGTTATAAAATGACGTAATCACCCTATGGAAAGCCGCAGTCATTGTAAAGCTTCACAATTAATAGATTAAATGATGCATTCATGAAATTACGCCGCAACTGAGAAATGCAGAGTTGCATGTGATATAGCACGACACAATTGAAGTCAACGTGATGCAATTGTAGTTGACCAGGGTTGACCAATGTTGATCTGGTGCAGACTCCTATTTCAGATACATTTTTGGTTCCTCAGATAGTAATAATGTGCTAATTTGTTGACCCATGTGTGCTAACCCTTCTTTCTACATGTGCAGAGATGATTAATTCTCATTTATACACGAGAGTTCAGGCCTGCTACCTATGCTTTCAGAGACCAACTAAATGATAGGGAGTGATGATGGTTGATGAGACTAGGGTTGTACTACATCAATTATATGCCCATCATTCAGGCAAACAGGGGGTTACTGATGACACTCTGTGAGAGATAGCACTCTGAGACATGTTCCTTTCACTTACCCAAAGGAGAGGCCACCGTTACACTGGAGGATGTCTATCATATTCTGTGCATCTTGATTAGTGGGGAGTGAGTGGTATATGATCCCCACAGAGGGTGATAGGCCCTGGGAGAGATGTATGATGATGTAGTTGGTGCTGATCTAGGCATTCATGGGTATGAGATCGGGTGGGACTTTGTGGTCGACCACTATCCATGATGGGATGCCATGTTGATGACCTTGATTGTTGGAGCGCTGATGTCGAATCGTTGTGGTCATGGGTTTCTAACTGGATGGGGGGATGTACTAGTCCTCATACGAGTGCAGAGGACAGTATTTTCTTGGGGGTCCTGCTTGTTAGCCATGTTGTATCATCAGCTTCATGAGGTTGTTTACCAGGAGGAACAAAGTATCACTTGTGGTACTACCTTACTTATGATCTAGGCATGGGAGCATATTCTTATTTTTTGACCACTGGTACAGATGCAATAGCTGGGTGATGGCATGCCGTATGTTTACCTATATGCTATTTTAGTTAGCCAGACCTACATAGGAGATACCAGGTACTAGCGACATTGGATCAACACATTGGTTAGCTTTTTCTGGAGGCCTTATAGAAATTGCACCCAGTGGCCGGATGAGGATGGCCATTTGTCATTATGTACATAGTTTAGATACTTGATTGGTCTTAGAGTGCAGATTAATTGTATCATTGATATGTACTTGCTCTAATGGGTACTACGACAATTTTGTGAGCAACGAGTTGTTCCACCTGGGAAGACCAAGTATGCACAGTAGTCCAGGGAGACCATATGGGCGCCACTGATAGCAGTGGCAGTAGAAGAGCAACAGATAGATGATATGGTCACACAATAGTGGTTATGGAGAGGAGTTCCAACAGATGTAGGGACATTTTTTGAGTTTGATGCCTGGTGGTAGATTCATAGGCTCATTCCATTCACAGATCTAGATGGTCTAGCTCCCATAGATCATAGATTAGTTATCTCACGGGTATGGAGGGGAGGTCGGGGTGGTAGAGATGGAGGGAGAGATGGCAGGGGGGCCAAAGGGAGAGATGGTGGTTGGGGATTTGGATGCAAAGGTGGGGAGTTGACAAGGGTGGCAGGGGAGGAGGTGATGGAAGAGACGGGAGGGGTGTGAGGAGGAGGGGTTATGGAGGGCAGAGGTAGCCTAGGAGATTTAGGTAGAGAGTGGGTGGTGCACCATTGTCACCCATCTGGGAGGAGGGTGAGGAGGGAGAGTAGCTAGGTAGGGAGGAGACAATAGTCCGAGGAGAAGAGTAAGTGGGAGAGGAGGAGGTGGAGGTCAGAGTAGAGGGAGAGATGTTAGTGGAGGATGATCCTCTAGACATTGATGTGTAGGAGATCAGCAGAGAGGAGGAGAGGGAGGAGGAGAGGGAGCATGAGGATGAGGAGGGGGAAGATGAGGCCGAGAGGAGGTTACGAGAGCAGATGATTGATGGGGATGAGGAGGGGGAAATGACACCCATTTTTCCAACAAATGCCACTATTGATCAGAGGATTTCTGATCTTTAGAGTAGATTATATGTGGCCTTGTCTTAGAACAAGGCCCAGACAGTCGAGTTAGAGGTTACGAGAGTGGAGAGAGACCAGACCATTATTTGATGATAGGAGTCAAACAGATGGGTTACTGAGTTTGTAGAGTTGTGCATAGGGCCGATAGGGGATATGGCCAGGGATTTGGCTAGGATGGCTGAGAACAGGGGCCAATACAGGTTGCTATATGTGCAGGTTATTCCACTAGAGAGACAGGACCCAAGATTGTCCTAATCATACGGTCAGATAGGCAGTGGCACCCGGACCCACAGCAGTAGTAGTAGATCACATAGCAATATTCATACTAGTGCTGGGGGGTCCACTTCATTAGGGTAGTCATCAGGCCATAGGTCACACAATTCACATAGGCAGTCATCAAGCCACAACCACAAGTCAGGGCATAGTCACATATCAGTGTCATCAAGACACTAGGTAGAGCAGAGAAAGCCTCCTATCATTGGGCCCTTGGGATCCTAGAGTTAGACACTAGACACCACTCCCATCCATTTCAATTTTTGCTTGATGAGTCAGTCACAACCACCTCATGATTCACCTCCACGAGATGGAGGGGGAACAACATAGGACTTGCATTTTAATATTTATATTAGACATTCGCATATATTGACATTTGAGCCTACGAGCTCCTTTTTTGGGATATCTCATGACTCTATCCTGTGACATGATATTTTTTGAGATTATATATATGAGATGCAATTTTGATGTGGCCTATATGATTTTATGTGTTATGGTGCTCTATGCTTTATCGGATGCTATGCGATGATTTTATGATTCTATGAGATGTATGGATATCGTGTTTTATGTTTATGAATACAAATATGGGTATGGTTACGTATGTATGCATTGTACAATGTATGATGATATGATTCCTATATGTTAATGCAAATGATGTTTATGATGCCAGATGGATGAATGTAAATCAGAGTGTTACATAATGTGAATTATGGTATTTGATTTATGCAGATGTGAAATGTGAATATGATCATGTATGTGGATTTTTTTTGTGTGTATGTCATGGGATATCATCAGAGGATGAGAGAAAAAAAGATATAGACGAATGTTAGTGCAAAGAAAGATATGCATGTTAGTGTGGAGAAGATATGCATGTTAATCCAGAACCAAAAAATCCTTCAACATTAGCCATAGTATTATCCTAGTTGTTGCTCTTAATCATCATTGGGTGAAAATTTCATGATGGCCAACAAACACTATGATATGATGTAGATCAATAGTGTGTAAGGTGGAACCATCATGTAGATCAATAGTCGCAGACAAGGGTGATCATGACTCATACGAGGAACACAATTGCCACTAGTCCTTTTGTCATGACCAACCACAAGAAAGAACAATACTATTCATGAGACGTTGTTGCTTCTCTAAATCTTGATGTCAGGACATCTTTGAGATACTAGCCACATAATAGTCAAAAAAGACAAGAAAATCATCATACTACATCATTGCTCCTCGAAATCCCGAAGTCAGGACATCCCTGAGGAACTAGTAGCAAGGTGATCAAAAGGAAAAGGATGATCATCATGATATGTCATTTCTCTTCTAACGTAAAGAACTAATATCATGGTAACCATCAAAAGGAAAAATAGTGTTTACCAAGTGAACAAAATGTCAAGTGTTGAAAATGCCAAGTGATTTATTGTCGAAATTCCAAGGTTGACGAGGTCAAAGTTTCCAAATGTCGAGTGATACCAAATTCAGGAAGGACACATCTTGAATGATGTTGATATCAAAAGGATCGATTTTCAAAGTTAGGAGAATCCATCAAAATTCCAGATGATGATGATGATGATGACGATGCTTAGGAAGGACACATCCAAAAGCATAAAGAGTTAATGAGATTTTCCTTTTCAAAAGGACACATTTGAAGAAGAACCCAAAGTTTTTCTAGGTTGATTTGTCTTGATAGAATTTGATTACATGCCAATGCTGACATGCTAATTTGACTAAAATATTGATGAAACTGATTGTTGATAGACTTCCCACTTAGGATTGATAAAATATTGGTTTGACTTTGACGATAATTTGACGTGTGTGAAAGTGTAGTGCCATGAGCCCTAATGGACTAACCTAGTGTGGCCTTGGGTGCTCATTGATTGATGGTCTTCCCCACATTGTGCACTTAGGGACCTCATAGTTCGACACAACCAATGTCTTTGTCCGAAGGATAGAAGTTTGAATCATGATTTTATTTTGACAAACCTACAAAGACTAACCTAATGTCTCAGGATTTCAAAGATGAATCTTGCCTATGTAGCAAATGCACAGAGACAACGTAGTTCGGCCATGGACAAAAGATTGATTGATGTGACTAATTGATGGGAAAAGCATTGACTTTGACTCTATTTTAGGGATTTTGAAATTGATTTGGATGTTTTGTATTTTCTCAAGACATTTCTCAATTTTTAGGTCTTTTTTTAGGACATTTTAGGATTTTTTAAAGACTTTTTACAAATGTAGAATCGTGTGTAACACCCACTACAGTTACATGATAAAGGTCTTTCCCGAAGATAATTTGAGGATTACCTAGGCCAAATGAAATAGAAATAGGCAAACACGGGACAACAGGCAAGGATATGCAAGGGGTGATGTCAACCGATGCTAGCCATGGCCGAAATTGATAGTACTTATGATGAATGTTGTGAATGTGTTAGGCTGTCATGATTATGCAAAGTGGATGAAGGCCGATTAGAGTAACAATAGATGGTGGAGCAATGATCAACTACGCATGGCACCTGTTTGCCAGGTTTTCACTATTGGATGAATTCATTTCTTTTTACTATTTTTGCCATTTTTTTTTTAATTTTATTTTTGGTGTCACCAAGACACCTATTTGCTAGGTTTTCATCAAGGGATGATTTTTTCTTTACTTTTCATTTTTTTTTTGTATTTTTAGGTTTTAGTCAAGCTCTCTGATGCTATGTGTAGAACTTTCATAGATGTAGGTTTTTGATGGGTTTTGTCAACTGTTCTCCATTAGGTGTAGCCAACTGATAAGGTCCAAAACTAAATGTTGCAGTAATAATATAAGGATCGAGCCAATTAGAATCAAAATTTTTAGACTTTTCACAGTCAGCTTGATTTCTTGGATTCTGCATGAGGACCAAGTCACCAATTTCTAATTTTCTCACCATCACTCTTTTTTTATAGCTCTGACAGAAATGATTTTGATATGCCTGCAAGTGATTTAGGGAATTTTGTCACTCATGTAGGTGATACTGTCTGTACTCTTCATCATCGATCATTCCCTTCAAGGAAACTCGAAGAGAAGGAATTTCGACCTTGATGGGAAATATGGCCTCAAATCCGTAGACAAGGGAAAATGGAGTGGCTCAAGTGGGTGTATGAATGCTGGTACGGTAGGCCCACAAGGTAAGATTAATTTGTAGGTTCCAATCTCGGCCAACATCATTGACGGTCTTCTTAAGAATGCGAAGAATTTTTCTATTTGATGCCTCAACTTGATCATTACCTTGTGGATAATATGGGGTGGAGAAATGATGTTGGATGTGGAATTGCTCACAGAGTTCACGAACGTCCTGATTTTTGAATGGACTCTCATTATCTTTGATGATGGACTATAGAACACCATATCGATAGATGATGTAATTTAGGATAAACTAGGATATCTGCTTACCGATGTGTAACTGAGGGTGACAACTTCAATCCACCTAGTAAAGTACACAGTGGAGGTGATTATGAATTTATGGCCGTTAGAGAAGGATAGATGGATCTTGCCCATGAGGTTGAGTCCCCATTGTATGAAGGGCCATGGATAAGTGATCTGTCTCAACTCCTACGTAGGTGCGTGGATTAGGTCATTGTGCACCTAGAATTTTCTACATGTTCTGAAAAACTAAAGAGCATATTTTTCTAGTGTCGGCCAGTAGTATCCAAGTCTGGTGACTTTCCTAGCTAAATTCAGACCACTCGAATGAGATCCAAGTATACCCTCATGTACTTCTCATAAAAAAATTTGGGCTTCATCAGTGTCGAGACAACAAAGAAGGGTGTCATCAAATCCACGACGATATAGGGTGTCACTAACGATGGTGTGTCGGGCGGCTTTTCATATAAAGGACTTTCTCTGGTTATTGGAAAGGCTGGGTGGTAGGGTTTGGGACTTAAGATAGTCATAGATGTCCTGGTACCAAGGTGAATCAGGACCAAAAAGTTTGCAAACCATTTTTTACTCTGGGGTGTCATATGCCGGCATCAATTGTTGTTCAACTAAGAACTCAAATTGTGAAAAAATTTTGGGGATGTCTAAGAGAGATCCAATAGTATCCATTGCATCGGCTACCTTATTTTGTGTCCTGGGTATTTGTTCAAAGGCAATCAATTTGAAATATGTTAGGAAGCTATCCACCATTCGCTTGTAGGGGAGGAAATTTTCATCTTTCGTTTCATAATCATCATTCACTTGGTTGATAACTAACTGAGAATCCCTAAAAGCTAGCAATGCCTGAATTTTCCATTTAATTGTGATCTTGAGTCCTGTGACCAATGCTTTGTATTCTAGAATGTTATTAGTACAAGGGAAGGAGATCTGGAATGCCTTGGGAATTGAATCCCCTTGTGGTGTGATGAACAAGATACCTTCTCCTGATCCATGACCAGTGTGGGACTTGTCAAAATATAGTTTCCAAGGTAATGTAGGTTCTGCATGAAAGATGGAATCATCAGGAAAATCAGTTATCAATGGATGAGTGCCTTAGATGGGTGCATCTGCAAGCTGATCTACTATTACCTACCCTTTTATTGCCTTGTGCTCAACATATTGTATGTGATATTCCCTCAAAATCATGACCCATTTTGCTAACCGACCTGTCAATGCTGCCCAACTTAGGAGATACTTTAGTGGATCAATCTTGGCTACTAGGTGTGTTTCGTGACTCAACATGTAATGTCTTAGTTTTTGTGTTGGAAAGACAAATACAAGGCATGCACGTTCAATGGTTGTATAGTTAAACTCATATCCTATCAGTGTGCAACTGATATAGTATATAGCTCTTTCTTTTTCCTCATAGTCATTTTGTGCCAATAATGCCCCCAATGCATTTGTAGTTGCAGAGACATACATGATCAATGACTTGCTTTCAATGGGTGGCATTAGGATAGGTGGTGTTAATAGATATTCTTTGATTTTTTTGAAGGCTATGTGGCATTTTTCTATCCATTCAAAGGGGATAATTTTGTGTAACAAGTACTGAAATGGTTGACACTTGTCTGCCAACTGTGCAATGAAGCGTTGGGTGGATAGCAGTCTGCCCTGATGTGTTCTTAACTCACTAATTCCTTTTGGTGGAGGCATGTCCAGTATTTCTTTCACCTTTGTGGGATCAACCTTTACGACTCATTGTGAAACTATGTAGCCCAATAATTTCCCGAAGTAACCCCAAAGACACATTTTTTTGGGTTCAACCAAACCTTCTAATCTTCTAGCCGTCTAAAAAATTTGTCTAGGACCTTGAGATGATCTTTCGATGTCAAATATTTGGCCAAAATTTCATCCACATAATCTTCCATTAGGATATGCATCGTGTCATTAAATATTGTTGTCATAACTCTTTGGTATGTGGTGCCTACATTCTTTAATCCAAAAGGCATGAAATTCCAATAGTATGTTCCCCATGGGCATGTAAATGTCATTTTTTTCTGATCCTCAGCTGCAATGCAGATTTGGTTATAGCCTGAGAAACCATCCATGAGAGACAACATCTCATACCCTATTGTGAGATCAACAATCATGTCCATATTCGGTAATGGGAAATCATCTTTTGGACAAGCCTTATTTAAATCTCTGAAATCCATATAGATGTAGATTTATCCATTTGTCTTTGTGATAGGGACAATGTTGGATATCCAATCAACATAGTCTATTGATTTTATGAATCTAGCATCTA
This sequence comes from Sequoiadendron giganteum, assembly GCA_007115665.2. Classification (NCBI taxonomy): domain Eukaryota; kingdom Viridiplantae; phylum Streptophyta; class Pinopsida; order Cupressales; family Cupressaceae; genus Sequoiadendron; species Sequoiadendron giganteum. Next base: position 425,546,500 of record CM021100.1, read on the forward strand.
GTAACTTCTTTAGTTCAGCCTTTACAAGTAGTGCAATTTGTGGATGCATTTTCCATAATTTTTGTTTGAACGGTTTTATACCTGAGATTAGAGGAAGATGATTCAATACCAATTCTGGATCAAGGCTTGGCATTTCATCATATAACCATGCGAAGTTAACTTTCCTTTCTGTGAAGAATTGTTGAAATTCAAGTTTTTCTTCTTCTGACAATGAAGCGGCCAAGAGAACCATTTTGGGATTCTTTGGTGTCTTCAATAAGAATAGCCTATTTTTCCTGTGTTATAGGAATAAAGTCCAATCCTCCATCCTTATGCACCGTAGAGAGGTTTTCACCTTCGAATACATCCTTTATTTTTACTATTTTACTGTCAGAAGGCACCTTGCGGTTTTCATCTAAAGACATTTCTTTTTTTATTTTATTATTTGTATTCTTGTGACTGGAGAATTGCATAGTCTCCCCTAAGTAAGCTGCACAATCTAGGCCAATGTCAAATCTTGCTTTGTGATCACCCCACGGTATGTCCTCTCAGAGTCCCATGAACTTTGAAACGGCCTCATCATTCTAAAAGATATCCATAGCAGGTGGCTCTTGTTGGTCCCAATCAATCAGTTGCAGGTAAACAAGGGAAATCTCATTGCCAGTGTTGGTAAAAGATGGGGAAGATACAAAAATCATGCAAATTGAAACCTCGAGTGTGAAGGAAAAGCTGTCAATTTCAAATTCTGTGTTAGATGCAATGGGTGGACCATATTCAGATTCAGATGAGTTGTATTCATAGTCATAATAGGGGATAAAAGTATCAGTATCATGACTAGTGGTTGGTAGTTCAGAGGCATAGACAGTAGGTTCAGGCATGTCAGGCTAATGGGTGGGCTTTGGAATGGGGCAGGACAATTCAAATGTTGCTGATGACAATTTATGTTCTTCTAGATCCCAAGGAATGCTTACCCATTCCTTATTTTTAGAATGATGATCAATAGGATCAATGTTGTATTCTTTCCAAAATCTTTCTTCAACAGGGGTTTGACTAGGTTCCAAGAATAGTTCGTCAATATCATAGTTACTAAGGGTTTACTAAGATCCCCAATCCCATTCATTAGAGTCAACTTCGGTAAGGGATTCTTCACATATCTCAAAACTTTTTGTAGCCATTATGTCCTCACTTGAAATTTCATAGGTACGTCGATAGTTAGTTTCGAGTTGGTCAAACCCTAGCCCTATGTACCTTGGTCTTGCGGAGATAATGATAGGTTCCCTCCTTCCATTGTTGGATTTTCGAAGACCACTTGTGTTGTCAAAACCTAGTGCCTTGCATATGTCATAGCCTTTTCCATAGAGATGCACTAGTAGTGGGCATAATTATTTTGGGTCTTTGTAGATCCAGTTAGCTATGTCAATAATGACTTCATTACTCATATCTCCCCATAGTGTGAAAAGAAATTAGGTGGAATCTTGAAAATTGTTTTGGGCTCAACTGCGAAACACGATCTACCATAGACTTTAGGAAGCTTAAGTATTGTGGTGATACAATAAGCCGTATTCAATTTAAATTCTCCACAACCAAGGTCCTAGATCTGAAGGTCTTTACTTGGTATGGAGGCCAAGGAGGATGGTGCAGAGGAATTCGATGGAATGGATTATTTGGTGAGTGTAGACAGGTCAATATATTTGGAAGAGGTGGTAGTTGAGGCTTCTCAATTGATGGGTACGTGGTGCTCAACACTAGCTCTCAGATTGGTACAGTATTGAAATGGATCAGGATCTCTTGGGATAGTAATTTCAGTACCATCAAAAGGGAACTTCAGGAACCAATGGTATGTGGAAGGAATGGCCTTTAAGGCATGAATCCATGGGTGACCAAGTAAGATATTTTAATGTATGTCATGATCTAGGACTTGGCATGTTGTATCTATAATAACTGGTCCCACACAAATGGGAATTGTTATGACACCTTTAGAAGAGCATTCTTCATCATCATATGCCTTGATGACAATGCTCTTGGTAGCATCCACACATGCATCAGAGAATCCAAGAGGTTTAACCAATTTTCGAGATAAAATGTTCAATCTTGGTCTGCCATCTACTAAGACTTGTCTAACCTTATGTTTATGGATAAAAACCTTGATATAAAGGGCATCATTATGAGATGGTTTGGGTGAGGAATAGTCAGTGTTCAAAAAGGTAATGTGGTGAGGCAAAGTCAAATATTCGACCATATTTTCGAAATGATTGACATCAATGTTGTTTGAGATGGAGGACTCTTGTAGGACTTTATCCAAGATGGCCTTATGTGCGGGTGAGATGCAGAGCAATTCAAGGATGGAGATTTGAGCGGGTGTTTTGTTCAATTGTTCGATAAGGTTGAACTCTAGATTAGGTTTTTGCAGCTTGGCAGACGGACCAGGTATGGTAATTTTAGGCTAACAAGTAGAGGGACCTAGGATGGTGACCTTGCCTTTCTATGTTGTGACATTGCATTTCGGGGCCTTTTTCATGGTAATGGTATTGACACACTTATCTTCATCAACAGCATGAAGATTTTTAATGATGGTACCACCAAAATAATGAAGATAGGATGAATACGATTGGCTTGATTATTGTTATTCTTCGTGCCAGTTGAGGAGGGGTTACGAGAACCATGATCCTGTAGTGGGTTCTTATGGATTCTATGGTCTACATTAGACACAAATGGTTGACCTCCTAACTTAATGGTATAATTTTAAATAAGGTCTTGCACAAGATTTTGTAACTGACGGCAAGAGGAATTTTTGTGCCCTTTGACATGGTGGTAATCACAAAATACGTTATCATCCCACCATGATGGCTTGAACTGACCAGGGTCATATGATTTAGCTTCTTCCAAAATTATGACACTGCTTTGGATAAGTTTCTTTAAGACAATTTCGATAGGCTCTCCTAAGGGAGTGTATGTGCATTTTTTAAATTGTCATGGTTGACGCGACTGCCTTTGATTAGATTGAGCAGGATTATTTTGAATAGCATTGGTAGTTGGTGTGGGTGTGGTCACAAGTGCATTTTTATTTTGAACTCCTTTGATGGTGAGTATGTGACCTGTTGCATCAACAATTTTTGTATTGATCACTCTAGCATTGGTGATGTGTTTATTCTTAACCTAGTATTTTTTTTTGTCATTGGAATTACTTGGGTTAGTGTTTGTGGTGGTGTTGATCATTTTTCCACCATATTTCAATTCACCTTTGGAGATCAAGGATTTTTCAAGTTGAACACATTTTTCAACAAGGTCAACAAAGGTGGTACAGCAATGGACTTGTAAGCCATATCTTAGTGGTCCTAGGAGATTTTTTACAAAAATGGTGACTTTCTCCTTTTCAAGTATTTCTACCGAACATCTGCTTGCTAAGGTTTTCCATCTTTAAAACAATGGGATAAAATTCTCTCTTGGCTCCTCTTGGGTAAGTCTGCATAAGGAGACAATGTCAATATCTGTGTCAATGTTATAGGTGTAGTTTTCAACAAACTATTTTGCCAATTCATCCCAAGTTTTGATTCCTTTAGGTAATAGCGAGAACCACTCTAGTGCATGGCCTGTGAGACTTCTAGAGAAGAGTCTCATGAGATAGGTTTGTTCATATGCAATTTCCATGCAACTGGTAATGAACTCTCTTATGCACTTCAATGGGGTTTGTCTTGCCTTTATATTTAAGAAAATGTGGCACCACATATCCATGAGGAAACGGTGGAATTATACAAGGTTTTGTAAAATGGATATGGACATAAGTAATGTGACATGTAAGACTTTTTGGTTGAATGTTGCAAGGTCTCCACTTGCATTTGAAGAGCAGCAAGTTTGAGTGTAAGTGCCTCCAAAATTGGGTTGTTGGTAGAATCACACATTTTTGTGATAGGTATGGATTGAGTGCCCACCTGATGTGGTGAGATGTGTGGATTTTGGATTTGTTTTCAGTGAGAAAAATGAGTGTTCTGATTTGGTTGTTGTTGGAAATGAGTGTTTTGATGAGGGATGTGCTGCTATGAATGGAATTGAGATGCATAAGTTGGGATGTGGGATCCTACCATGTTGGATTGAATTTGGGGGCCTTGTTGGCCTTGAGCATGTTGATGCCCAAATTGAGTGGAAAATTAGGTGCCTTGATTGCCTTTCCCAAATAGGTAATTATGGCCTTGAGGAATGTTGGTATTTTTCCTCGAGGGAATGTTGGTATTTACCTGTGAGGAATTAGGTTGCATGCCTTGAATGACAACACTTTTTTTATTCCTCCCAAAAGGGTTTGATGGGTTGATTTCCATAGCATTTGAAGAACCTAATAAGAGGTTTGCTAATGTACTCATGGAACTAGATGAAGTCCCAACAAGGTTTGAGGTTGTTGCACCCATTGTTGATCCAAACGTTTGTGAAGGAATAGTGGATGTTTGTTGGAGGATGGATTATGATGTGGTTTTGGTTTGGGTAGATTATCCCCCAACAGATGTTGTGTTGATCATGGTGGATGCATTGGTTGTGGTGGTATGATGACCAAGGGAGGTAGCATTAATGGTGTTAATGACATTTTGTGAAGTGGCTCCCATGGAAGTATTGTGTGATTGGGTATCAGGAGATGTTGCTCTAATAGTGTTCAGGTCAAATCCTTTTGGTAACCTAGCCCCTTGGTCAAGGAGCATGGCTAGGTATCTGGCTGAGTCGTTTAAAACCAATTCTTCCACAAAAGAGGCCACTTTTGGGTTTTAGGCAGCAGCTTGTATGTCTTCTTCAAAGACTTCCCCATTTTGGTCTCTGCGGACAAATTGTTCAAAAGGATTGTGTGAAGAGGGTGGTAATGACATCTCACTATATGGATTGAGAGGAGAATTTCCCATGTCATCAGAAAATGTATTTGTGTCATTAGGGAATGAATTCATGTCGGTGAAATTTAGAAAGTTGGTGTCTTGACCAAAAGAACCCATGAGTCTTTTCTTTCTCTATAATCTAGTTTCAACATAAAAAAATTTGCTCAACTTTGAAAAATGGTGGAGGATGACCTAACTATGCAAAAATTATGACACTATGTTTTTGGGTTTCTTGGAATGAAATGATGTTATGTAATGATGGTGAGTGGTAATGCAAAATGAGACTTAAAAAGAAAACTAAAGGTATGTAAATGTAAAGGATAACTACCACAAATGGGATGAGTGAAAAGACTAATGGTATGCAATGCAAAGGATTCTAAGAGGCACTCACTAATGGTAAATCTAAGGAGATGTAAACTTGATCACACTAAGTTTTGGCAATGATTCAGGTTTGGAATATCAATGGACTATAAAAAGGACTAAATGAGGACAAAGTGAAATTTCCACACTAGACTAATGAGTGGGAAATAATTCACAAAAGGTATTGACTAAAGACAAAAGATTGATTGAGTCCAATGATAACCTACTTGTGAATGCAAAGGTTTGGCAAAGGGTGATAAGGAATCTACTCCTAAAATCTGCAAAAAAATGAGTGTCTAAGGGGATGGTAAAGTTTAACAATACAACTAATGAAATGCATTGGGATCCTATGGTGACTTAAGAATGCTACCTATAATGTAAGAATGAGGGAAGTTAAGCAATTCAATATCTGGTTTGATAGAAACAGTAAAAAAAATGAGTTGGAGTCTGATAAGGACAAAATTGAGTCTCAGTTTTGACAATGAAAAGCATTTTTTTGAAGACTGGCAAATGTGTCATAGCAAATGTGTTGTGATAGAGAAAATGCATCACAGGAAAGGCAATTGTGGTGCTACAAATAGAAAATATGGTTCAAAATGGCGATTGTGGCATTTGGTAAAGTAATTGCAGTGAAAGACAGTTAGTTGTGGTGTTTTAAGTTTCACATGCATTGCGATAGAGTGATTGCAGCTCATAATTTATCACATGCATTTTGAAACTGTAGTTACATCACAAAAAGTGGTTTTGGACAAAATTTCATCAGATTGCAAAGATTTGTTTCAATTTGGCAAGTTTATTTTAGATTTTGGGATTGATGTTCATTTGTTCATTTGTTCAAGTTGTCTAAACACATGATGTTGTAAAAAATTTGAAAAACAACCACATTGAAAATATTTACAAAAGCCTATGGTTGCAAGGACAATATTCTTATGGATCCCACACAAATTTTACTCTAGCTGCATATTCTTAGCGGATGAATTCAGAAGCTTGGCCCCATAGGCTCCCCTTACAGTGTACTCACTTCTCAAGGCAACCAAATTTCCAACCTCCATGAAACTCCCATGGTAGATTGATCATCTCTACTAAAAACTGTGTAGATGTGGGTGCCTTGGCAATGACCATTGTTGCACCAAAGAATAGAAGGTTTTTGGTCACTAAAAATAAGGGTTTTAATTCAAGCACCCATTCGAGTGGTCATACATGGGGCACAAGATTAAGCTCCATTAAGGAGGCACTCCAACCTGAAGAGGTTAATCTCAACAAGGTTTTGGGGAGTACTACTTGGTCCGTATGACATATTTGCTCTCGTAATCCTAGGCTTTCCCTTAGGATTCAAATTTATATATCGGTCGAGAGTAGCTCAGCTAAAGAGCTTCATTTTTTGGTTTGAGTCGCTTTGGGGTGAGTACTTTTTCCCACCAAAGTAGGCCCAATTTCTAGGCTAATAAAAGCGAGCAAACATATTCATAGTTCAATCAATCTTTGTTAAAAACAAAGAGAGAGCACACAAATATGTTTGAATCACACTTGCATGTTGTTCTTTTTAAGCCAAAATTAAAATACGATAGTGTGATAGCTAACTAAATCACAAAATAGAACAAGCACTCATTCATTTTTATTTTTTGTATTGTTAGCAAGCAAATGGTTCATTTTAACCATTTGTAGTGTGAGCTAACTAACAGTTCATTTTCAATCAATGACAGTGTGAATATTCTTTTTAAACCCATGCAAATGCGTGATTGTTTGTTTTAACCATGATTGAGATGCATGATTGATTAATCTTTTGAATAAAAGAAAATAGTAATCATGGCCTAGCTTCCAGCTTGACACACGCTGCAACAAATAGATTAGTATCAAAAAAAAAATCTCTAAAAAAAACAAAAGAAAAACAAACAAACAAACAAACAAAAATCGAAAGATAAAAATAAAAAACTTTTTACCAATTGCCTGTGTTGTAGTAGAGTAAATGCATCGTTGTGTTGTAGATGTGACTCGTTATGTCAAATGTGGTTCTCTATCTATCAAATGTGGCTCTTTTTTTCAATTGTGTCATGTGAAATATCAAGTACGTCAAGACAGAGTGTATTCATCGTTTGAGGTGGCAAATGTGGTGCAATAGAGCAGTTGCGTCATAGGAAATTTTGAATGCGTCGTTTCGTACCTTTACCTACAAAATGATTGAAAATTGTACAATAACCTGAAAAAAAATATGTTAAAACATCGGGTTCACCAATGTAATTGAGGATTTTTTTTTGCAAGATTAGATTGTTAGAAAATATACAAGTATATTAATCAAATCCACAATATCAATAGAATGCATAGGCGATAAAAAAAAGAAATAAACTAAAATGAGCTAACCAAATCCTTCTTCCTCCATGACTGACTTCCATTGCACCTTCTAGCTTGCTGAAATGTAAAGTGTGCCCTCAGATTATGATAAGCAACTTTATGTTATGGACTAGCCCTAAGCCAAGTGTTGAAGGATTTCTTACAAACTATGCAAAAGAAATTAAATTCTATATGCAAGTAACTAAATGGAACAACAAGAGGGATCCAAGACTCAAGAAAATGCAAAGGAGATTTAGTACCCGTCGTTTCATACCTATACCTACAAAATGATAAAAAATTGTATGATAACCTAAAAAAAACATGTTAAAACGTTGGGTTCACCAATGTAATTGAGGATTTTTTTCTACAAGATTAGATTGTTAGCAAATATACAAGTATATTAATCAAATCCACAATGTCAATAGAATGCATAGGAAATAAAAAAAGGAAATAAACTGAAACGAGCTCACCAAATCCTTCTTCCTCCATGACTGACTTCCATTGCACCTTCTAGCTTGCTGAAATGTAAAGTGTGCCCTCAAATTATGATAAGAAACTTTATGTTATGGACTAGCCCTAAGCCAAGTGTTGAAGGATTTTTTATAAACTATGCAAAAGAAATAAAATTATATATGCAAGTAACTAAATGACACAACAAGAGGGATCTAAGAATCAAGAAAATGCAAAGGAGATTCAAGATTAAGAAACTACGTGATCTGCAAGATATTAAGAGATAAAATTCCAAGATATTCAAGATGGTCGAAAAGAGGACAAAATTGGCATTTTATAGAAAATGCAATTGTGGATGGACGGATGAGATTGAGGATTGAAAAATTCCCTAGAATCAATGTTCAAGATTCAAAATGGCAACTCTCAATTAGGGTTTTAGAAAATCAATATTTTTAGCAATTACTTGATTTGTAGAAGAATATTACTATTTTGAATTAAAATAATTCAAAATATGGATTTAGTGAGATAGTAAATAATTGATTTTAATATTATTTACTAAAAGAAGTTTCGATTAACCATGTGAGGCTATTGTAAATAAATTATTTTATTTAAAATGAGGGAAATGTCAAATAAGGAAATTAAATATTTAGAAATAATTATTTAATTTAGAGGAGGTGATCGACTAATTAAATAAATAATTAAATCTATTTAATTAAAAGAAGATTTGAGGATTAGTGGCATATTAAACAAACAAATAAAATATATTTATTTAATAATTAAGAAGACATAGATGGCAGAGATTAATTAAATAAATTGAGAAATATATTTAATTATGAGAAGACCTTAGATAATTAATGACACATTAAATAAACAAATAAGATTCATTTATTTAGCAATCATGAAGAATAAAAGAACATGAATTAATTAAATTGTTATGAATTATTTAATTAATAGTCGAAGGTGGACAAAAGACATAATTAAAATGTCATAATTATGCTAGGATGGAAGAAGATGAAAAATAGTGCTTGCAGGCCTAGGTCATTTTTATGTGTCTACACCAAGGCGCCACCAAGGGTGGTTTTCACCATAGGACGGATTCTTTCTCTTTACTATTTTTGGGGAAAAAAATTACTTTTTTTTGTATTTTTGATTATTTTTTACTTTATTTGGTATTTTTTAGGGTAGGATAACCCAGCTAACCTAGGTGTGAAACCTCTTCAGATGCATGATTTTGATAGGCTCCTCCAAGGTCTCCCCTTCATTTTTTGCAAGCAAATATTTCCCAGAGCCATACTTTGTTGTAACAACATATAGACCCAACCATTTAGCTTCAAATTTTACGTTCTTTTCTCTATCATGTTGGGTGTATTGATTTTCTTTCAAGACCAGATCGCCAATGTTGATTTGGTGGGGATGAAGCTTTTTTTGTAATTCCTTTTGAGTTGATGTTGAAATTCTTGGAGATGATGGTAGGCCCTGATACATTTCTCATCCAAGAGTTCTAGTTGACTTAACCGTGTGACTCGAGCATCTTCATCACTGATTAGATTCTTCAAAGAGATTCAAAGTGATGGGATCTCAACTTCAATCAGCAAGATGGCTTCGGCGCCATAAACAAGAGTGTATGGAGTAGTTCCAATGGGGGTGAAAATGAATGTGTGGTATGCCCAAAGGATGGGATTAAGATGGAGGTGCCAATCTCGATCAGTGTTGTTGACAACCTTTTGAGGATTTTGATGAGAGTTTTGTTGGTTTTTTCTGCTTGTCCATTACCTTGGGGGTGATAGGGGGTTGACCAATGATGCTAGATATGATATTTTTCACAAAGGTGTTTCATAAGTTAGGTTTTGAATGACTTACCATTGTCAGTAATGATATTGGAGGGGATACCATATCTATAAAAGATATGGAAAAGGATAAATTTAGAAATCTAAACACTTGTGCTTTGGGAGAGTGGAATGGCTTCCACCCATTTAGTAAAGTATTTAGTGGCGGTGATGATGCATGTATGGCCATTGAATAAGGGAGGGTATATCTTGCCAATTAATTCAAAACCCCATTGTGAAAAGGGCCATGGTACAATGATAGGTTGCAAATCTTGTGCTGGAGCATGAATGAAATCCGCATGTTATTGACAAGGTACACATTTCTTCATGAAATCATAGGCGTCATGATCCATGGTTGGCCAGTAGTATCCTGCTCTGAGAATCCTCTTTGCTAAGGCCATCCCATTAGAATGAGACCCACAAACACCACTATGCATATTGTTTAATACAATACATGATTATGATTCTTTGAGACATCGAAGGAGAGTGCCATCATACCCTCGACAATAAAGTGTATCTCCCATAATTATGTATCAAGAAGTACATTGGATGAAGGATTTACATTGATTATGGGTAAGTTCAGGTGATAGGATGTTGTTGCAGAGGTAGGTATAAATTTCATGATACCAAGGTGATTTGGGACCTACGATATTATACACCATCTCATTTTTAGGAACATCATATACTAGGATTAATAGTTGTTGAATGAGGAACTCACAATTCGTTTGGTCTTTTGGCATGTTGATGAGGAAGCCAATGGTAGCCATAGCATCCGCTACCTTGTTCTGCACTCAAGGGATCTACTCAAATTGGATGTAGGTTAAATATTTCTTAAAGTAATCGACCATGCATTTGTAAGGTAAAATCTTATCATATTTTGTTTGAAACTCATCATTGACATGTTTGATTATGAGTTGAGAATCGCCAAAGATACAAAGATGAGTGATATTCCTTTGGACAATGATTCTTAAGCCAGTGATTAGGGCTTCATATTCAACAATATTTTTTGTGCATGGGAATGCTAGCCTGAATGACTTTGGAATGTAATCACCTTGAGGGGTGAAAAAGAGGACACCTAGACTAGCTCCATTGTGAATGTAAAACCCATCAAAATATAGTGTCCATGTGTCTAATTTTGAAACTTTAAAGACCCCTTCATCAAGAAACTCGGCTACTAACGCATATGTGTCCACCAAAGGAAGATCGAACAACTGATCTACTATCACATGTCCCTTGATTGACTTTTGATCCACATACTTGATGTAAAACTCACTCAATAACATAACCCACTTGGCCATGTAGCCAGTTAATGATGTTTTGGATAATAGATACTTAAGTGGGTCAGCCTTTGATATTAGCTTGATGGGATGACTAATCATATAATGGCATAGCTTCTATAAACTAAAACTAACTGCCAAATAGGCCTTTTCCATAGGGGAGTAATTTAGCTCATAACCCACAAGTGTTCAATTAATATAGTAGATGGCATGCTCTTTTGAGAACTCATCATGTTGTGCTAATAATTCCCCCAGTGCAACTGATGTGGCTGAGATATATAGCAAGAGTGGATTACTTGGAATGAGAGGCATTAGGATGGGTAGATTAGCTAGGTACTACTTGATATTTTCAAAACATTATTGACACTCTATTTTCCACTTGAAGGTCATGTATTTGTGCAAGGGATGTGTGAATTATTGACATTTATCAACCAATTGGGCTATGAAATGCTTGATAGATTGTAGCTTTCCTTGCAGAATTCTTCATTGTTTCAAATTTCAAGGTGGGGGCATGTCCATTATTGCCTTGACCTTTTTTGGATCTACTTCAATGCCCCTTTTGGATACTATTAAGCCTAACAATTTACTAGATGTAATGCCAAACGCACAATTCTTTGGATTCAGGTGTAGCTTGTACTATTCTAGTCATTCAAAGATTTTACTCAGGATTTCAAGATGCTCTTCTCTTGTTTTGGTTTTCCCTTGTAGATCATCAACATAATCTTCCATTATGATATGAATGAGGTCATGGAAGATGATTTTCATTGCAAGTTGGTAAGTATCCCCCAAATTTTTTAGACCAAAGGGAATGAAATTGTAGCAAAAGGTGCCCCAGGAGTTGTAAAAGAAGTCTTATGTTGATCTTCGGGTGTGGTTTCAATTTGACTATAGCAAGAAATGCCATCCATGAGGGATAGCATAGAATTTCCTACCATAATATATACCAACATGTCGATGTTAGGAAGCGAGATATCGTCCTTCGGGTAAGCTTTGTTAAGATCTCAAAATCTATACAAATTATGATATTCCCATTTGGCTTGGCCATAGGTACTATGTTGGATATCCAATTTGAGTAGTCTATCGGTCTAATGAATCAAACCTCTAAAAAAATTTTCCAGCTCTTTCTTGACAAGGAGGGCTACTTGCGGATGCATTTTTCTGAGCTTTTGTTTCACTGGATTAGCATCCAGTGGACATCTACGTGGTGCACAGCCAAAGTTGGGTCCAATCCTGGCATGTCTGAATAGGACCATGCAAAGTTAATGATCCCCTCCTTAAGTAGGTTGACGATGATAGGATACTCTTTCTCTGACAATGACTTGGCCACATAAGTGATTTTAGACTCTTGTTCTATACCCAGATTAACTTCTTGTGTTTCCTCAATCAAAATTGAAGACCATTTGAATAGTTGAGCTCCAAAAAGGGGAAGATGAACATCCCCATCTTCCAATGCCTCATCAAGGTTATCAATAGAAGATACACCCTTTGATTTTACTTTTGATGAGTCAGAAAGTTCCTCGAAGAGGTTTTCACCAAATGACTCTTTTTTATTTTTCTTCTTTTTACTTTTGTGGTTAGGGTGTTCATATTCCCCCAATCCCATAAGATGTACATAAGAATCCTTAGAAGGTAAGATATCTATAGGTGTGCTTCCTCATAGGTCCCAATCAATTAGGTCAAATTGACAGAGGAAAAGGCTTATGGTAAAGATTGATGTGGAATCGAAGAGGGATGGAAGATCTACATCATCATACAAGAGTATAATAGATTCTTATTCATGTATGTCATCAAGGAAATTGTTACCCGAATTGATATTATTCGAGGTGCTAGTGGATGATGCAAGTCCCTTTTTATTTTTTTCATAGCCTAAGCCCACATGTTTTGGTTGAACAGGTGTCTCAATAGGTTGTAGTCTTCCATGTTCTTCTACAAAAAGACCTCCCCCTTGATAGTTTCATTTTTCTGCTAGCTTGGAAACATGGGGGTAAACCTCTTGGAAGTATTCAATGAGAGGAGGTGACAGCTCAGGTTCCTCTTTGTAGATCCATTAGCTGATATCATCCTCCATCTGATCTTATAGTGTTCTCAGGGATTGGAAGGTTTTCGAACCCATATTCTTAGAACTAAGGGTTTTAGTCTTCACGTCTTCCTTTAGTGTTGATTGAGAAGGTTTCCCATCTATGTGAGGAGATGGTGGCATTGTTGCCACATTAAGAGCAGTGTGCATCTCATATTCTCCACAACCTTTATCAATGATCTAGACCTTGGTGATGATCATTTTAGATGTGGTGGATGGATTGGAGGATGGATTGGAAGGTGAGGTCTGAGGTCTTCCCACTTCTACTCCTAGATAATATCAGGAGCGAGGAAAAGAAGCTTCTAGAGCATGGAAGTACTCAAAGGGCTAATGATTTGCATGAATGGTTACTTCAACCCCATTCTATGGGAAATTTAGGAATTTATGCTCTCTCTCTCCCACCCCTTGTCCCTCTCCCAAGTCTCTCCCTCTCACCCTAACTAGAGAACTCTCTCTCTCTCTAAGGTCTCTATCTCCCACCCTCTCTCCCTCTCTTAAGTCTCTCACTCCCACCCTGACTAGAGAACTCTCTCTCTTTGGTCTCCATCTCCCACCCCCACTCCCTCTATTAAGTCTCTCACTCCCACCCTAACTAGAGAACACTCTCTCTCTGACTCTTCCCCACTCTCTCCATTTCTCCCTCTCTTTCAGATCTATCCCTCCCACCCCTTCCCCCTCTCTCAATTCTCTCCCTCCCACCCTAACACACACACACTCTCTCTCTCTCTCTCAACTCACACCTCCCCTCTCTCTCTCTCCCTCTCTCCTAGGTCTCTCCCTCCCACCTCCTCTCCCTCTCTCAAATCTCTCCCTCCCACCCTAACTAGAAAACTCTCTCTCTTCCTTTCACCCCTATATCTCAAGTCTCTCTTTACCACCCCCTCTCCCTCTCGTAGCCCCTCTCCCTCCCACACTAACTAGAGAACTCTCTCTCTCTCAATTCTCTCCCTCCCACCATAACTAGAGAGCTTGTAGGTCTCTCTCTCCCTCTCTTAAGTCTCTCTCTCCCACCCTAACTAGATAACTCTCTCTCTCTCTACCTCTCCCTCTCTATCCCTCTCTCCCTCTCTCTCAAGTATATCCCTTCCAACCCCTCCCCCTCTCTCAATTATCTCCCTCCTACACTCTCTCTCCCTACCTCCCTCTCTCTCCCTCTCTACCTCCCACCCCTCCTCTCAAGTCTCTCCCTCCCACCCTAACTAGAGAACACACACACACTCTCCTTCTCTTTCCCACTCCCTCTCTACCCATCTCCCTCTCTCTCCCTCCCACCCCGTCCATGTCTTAGACCTCTCCCTCCCACCCTAACTATAGAACTCTCTCTCTCTTTCTCTCTCCCACCTCCTCTCCATCTCCCAAGTTTCTCCCTCCCACCCTAAATAGAGAACTCTCTCTCTATCACTATCTCTCTCTCTCAGGTCTCCCTCTCCCAACCCCTCTCCATCTCTCAAGTCTCTAACTCACTCAATCACTCCTTATATCTCTCTATCCTCTACCCTCTACCCTTTATCTCTCTCCCACTCCCTCCCTCTCTCTATCAAGTCTTTCCATCCTACCCCCTCTCCCTCTCTCAAGTCTCTCTCACTCACTCACTCCTATCTCTCTCCCCTATACCCTTAACCCTCTACCATCTACCTTTTATCTCTCTCCCACTCCCTCCCTCTCTCTCTCTCAAGTCTCTCCCTCCTACCCCCTCTCCCTCTCTCAAGTCTCTCCCTCCTACCCGCTCTCCCTCTCTCAAGTCTCTCTCACTCACTCACTCCTATCTCTTTCCTCTCTACCCTAGCTTTCCAATGTGGTGAAATTAGCAATATAGTGGCCTATTTGAAAAATGGGTCCAAGAAATGGGGTCTCTGAGTGATTAGAATCATCGGGAGATCCCATTTTTTTCAAACAGGCCAATACATTCCCAATTTCACCAAATTGACAATCATCGAGAGACCCCATTTTTTCAAATAGGCCAAGTTAGGTTGCCAATTTCACTGAATTAACAAACTAGTGGGCCCTCTACCCTCTATCTCTCTCCCACTCACTCCCTCTCTCTCCATCTCTCTATCTCTCAAGTCTCTACCTCCCACCCCCTCTCACTCTCTTATGTCTCTCTCTCACTCACTCACTCCCTCTATCTCTCTCCCCTTTACCCTTAACCATAAACCCTAAACCCTTAACCCTTAACCCTTAAACCCTAATCCCTTAAATCAAAAACTCTTAAAACCTCTACCCTCTATCTCTCTCAAGTATATCTCTCACTCACTCACTCCTTCTATCTCTCTCCCCTCTACCCTTAATCATCTACCCTCTACACTCTATCTCTCTCCCACTCCCTCCCTCTCTCTCTTTCTCTCAAGTCTCAACCTACTAACTCATCTCCCTCTCTCAAGTCTCTCTCACTCACTCACTCACTCCTTCTATCTCTCTCCCATCTACCCTAAATATTGAATAAAGTGAAATTGGAAATGTAGTGGCCTATTTGGAAAAATGGGTTCAAGAAATGGGGTCTCCTGGTGATTGTAATCACTGGGAGACCCCAAGACAATTCGGTGAAATTGGCAATGTAGTGGCCTATTTGAAAAAATGGGTCAAATAAATGGGGTCTCTCGATGATTACAATCACCGGGAGACCCCATTTCTTGGACCCATTTTTCAAATAGAACACTACATTGCCAATTTCACCGAATTGGCAAGCTAGTGGGCCCACTAGCTTATCAATTCAATGAAATTGGAAATGTAGTGGTCTATTCAAAAAAATGGGGTTTCCTAGTGATTTACATCGAGAGAAACCCCATATTTTCAAATAGGCAAGTTAGGTTGCCACTTTCACCGAATTTCCAAGCTAGTGGGCCCACTAGCTTGCAAATTCGGTGAAATTTGTAATGTAGTGGCCTATTTAAAACAATGAGTCCAACAAATGGGGTCTCTTGATGATTAGACCCCATTTCTTGGATCCATTTTTTCAAACAGAGCAATTTAGCTTGCCAATTCAATGAAATTGGCAATGTAGTGGCCTATTTGAAAATGGGTCCAAGAAATGGGGTCTCCTAGTGATTTACATCACTGGGAGACCCCATTTCTTGCATCCATTTTTTCAAACAGACCAAGTTAGGTATCCAATTTCACCAAGTTGGCAAGGTAGTGGGCCCACTAGATTTCCAATTTGGTGAAATTGGCAAGGCCAAGTTAGGTTTCCAATTTCACAGAATTGGAAAGGTAGTGGGCCCACTAGCTTGCCAATTCAATGAAATTGGCAATGTAGTGAGCCCACTAGCTTGCCAATTCAATGAAATTGGCAATGTAGTGGCCTATTTGAAAAAATTGGTCCAAGAAATCGGGTCTCCTGGTGATGTAAATCATTGGGAGACCCCATTCTTGGACTCATTTTTTTAAACAAGTCAAGATAGGTTTCCAATTTAACCAAATTGCCAAGCTAGTGGGCGCTCTACCCTCTACCCTCTATCTCTCCCACTCACTCCCTCTCTCTCTGTATCTCTCTCAAGTCTCTCCCTCCCACTCCCTCTCCCTATCTCAAGTTTCTCTCTCTCACTCCCTTTATCTCTCCCTCACTCCCTTTCTCTCAGGTCTATCCCTCCCACCCCCTCCACCTCTCTCAAGTCTCTCCCTCCCATCCTAACTAGAGAATTCTCTCTCTCTCTAGTCTCTCCCTCCCACCCCCTCCTCCTCTCTCAAGTATTTCCCTCCCACCCTTGCTAGATAATACTCTCTCTCTCTCATGTCTCTCCCTCACACCCCATCACCCTCTCTTAGGTATTTGTCTCTATCTTTGTATTTTTCTATGTCTATGTCTCTATCTCTGTCTTTGTTTCTCTCTCCTAAACCCTAATCCATATACCCTATAAACTTAACCTTAAACCTTAAACCCAATACCCTCAACCCTATACCTAATATCCTAAACACTATATACGTAACCCTATACCCTCAAACCTATACCTTAAACCCTAAATCCTACACCTTCAATCCTCATATGTATACCCTATACCATTAACCTTATACCCTAAGCCCTGAACATTATCCCTTAACCCTATACTTAAACCCTAAACCCTACACTCTCAACCCTTAACCCTATACCTTATACCTAAAAACTACACCCTATATCCTATACCCAATATCTGAAACCCTAATCCCTATACCCTATACTTAAACCCTCAACCCTACATTGAACTTTGTAACCTAAAGCCAATACCTTCAACCCTATACCAAGTATCCAAAACCCTCATCCCCATACCCTATACCGAATATCCTAAACCATAATCTCTATACCCTATTACTTAACCCATTACCCTCAACCCTAAAAACTATCCCTCAACCCTCAACCCTCTACCTTAGACCCTCAACCCTAAACCTGCATCCCTCATCTCTATAACCTATACCCTCAACCTTATACCCTAAGATTTAAAAATTAACCCTCAACCCTATACTCAAACCCTACACCCTAATCCCTAAACCTATTACCCTCAACCATGTAACCAATATCCTAAACCCTAACCCCTATAATATATGCACTTAACCTTATACTCTTGAAACCCTTAACACTATCCGTCAACCCTCAATCATATACCTTAAACCCTAAACCCTAAACCATCAACCCTCATCCATATTCCCTATACCTAAATCTTATACCCTTAACCCTATACTTAAACCCTAAACCTTGAACCCTAAACCCTAAACCCTCAACCCTATACCCAATATCCTAAATCCTAATCCATATACCCTATATACTTAACCCTATACCCTTAACCCTAAACACTATACCTCAACCCTCAACCCTATACCTTACACCATAAACCCTACACCTTCAACCCTCATCCCTATACCCTCGACCTTATAACCTAAACCTTGAAAATCATCACTCAACCCTATACTTAAACCATAAACCCTCAATCCTAAACCCAATACCCTTGACCCTATACCCTATACCCAATATTTTAAACCCTAATCCACGTACCCTATACACTTAGCCCTACACCTTTAACCTTGAACACTATCCCTCAACCCTCAACCCTATACCTTAAACCCTAAACCCTACACCATTAACCCTCATCCCTATACCCTATACCCTCAACCTTACATCCTAAACCCTAAACATTATCCCTCAACCCTATACTTAAAAATAAAACCCTACACTCTAAAGCCTTAACCCTATACCTTATACCTGAAACCCTATACATAATATCCTAAACCCTAATCACTATACCCTATACACTTAACCTTATACCCTCAACCTTGAACATTATACCTCAACCCTCAAACTTATACATAAATCACAAACCCTAAACCCTCAACCCTCAACCCTAAACCTAATATCCTCAACCCAATACCCTCAACCATATAACTAATATCCTAAACCCTAATCCATATACCCTATACACTTAACCTTATACCTTAAACCTTAAACCTTAAACCTTAAACCTTAAACCTTAAACCTTAAACCTTAAACCTTAAACCCTAAAACCTCATCCCTCATTTCTATACTCTATACCCTCAACTTTATACCTAATATCCTAAACCCTAATCCCTATACCCTATACACTTAACCCTATAACCTAAACCCTATACCTTAAACACTAAACCTTACACCCACAACCCTCATAGTGGGAGAGAGAAAGAGGGGGGGAATTGGGGAGATGGAGAGAGAGAGAGGTTGGGAGGGAAAGGGTAGATAAAGATAAGTAGAGAGGGAAGGAGAGGTATAGATACATGAGAGATAAAGATTAGATAAGGAAAGAAAGATGGAGGGAGAGAGGAGGTGAGAGAGGTGAGAGAGAGAACAATAGAGAGAGTGTGGTAGGGAGTGATGGAGGTATATGAGGGTAGAGAGGGATAGGTGAGATAGAGATAAGTAGAGAAAGATAGAGATAGATGGAAGGAGGGAGGGGTGGGTGAGAGAGGGGAGGAAGGGAGAGGTAAAGAGGGATAGATGAGATAAAGAAAAGTAGAGAGAATAGTGATATATAGAGAAGGATAGATTTGTATAGAGGGAAAGAGAGAATGGTGAGATAGAGAGGAGAGAGTGAGAGAGAAAGAGGGTAAGGGAGGAGGGAGAGAGAGCAGGAGAGGTAGAAGGAGGGAGAGGAGAGATAGAGAGTAGATATGGGAAAAGGTAGGGAGGGGACATCTAGTGAGAGAGAGATAGATATAGAGGGAAAGGTAGATAGAGAGAGGGCGAGGGGAGATAAAGATAATTAGAGAGGGGAGGAGAGGTAGGGAGAGAGAAGTAGAGAGGGAATGAGGGAGGGAGGGAGAGATATGAGATAGAGAGATGTAGATAGAGTGGTAGGGAGTGATGGATGGAGAGGTAGGTAGAGATATATTAGGGAGATAAAGATTAGAGAGGGAAGGAGAGGGAGAGGTATGGATGGAGAGATTGGGAGGTGAGATAGAGAGTAATAGAGAGAGAGTGTGGTAGGTTGTGATGGATGGAGAGGTAGGTAGAGAGGGAGAGGGGAGATATAGATAAGTAGAGAGGGAGGGAGGGAGGGAGAAGATAGAGAGAAATAGAGAGTGGTGGAAGGAAATGTAGGTAGAGAGGGGGAAGGAGAGGTAGAGAGCGGAGAGATAGAGAGAAGTAGAGGGAATGAGGGAGGGAGGGAGAGAAATGTGAGATAGAGAGGTGTAGAGAGAGAGTGGTAGGGTGTGATGGATGTAGAGGTAGGTAGAGAGTGATTGGGAGATAGAGAGTAGATAGGGAAGAAGAGAGGCAGAGAGTATGGAGGGAGAGAGGGAGGTGAGAAAGAGGTGAGGTAGAGATAAATAGAGAGAATGGTAGGGAGTGATGGAGGGAGAGGTAGGTAGAGAGAGAGGGGAGATAGAGAGAGGGGGGAGGATGGAGGGAGGGAGATAGAGATAAGTAGAGAGGGAAGGAGGGAGGGAGTGAGAGAGAAGTGAGATAGAGAGAATTAGAGGGAGAGAGAGAGAGAGAGAGAGAGAGAGAGAGAGAGAGAGAGATTTCTTGAGATCAAGGGATGGAGATAGTGAGAGAGAGAGAGAGAGAGTGTAAGGGATAAAAAATGAGTAAGATAGAGAGACAAATAATACAACTTGTTGATTACTAAAATTTTACCTCCTCATTATTTAAATTTGACTTGTTGATTACTAAAATTTGACTAAGTTTTAAATTTGTGAGATCTTCCAAAAACTAGAATTTTCATTATAACTCCTAGAGATCTGAAACTACTCTCAAACATCTTGAAACTATATACATGAAATATAACTTAAAGTATAAGAAAGTAAACATTCATATGTAAAATTTTATTTCATGTATATAGTTTCCCTAAAAGATAATAAGAAAGAAAAAAAGGGAAGAAAACTAAATTCAATGTAGACCAAAATGTGAGCACATTATAACACACTCATGTTTTGTCAATGCATTAAAATAATGTGAGAGAATTATAATGTTCTCATTTTATATCTTTCTTTGGGAATCCCTGAGCCTTGGGCTTGGTATGAGCCTTGGAATACCAACCCAAAGGCTTGGAGGGCCTTCCCAACGACTAGAGACGTGTTTTTGCAAATTCTACAATATTTCACATAATCGGGTTCGTGCTCATTGTCAAGATTGCATGTGTTTCAATGTCAAACAAATCGAACACCTGGGTAATGTTAGGCTCTCTCTTAGCTATCCAATAATGCAATTTTTTTCACTTTTTGACATTGTTAAGCCTTTGATCTATAATTTCTTTTGTTTGTCTGTCTCATTTTTGGGAAAAATCATTTTTTTGGTGTTTTTTTGTTATAAATTAATTGTTCATCAAAATTTCAAATAAATTAAATTTTTAGAAACTAGAATCCATTCTACAAATCTTAAAAAATCAATTAGTTTCAAAAATTTGTAGGGGTAGCATGCCCAAATTATGTTTTTCAGGAAGTGTCCACTTAGAAAATTAGTAAAAAATCAAATATTCATTAAAAATTTATCAAAAAAGCCGTGTATCAACTACATATTATTAGCTAATTTCTCACTGAAGCAATTTTTAAAATACTAAAAAAAAGTTCACCATGCTAGGGACGTATAAAAGTTGTTATGTTATGTTTTTCTGACAAAAACAACACCAATTTTTGTACGTCCCTCTTTTGAACCCCTCAATCTCAACCATTTTGCAAAATAAATTAGTATTTTAGAAAGTAGACTCGAAGCACTACGATCCTTGTTTTTGTTGCATCTCAAATTTTTGAGTGCAACTGTCCTCAATTTCACGTCCAAGGTTAGTATTTCCTGATTTCAAAAAAGAGTGGCCAGTTAAGCCCCCTTTTTGGGACCCATCTTTTTGAATTTACCCAAATATAACTAAGGGGTCTTCAACCAATCACCCTGCAATAAATACGTTAGTGTTTTTCACCACCGATCTTTTTCAAACATAGGGAGCAAGCTGCACAAACTGTTAGTTAAAATCACACACTCACAGACAAATGAGTTAGCTGGTTAGTACCCAAAACCAAAATTGAATTGTAGCTCAAATTTAAAAATTAAAGGTTCTTGATTACCACAAACTCGCCCCTATGTTCAACAATTTCACCTTATTATTTGATGCAGGATCTCCTCTCTTATAAAGAAGCAAGAGTGTGTTCACATGTTGGATGGATGGGTGTATGCACTTTCACCCCTGTAACTTGTGCAAGTTCGCCTCTATCTCGAGCAAGTTCACTTGTTTAGATTGTTCTCCATGAATTCGCCTCTATACTCAGTGGTTAGGATCAATGATTGCAAGTCTTCCCCTTTTACAAATGGTAAAAAATGAGTTCACCTATTCTCTATGCATATCCACCTCTATATTCAACAACTTCGCCCTTCGGGGGGTGGATTCGCCCCTGCACGTAAAATTTGAACCTGCAAAAATTCAAATAATAGCAAACGTAAGATCGACCCATGATGTGGGTCCCACTGAGCATGCTAGAAATGTGTGTAGTGAATTTTTCCTACTCTAAGATGCAAAACATAATGAAATTCACAAAGGAAAAACACAAAACAAACACTCGGATTAGGCCTAGTTGAATTCAAACAAAGCACAAGAAAGTGGAACCTTTTACCTTGTTCAAATTGTTGGTTTGATTGGCCCTTGTTGATGCTTGAGTTATATTCTCATTTTTTGGAAAAATGGCTCTAAATGGTGCTCAAAATGATGCTATGGAGATGAGGATTGCGATGTTGCAAATGGGTATTTGGATAGATGCAATATGATAGCTCAAAATGCTACAACAATGGTGATGGATTGAAGTCTAAGTGATGGCTTGAATGCTTGAGTGCTAGATGGTTGAGAGTTGGCCAAATGATGGAAATTCCACCATTTTTAGGGAAAGTTCCTCCAAAGCAATGGAGGACCAAGATTAAGCCATGGTCGAGGAGATTAAGGGCTAGGGTGAGTTGAATACTCACAAGCCCTCACAAACCAACATGTGGCATATGACATGGAAAGAGAGGGATGATGTGGAGGTGACATGGAGGTACTTTGATGTACCTTGGAAAGGGACAAGATCTCCTCATAAAGGAGGTCCTTGTCCACATTTGGCTTGAGAGGACATGTGAGGAATTAAAAATTCCTCACAAATCCTCATGGGGATGGGAGAAGGAATTTAAAATTCCTTAAAATGCCTTGGAGGAATAAATGTGAATTAAAAATTCACATAGGGAAGGGGATGCCTTCTCCAAATAGAGAAAGCATTTAATGTGGGTTGACTAAGGACACATGCCATAAATGGCATGAAGATTAGATTAGCTTAATTAAGTGTTCGTCTTAAGGTTGTGTAAATGTGGGATTAGGTAGGCTAATGAAGGATTAGAGGCAAGTAGGAGATTATGGAGGATGTGACATGGAGAGAGAGAAGAAAATGAATCAAAATTTGATTTAATTCATTTGGGTTAATGGATAAATTAAATAAATTGGTCTATTTATTTAATTTAGATATGAATGAGGTGAATTATTTGATTGATTAATTAAATACCTCAGGGGACATTAGACTGGAGAGAAATATTAATCAAAGAAATAATTATTTAATTAATATGGCTTAAGCGTGCAGGATAGAGGAAATATGAGGGTGAATTTGACCATATGGAAGTGGTCAAATTCAAGTGTCTACACTTAGTTTTAGGTTTCTCTGAAACCTCTACAACCTTTATTGTAGCCATCGCAAAGTTTATTTAAACTTAATTTTTAAAAGTATTTTAAAAAACTAGGGCACGCAAGATTTGCTAAATAGCTTTTTACTTCACTTTGCAAAATTAAGGTTTCAATACACTGAACTTTGAATTGCCTTTTTCACTCCAAATTCGCTTCTCGCTACTCTACTTCTCTTCAAATGCTTTGTGAAATGAATTTTCCTTGGAAATTTTTCTTATAACCCTTTCATCTACCAAAATTTTGTAATAAATGCTTCAAGCAATAAAGTTGGAAACACATTTTATATACACACAAACAACTTCTCAAGCTCCATAAATATTCTTATTGACATATTTTCTTTCACAAATTTCACCAATAGATCTAGAATTTTTTTCTTCATCACATATCTTCGTTTTGTAGCTTCAACACTACTTTTCTAGTAGGGGACAAAAGATATTCATAATGCTCCCCTTAAGTCATAGCTCTTGGCTAAGTTTTTGGAGGAAACATCTACATTGGAGAGTCATACGTATTCTCCATTTTCTTCTTTCTCTTCTTTCTTTCTCCAAATATTTTCCATTCCTTCTTTACTTCAACCAAATCAACCTTTTTGATTGGCTCATTCCTCTTTACCAAATTACCCTTTCTTTTGTTTTTGCTTTTGCAAAACTTAGCAATATGTCTAGGGCTATTGCAATTGTGACATACAACATTTTTTTGGAAAAAATTCCTTCCATTCATTATAGGTATACATTGATTAGCTTTATGTCCAAATCCATAGCATGTATAATAGTAACCACTAAAATTTTGAATCATTCTAGCATTGTTATATGCATTCATCATTTGACTTTTGCAATCACTTGTTTTATGACAAAATTTCTTGCATGTAAAGCATTGACCACTAAAGGATGGAACATTTTGATTTACTTTCGTTCTACATTTCACTGCTCTATTTCCAAATTTATTGCAAGAGTAACAAAAACCATTGAAGGATGGGTACCTTTGAGAATTTGGTTGTCTAACTGGAGGTCGTCTAGCATTATTTCATGATTCTGAATCTTTCCATTGTTCTTCTTGTCTTCAGTTTTCTTTGGTTCATTTATTTTCCTTTCTCCATTAGATGTTTGATCTACTTTTGATATTTCTCCTTTTTCAAATCCTAAACCATCTTTATTTTTAGATGCTTTTTATCCTTCAATTAACTCATCAAGCATTGTAGAACTTGTCTTAAATTTATCTTCATGACTTCTTAATTTCTCTAGATCTGATCTCATATTTACCACTTCTTTTTGAAGCCTCATGCATTCATTAGATTTTATTTTCACCATTCTATTCAGACATTCCTCAACTCTTTTCTTTTCTTCAACTTGCACTTTTAAACAAGTGATGGATTCATTTTCTTGTTTCAAATGCTCACTAACTTCCTTACGCATTTCTTTGAATTTATTGATTTTATTTCTCAATTTTATGATGCATTCATTTGCTTCTTTAACATTTTCCTTTAGATCTCTTTTTTCACCTTCAAATTGTCCAAGATCTTCAAGAGAAACTTTGAGTTTTCCATCTTTGTCAAGCATGCAATCTTCTTCTATGTATCCAATTGTAGTAATCTCTTTCGGAGGAAGAGGGAACTTCCTATAAACTATATGTTCCATATCCAAGACCTTACCAAAGTGATTAAGCTCCTTCGAAGGAACCAAAATCTAATACCAATTGTTGAACACTCAGAATACTAAGGTAGGGTGATTAATATTCTATTAAACCATTTAAACATTAGCTATCTAGTTACCAAAGCATATTCAACTACAATAGGGAAAAAAAGCATGAAAACATCCACAACATCACATAACACATGAACACCAATATTTTTACGTGGAAAATCCAAAATGGGAAAAACCATGGTGAGGGTTACCTCACAATATATTATGACCAGTTATAGTATATTATAGAAATGCTCACTGTAGGTGGACTCGCTATCTAAGTGAAATCATTTTCCAAGTGGACTCACTATCCATAAAGAAAGAGATAGAATAAAGAGAGGTGGCTCACAAACTATTTTGAATTGTTACAAATTGCATCTACAATATGCAAGAATTTAGTTCCAATGAGGTCCAATAACAAACTTCACATTGATTTGGATCAATGCTCTTTTCTTCTCTACATTCACATATTCTAATCTCAACATTCACAACCTATCTCTCCTCTAATCAAATTTTCATCACACATATCACATACATCATCTCTCTACATCCAAAACACCAAAAAAAATTTAGCATATATATCAACATCAAGTGTAACATCAATTAGGTCGGCCTAATTGGATGTAACACACAAAATTCAACTTGTCAGCTCCAAAACATTTCAACCAAACTTCACACCACAATCCAAGATTTAAAAATCGTTAAGATAGGTTGAGATGGACCTAAAATAGATCTCATATAAAATTACAATACATATTAATCCTTCACATACTCATCAAACGCGTTAGGTCAGCACACCATAGGACCTAAACCATAAATCCTTCAATTTTTAATCAATTCACAACAGGTGGACCTCAAAACATGATACCATCTAGAATTCATACTCATATAACATTTGGAAACATATATTCAACACCGCAATATCAAAGACTCATCCACGGAGGAATACAAAATCTCCCACACCGACACACTGTACAGGAAATGACTGTCAAATTCCAGATCGAACTTTGTCTTTCATATCTCCCAAAATACTTTTCCAAACCAAAAAAAATATTGTATTTAGAATATACTAACAACCAAAAAAATTATGTTATAAGCGTAGAGAAAAAAATTCCTTTGTAGAGTGGTGCGGACCCAAAAACTCATACAATGTAACCTTGAACTGGCAGTTCTGACACTTAGTCAAATTTACATACTACTAAACTTTTTGAACCAAATCACTTTGTACAAATGACTTCTTAAACACCTCAAAAACATGTCAAGATTAATCAAATTAGTCCACAATAATTTTGACATCAATGACAACACTTTATTACATTTCTATGTGCACTCTTTGTGCTCATGTTTCCAAGCAACATCATTAATGAAAATCTCCTAAAACTTCCAACATCCCTATGGTGGGATCAAGTGCAGATTGAAGGACAAAGGAAAGGTAAGGAGAAGCTAAAACCATGGTAAAAAAATTGTTGCAAAACTGAAAACAAAATGCTTTCTTGTGGACTATCACATCAACTTAATCAAAAGGTTGCAAAACCTTAAAAAGAAGGATTTGAGTGTCATAGAATACACAAAGGAATTATATAGATTGAGCATGCATGTTGGACATCTTGAGGATGATGAAGAGAAATTAGCCAGATATGTAAATGGTTTGAGGATAAATATTCAAGGTGAACTTAGCATGGTCTTGATAAGGACAGAGAAAGAGGCCTATCAATTGTTGGTGTAAATAAAGTCTTGTCCCTAGTTAATTAATTACTAGAGGACTTAGGGGACTTATTTATATGTTAAGTTTACTTAGGTCTTAGGAGGGAATATTTCTAGAAGGTGTTAGTTATCATTAGATCTTATCTTATTTTTTGACTTATAAAACATGTGTCCTAGGTAGTTATGATATGTTATCACATGACATAAGATTAAAACACTTGTCATAATCATATTTAATCCTATGTCTCACCTTGGCTATATAACCAGATGGTCTCATGTGTAAATCAAAAATTTTCATATTGACTTATGTTGGATTTAATTCCATTACAATCTTGAGAATTGCACATTGATCTCTCTTGTACTTTCATAAATATCTTGGATCTTGGGTGGCTATAATATTTACCCAAATCTTGCATGGTATAGATTTATTCTATACCAATTCTTACATGGGACCAGAGCTTGTGGGATTGCTTAATGTTAGTCTTTATTGAGAGATCTAGGTTGAAAACCTTGGTGTATCTTGAAAATTTGAGTATGCTCTTCTCTTGCATTGAATGGTGATTTGGAGAATTAGAAAAGTTTGAAAGAAATGCCAGATTTAGGGTTTTCCTCTTTGTGGCTTTGTATTTCAGGTTCAAATCTAAGCTTTTCGGTACAAATATGAGCTCACTATTGAGTTTAAATGGTTTAAGAAATTTTTTTCTTTTGTTTCATCCAAATCAAACATATAAGACCAGATCTATGAGGGTTTGAACTTGAAGAGTGGTTTTCAGATCCAGAAGGTAGCTATAATTTTGGAGCACTTTGGGTCAAATATAATCCTATCATTATATCCAAGAGGCCCAAAAACCCCAAGATCAACTGTCAAATTATAAAAATAAAAGAACTTGACCTGGGTCTTCAGAGAAATTTTTATCGTCCTTCCTCATATGACCAACTGTATGGTCATATGGCTCTGTCAGAAAAAATAATCGACGCTGATCGCAATCAACACAAAATATTTGTAAGTGAAAAAAATGGTTTTGTAAAATATTTATTGGGAAATAGTTTTATTTGAATAATTAAAATTCAAAGTCTATGTACCTGCAACATAGGTATTGTGTAGGCAGACCTGCATAGAAGGGTACAATTGTACCTAGCCAACCGAATGTTGTTAAGTGGCAATCAAGAATTTTCCCATATAGAGACCCCACATCAGACCTACCAAACCCTATGGCCTATGGAATATTCTTCTACATGAAGCATATTCCAATCAAATCATTAGCATATTCCAATGAATGGCATATTCCTATCGGCCCAAAGACTATTTTGAACAAGGGAGGGTATGGCAGGTGGGAGACCACCAAATTTGATCATTTGATATGTTGGCATCAACATCCATAAAAAAAAATCCCCCCTCTCCAATGCAATTTTCATTTTGGAGGGAAAAATCCAAATGCCCATAGCTCGGTCATCCTAACTCCTTTTATCAAGCATTTCTTTCATTTAGGGTGGAATTTCACGCTCTACGTAGTGGTATAGTTGATTTTTTATTTTAGTGTCTGGTTTCTCCATAAATTTTAGATTCTAACAGGTGTTGCTAAGCTATTGTCATTTTAAAAACTTTTGGGGCTCCATTCTTTGATCCAGGTGGATCTTCAGGACCTGAAATTGAAGTGTTCCAGTTTCTCTCGAAAGTAGTGCCATTGCATAGAGCACAGAATTCTGAATCCGGTGCAACTTGAACGGGCGAAAAAGGAGTCCGTTTGCTCAAGTTACGCGCAGTCAAAGTTCGGTCAAAGGTTGGTCAACTCAGCTATCAGGGACGAGAAAAAAGGTGGAAAATTCATCATCACCAAATTGGATGAAGTTGACATCATCGAGAAGAGCTCGTTGTCACGATTCCAACGGCGTTCGTTTCATCGAAAACGGAGCATGTACGTGGAAGTTAGAGCCAGTCAAAGTTTCCGGTTGACCGAGGTACAAGTGGTATGGTTGCTGACGTCAGCATCACGTCATCATGCTGACTTGGCAGACAGGGCATCGTACGGATGATGACATGGACCAATGGGGTCTTGACACGTGGCAGTTCATACAGTTCGTACATCTGACATGGTGTGGTGACCTAGCTGATGACATCATCAAAGTCGAGGAATTGGGCGATGACACGTGTCTTTCTTCTGACGTGACAGCTGACATGGATGCTGACGTGGTATCATTGGCGAGTAGTTTCCAGACACGTGGCCTCCTGAGAGCTTGACACGTGGCAGTGACGTCGGTGTTGGTTGTGAACAAAAATGTGTTGTAGCCCGCTTGGGGTTCGACCCCATGACCTCCCCGAAAATAGCGGACGGTTAAACCGTTGCACCATCGGCCGATGCCTTTACCAAATATAGGCGGCGGTTTGTTTTGTCATTAATTTTGTTTTAAAACGGTTTAAAAAACAGAACCGACGGTCGGAGTTGAACCCGGAACCGCCGGGCTCCCAAAAGGTTATATTACCGTTGAGCGGCGAAACTCTTTCAACTGAAAGACGGGCTCAGTTTTGTTTTGTTAGCTTTTAGGCCCGAATGCCTAAAGCAAAGTAACCAACTAATGGTTATTTGTTTTAAATCAAAACAAACCCCTCAACTAAAAGCCCAAAAATAAATTGAACGAAGGGCTCCAAATTAATTTGAAAGATTAAGGGGTTGTTTATTTGATTTATATGTAAATATGGAGGATTTTATAACTTTGTGGTTATTCCCCATATCGGGTAAACTTCAAGTATAAAGGGAGGAGTCTTGGAGTGTTTTTTTGGAAAAAAGGAGTCATTAGTGGGGATCAGCCATTAGTGAAAGATCCATTAGTTGATCATTCTCCATTGTATTCCATTCTCTTGGTCTTTGAGAGGCTTTTGTGAGAGAATTTTTAGAGGGAATTAGGAGAATATTTGAGTTGTGATGTATTGTTGTTTTGAGTCTTGTAGTAGATCCTATTAGGCAAAGTCAGTTTTCTTCCTCTTTGTTAGTCATCCCTAGCCTTGAGAGTTTTGAGAGGGGTGTGAGTGAGAGACTTTTTATATGACTTTGTGGAAAGGCTACAAGATATTGTAAAGCAGTGTTACAAGAGGCTCGTGGAGATTGTACTGCGTTTCAGAACATTTCAATACATTGGTCACTCGATTGAGCTCGACCCGGAGACGTAGTCACGTTGTGGCGAACTCCGTAATCAAATTGGTGTCTTCTTGTCTCTCTCTTGATTCTATGTTTTGAATTCCTTCTGATTAATGTTCCTGCTACTTCATTGTTGATGTCTTTATTCCTTTGTTCATAATCACTTAAGCAACATTTGTCATAGATCCCTTCCGCTATACGGATCAAGTGGTATCAGAGCTTTGCTTGGCTAGTTTGCAGGAGTGGTTGTGATTCATTTTTCTATTGGTGGACATTTGGCGTTTGGAGTAAAGATGGCATCAGAAAAGGGTGAATCTTCTAGGCTGACATTGACCCCATCCATGGTGGATGATCTCTTGTCAATGAAAGGCATGGTTGAAGAACTCTATCGAGACCATCGAGAGAAGGCTGATAGGATGCAAGAATTGGAAGAAGCCAATCAACGCTTGCAGAGAGAGAATGCAGAACTTCAGCGGATGTTGGAGGAATCCAACATGGAGAAGGAAAGACTGCAAAAGTTGTTGCAGGACATCTTAGAGGAGCAGAACAGGAGAAGTCCTCCTGTATCAGGGAGTGGACACATATGTGGTTTCTGTCCGCATTCCAAGGATACATCATCCTCATACTCCCCGCTTACACCGCCTGATAGTACGGGAGCTTCTTCAGCGATGAGGCCCGTGGCTAGATTTGCTTGTGGCCATGATTGGGCTAACTCTCCTGGTACAGTAGAGTGTGCTTACTGTCGACAGAAGGAGTACCTCCAGACTCTAAATCTGCCTGATAGTGACAGTAATTATCTCGAAGCCTCTTCTTCCATCAAACAGAAGAAGTCAACAGAGGATGAGCAAGACTCTTTTGCACACTTCGAGAAGCACACAAGAGGCATAGGATCGAAGCTACTCGGGAAGATGGGCTTCAAAGGGAAAGGCTTTGGTATTTCTGAGCAAGGCATCACCAATTCGATCGAGGCGAAGAAGCGTCCACGATACCAAGGGTTGGGATTTAGAGGAGGAGATGGACAATCCTCTAAAGCTCAGAACTTCTGCAACCACTGTGGCATTAGTGGACATTGGGAAGCAAAGTGTTGGAAGCTGCATCCAGAGCTTCATCGTCAATTGAGGTCTACTGAGAGACCCAACCACCAGAAAGTTGAGGAGACGAAAGCAGAGCTAGCAGTAGCTACCACTTCTGAGGCAGTCCCAGGAGAAATTCAACCACAGCCTGAACAACCTGTGAAAGAGAGTTCCTTTGAACAGCTTCGTAAGAGCTGGAAACAATGCTCATCAAACTAGTATATCAGCTTGTGTGTGTTTATTACATCTTTTGTAGTGTGATGAATATGTTGATAAGCTAGTATTGTTTTGTGAGCTCTGAATAAACTTGTTTGTAATAATTTTTATGAAGTTGTATTTCTCTAGAGATTGAGAATTTGTAAGGCCCTTGGAAGCCATGTCTTGTAATCTGGAAAGAGAATACTTTGTAACTTCTTACTGCAAGATAGCAATTTGTTGCTGATAGTTTCTTGCAGTTTCTTTTAGTGCGAAGCTTCAGTTAAAGAGCACTTTTTCAGACAGAGTTGTTGAGAACGATCAACAGTGACCTTGCATGTTCTCAACTTGAAGACTTAGTTGAGGCCATTTGGAGGATAAGTCTGAACTCAAATGGAGTTCTTGAAGGATTTATCGATGACCTTGTTGCTGGACCCGAGCTGTATGGTGGAGCCTTGAATCAGCTGTTCCGAAGTACAAAGGTGAAGGAATATGTCAGGCTGAGGCGCAAATCCGTGCTCGAGCAGTTGGAGGAGCAACAGAAGCATGCTAGAAAGAATGGCGAGAGATGTAGAATGCGAACTACCTGTAAGAAGCACTGGGGGATAGGTTTATCATACTCAGTTTTTACTTCTTGCTTTGGGTGTTTTAAGTTCCATTTTTGAACTACATCATGAGGAGTTGTGAATTCCTGCATTGCCGAAGTGTAAGACCCTAGCAGGCAGATGTGGCAGTGTATTTTAGTGTATTCAGATTGTGGCAAATGGCAAGATGCTGAATGCGAGATGTTTAGAAGGAACTATACACTTTTGGAGGACCAAAAGTTCTTCAGTGGGGAGGTTTGATCCAGGTGGATCTTCAGGACCTGAAATTGAAGTGTTCCAGTTTCTCTCGAAAGTAGTGCCATTGCGTAGAGCACAGAATTTTGAATCCGGTGCAACTTGAACGGGCGAAAAAGGAGTCTGTTTGCTCAAGTTACGCGCAGTCAAAGTTCGGTCAAAGGTTGGTCAACTCAGCTATCAGGGACGAGAAAAAAGGTGGAAAATTCATCATCACCAAATTGTATGAAGTTGACGTCATCGAGAAGAGCTCGTTGTCACGATTCCAACGGCGTTCGTTTCATCAAAAACGGAGCATGTACGTGGAAGTTAGAGCCAGTCAAAGTTTCCGGTTGACCGAGGTACAAGTGGTATGGTTGCTGACGTCAGCATGACGTCATCCTACTGACTTGGCAGACAGGGCATCGTACGGATGATGACATGGACCAATGGGGTCTTGACACGTGGCAGTTCGTACAGTCCGTACATCTGACGTGGTGTGGTGACCTAGCTGATGACATCATCAAAGTCGAGGAATTGGGCGATGACACGTGTCTTTCTTCTAACGTGACAGCTGACATGGATGCTGACGTGGTATCATTGGCGAGTAGTTTCCAGACACGTGGCCTCCTGAGAGCTTGACACGTGGCAGTGACGTCGGTGTTGGTTGTGAACAAAAATGTGTTGTAGCCCGCTTGGGGTTCGACCCCATGACCTCCCCGGAAATAGCGGACGGTTAAACCGTTGCACCATCGGTAGATGCCTTTACCAAATATAGGCGGCGGTTTGTTTTGTAATTAATTTTGTTTTAAAACGGTTTAAAAAACAGAACCGACGGTCGGAGTTGAACCCGGAACCGCCGGGCTCCCAAAAGGTTATATTACCGTTGAGCCGCGAAACTCTTTCAACTGAAAGACGGGCTCAGTTTTGTTTTGTTAGCTTTTAGGCCCGAATGCCTAAAGCAAAGTAACCAACTAATGGTTATTTGTTTTAAATCAAAACAAACCCCTCAACTAAAAGCCCAAAAATAAATTGAACGAAGGGCTCCAAATTAATTTGAAAGATTAAGGGGTTGTTTATTTGATTTATATGTAAATATGGAGGATTTTATAACTTTGTGGTTATTCCCCATATCGGGTAAACTTCAAGTATAAAGGGAGGAGTCTTGGAGTGTTTTTTTGGAAAAAAGGAGTCATTAGTGGGGATCAGCCATTAGTGAAAGATCCATTAGTTGATCATTCTCCATTGTATTCCATTCTCTTGGTCTTTGAGAGGCTTTTGTGAGAGAATTTTTAGAGGGAATTAGGAGAATATTTGAGTTGTGATGTATTGTTGTTTTGAGTCTTGTAGTAGATCCTATTAGGCAAAGTCAGTTTTCTTCCTCTTTGTTAGTCATCCCTAGCCTTGAGAGTTTTTGAGAGGGGTGTGAGTGAGAGACTTTTTATATGACTTTGTGGAAAGGCTACAAGATATTGTAAAGCAGTGTTACAGGAGGCTCGTGGAGATTGTACTGCGTTTCAGAACATTTCAATACATTGGTCACTCGATTGAGCTCGACCCGGAGACGTAGTCACGTTGTGGCGAACTCCGTAATCAAATTGGTGTCTTCTTGTCTCTCTCTTGATTCTATGTTTTGAATTCCTTCTGATTAATGTTCCTGCTACTTCATTGTTGATGTCTTTATTCCTTTGTTCATAATCACTTAAGCAACATTTGTCATAGATCCCTTCCGCTATACGGATCATTCTTTCTCCTACAATAACATTTTTGGGTGATTTTTCTTGAAACTGCATAATTTTTCACGTACTTTCTAGTAGTTTGATCAAATTGATCCTATTCTATGTAAAATATTTAATTTTATATTGTGGCCAAGTTTTTCAATCTGTATACACTAAGATCAAGTCCACTTTATTGTTGTTGGCAAGTGGCACCTGTAA
This sequence comes from Sequoiadendron giganteum, assembly GCA_007115665.2. NCBI lineage: Eukaryota > Viridiplantae > Streptophyta > Pinopsida > Cupressales > Cupressaceae > Sequoiadendron > Sequoiadendron giganteum. Next base: position 425,580,314 of record CM021100.1, read on the forward strand.
TCACACTAAGTATAAAGTGCCACAAATCATATATTGTTGGGGGTTTTCTTGATTGAGTGAATTTTGGGGGTAATCTTGCAATTATTGGTTTCTTTATTTGTGTTCTTGCAATGGGGAAATCTCAAATCAAACTCCTAACTCCATATAATTATGCTACACGGAGAAAATCAATATGGAATTATCTCATGGGGAAGATTTTTATAGGACATCTAAAAGAAAATATTCCTAAATCCTACTGATGCTAAATAATTGGCAAGATGGGAGATTGATCGTGAGAAAAAAATTGGATGCATATGTTCATTAGTCTCATTTGATTTACAATTTTGTGTTAAATCATGTAAAACACCTAAAGAGGCTTGGGAGACTTTTGCAAAATTGTATGGTAGAACAAATAAGATTAGGGGATATCATATTGATAATGATTTGATGAATCTTGATCTTAAATTTTTTTACCACATCCAAGACTACATCTCCAAGGTTAAACAACTAAGAACACAGTTGAAAGATTGTAACATTGATAAAGAGGATTTACAACTGATTCTGAATGTGTTATCCAAGCTTGGTCCTAAGTATTCAGTGTTTATTTTTGGCTTTCATACCCATCGAATTTCTATGGGAGCATCATATGTTTATACTAGGTTTGATGAATTTGCAAATATTCTAATCCAAGAGGAAGCTAAGTTAATGAGAATGGGTCTAATCAAGTCTTCCAAGTCACAAGCATTATTGGCTAGTGAGTCTAAGGTATAGAAAGAATCGGGGAATCTTGATAAGAATTAAAAGAATAAAAAGAACAAGCCACATAAGGAATTAGAATCCTCTCCCTCTAAATGAGAATCATCTAATGAGGAGAATCCTACATTCATATATTGCAAGAAAACAAGGCATTGTGAACATCAATGTTATTCAAAACAAATTGATGAGTTGAAGAATCTTCTCAAGAAGGATAAAATCAATTCTTCTTTGTCATCAAAAGGTTCATCTTCTTCTTCATCATCAAAGTCTGATTGACATAAAAGGCAAGCACTTGTTGCATTTGTAGATTCTAAGTCAAAGAGGTGGATACTCAATTTAGGAGACTCACATCACATGGCTTCATCAAAGAGTATGTTCTCTTCATTTGAGACTTGTTCATCACCACCAATCGTGATGGCTAACAACACATATATGTTTTTGTGGGAAGGGATCTATTGACATGGATGATGGAGCATTCAATGATGTTCTTTGTGTGCCTTTATTGTCAACCAATATTCTTTCTATCTATCATATCACATGTGGTGGAGCAAGAAAGAGTGTTGAGTACATGCCAGATTCTATCATAATTCGATATTTGTATAGCAAAGATATAGTTGCAATTGGGGAGGTTGATCACCAATCTCGAGTCTGCACCTTCTCACATTTTTCTCATACTATTTATTTGGTAAATGATCACATTGAGGCATATAGTGTGGACACTTTTGAGGAGATTCAATATGGTCATTTGAATCTTGCTATTGTTTCATCCACTAAGGATCTAGTGACATATGTTGATATTCCATCTCTTTCATCTACTATTGCACCTAAGGATTTTATGATTCCATAATTTTGGCTCTTGTGCTTCAATGCATTAGGACATTCATCATCTTCTAGAGATGGGTACTTGGGATAAGTACTTGATAGACATTCCTAGTTTGTTTTATGAGTCCCACATTTCAGATTTGGGAGACATCATTGATTGCATTCATCTTCTCTTTAATGGAGGTGATCCTTCTTCAGTTGTTACGAGGGAACACTCTAACCCTCTTGTTCATTCTCTACATGATCATCTTTTTCAGTTGACGTGAGTGTGGATAGTTTTGGAGAAAATTTGGAGGAGACTTCTTTATCTTTTGAGGAGGTATCCTTATCTTTGGATTGTGCTCTACAATCATTTCTAGGAGATTTTGGATTGTCTTGTTTAGCAGTGTGGCCTAGAACACCTATTTGGAGTGTGATAACTTTTGGCATCGACATGGAGACACTTGAGAATTATTTAGCGACATCACATATATTATCTATATTCCTTCATCTTCCTTTCAAGAATAGGAATACTATTGAATAGGACAACTAAGAGGGGGGTGAATCAGTTCTCACCAATATAATTTCTTTCACTATTTATCGAAACTAAACCATTAATGATTTATCTATAAATTCAAAAACTAAAAGTTATCACATAAACATAGTACCACCAGATTTACGTGGAAAACCCAATAAGGGGAAAACCACAGTGAGGATTAACTCACACTATAGAGAATATCAAAACCGATTACAAAAAGGCTCACTGCCTGGAATAAGGCTCACTTCCTAAAGTAAGGACTCACTGTCCATAGGGCTACAGCCTGAATGACTCACTACCAAAGAGATACAAAAGTGATGGCTTGCCACCAAAAGTGAACTAATGAATTACACCTTTTTTGTCAGATTCAGTTCCAGATGAAGCTCAATACAGGTAGTACTGGAACTTAGTAATCACTCAATATTTTTGTTCTGATCATGCACTTACTGTCTTCACTTTATTTTCTTATTTTGTTCTGCTATATTTGCTACCTTTTTTGCCTCTATATCCTTCCTTGAAAAATCCCATATCTTCCATATATTTTCATATATCTTCTATTATATTTCATCTTCCTCGTCATGTATTTTGGAGAGACATATATGCATATATATATATATGTGTGTATGTATGTATGTATCATTACAATCAATTAGGTTGGCTAAATATCCATAGATTATTTCACATGCTAAGTTGGCCAAGGCTTTGAATATCAAATTCAATCTTACACTGTAGGAATCAGACCTAAAAACCAACATACTGGACCACATATAACGGTCATCTTCAATGGGAAATATCTTTCGGTAAATGAGCCATACATATAGTACTATGTTGACATCAATGATAACCTGCTGACATTAATGGCAACCATTTGATGCAATATCCAATCTCCAACAATCTCACCCTTTGTCATTGATAGCAACATGCATGACAAAAACATTTTTAGGAATACCACATTGACTATTCTAATTAATCCCCCTAACAAAATTATTCTTCACAAAAAGTTTCTCCTTTGACTCTTCATCTCTTTATCTCTCTATCTCTCCCCCTTTGACATCAATGACAAAGGAAGGGGTCTGGTATAAATGTACATATGCATCAAAAAGTAGTCAAAAAGATATGAACACTGAATTAACTTGAAGATGAACCTTTGAGACTCTCTAGGTTAGGCTTCCATGATGCTTTACCTTCTTCCCATTAACCTTTTGCACTAACTAGAGTCTTGTAAAGTAGATCAAGTTTAGTTAGACTCTAAAGCATCTATTAAAGTATTGGGATTGATATTAATCTCTGATAATTCACCAATACAAACAAGAGCATAAGAGACAGAAGTGTGTCTAAATTTAATCATCTCTCTGAGTGCCACAAACTTCTTGATAACATATGTTCTTTGATCCTACAGAGAGAAATATTTGTCCTGAAGTTGTACAATGTAGGACCACCTTTGGTTATCTTGTTGGGAATAGGATTCCATTTAATTACAATCGTAAATATATTTCACATATCTCCTAAGTCCTTGGAAAGTATTCACCAACACTAGGACTAGAAAGAGATTAAATTTGAATGAAATGAACATGTAAATTGACATTTGTGATTATTCCTAAATAATAGGAACATGTGGGGACGTCCAAGAAGAGATCCTATAAAATAGGAGTACATGGGGCACCCACATGGAAGGTGGAACCCACCTTGCTTCAATTAATTATTTGGAGGATTGATAACACTTCAATAATGCATGTCTAGGTTACTACAAAATAGGGATTGATAATTACAAGAGTGGAGTGGCACTATTAGTTCAGTATCAGTTTTGTATCAGTTTAGTTCAGTTCAGTTCAATTTATTTATGGTTCCATTATCTTCAGTTGCATGCAGTTACTTTGAGTTTCATGCTAGTTGACTTGAGTTGCATGCAATTATTTTGTGTTGCATGTTAGTTGACTTGAGATGCATGTTAGTTGACTTGAGTTGTATGACTAATGACTTCAGTTGCATGAAAAATAATAGGTTGATACTTTCAATTAAGTGCACGATGCAGTACAAAGGAATAAATCAACACCTTTCTTGACACACTTATTCAACTATATGTCTCTTTGTAACATTATCCAAATCAAACAACTGAAATCAGAGTTCCAAACTCATCAAGATCATCTCCCTTTACAACTTCTTCCAACCTTTCCCCATGGCACATGATGGTCACAAATACTAACTTTACCTTTATAAGCACAACCAAACAATACAATGCATTAAATAAACTACCATGGGTCAAATAACAATTTCAAGTCCTTAAAAAGCTTTCCCTCTTCCAAATGATTCATTTTATCATGATTGTCCTCACTTATGCAAACATAGAACTTCATAACGACATATCTTAATTTAATTTTCAAGGTAAAAACACCAAATTCAGTGCTTGGAACAACCTTAGTAGGCTTAAAGAAACATGTAAAAACTCTTTTTTATACCCCAAGTATCCACCTTAAAATGACTTGATACACAAACCTTTAATGACCCTTAACCTTCCTTGTATCCATGCCTTAACACACTGTCAGAATTATCTCCTCAACCAAGGCTCCATTTATGACTATGATCATTATTTTGGATACCCTTTATAGGGTTCTAAAACATAATTAAAAAATAAATATAAGCTTCTTTGGAGTACTTGGTTCAAACTTAGCTATACTCGCTACTAACAGGCCTAAATAGGCTTCAACACAGTAGGGCTTTATTGAATATTAAAGCTCTGACCTTGATTACTCTTTTCCAACCTTTCAAAAAAGTATTTTGGACCTACACAAGCTTTATTCACCATTAAAATTTCATTCCCATATCAAATTTTGTAAACCCTAGGCCGGGTTTTCTTAACAATTATGTCTCAGACTAAATACTTAGAAAAACCAGTCATAACTTCATTCCACAACGCCTTAAATATTATAGCTTTGACTCAAAATCATTGAAATATGAGATTTTATACACAATAGGATGATATCACCAAAAACCATATGCTTTTTCCAATAGAATAAATAGAAACATAATTATCTACAATCTTTGGATACCCTAACAAAGGGTTTAACTGTTTTTACAAAAAATTCAATATCTCCCTCAATTCAAAATAAAATTGCATGAAACCAAGTTTAAATGGAATTTGATTGATTATTTTACCATTCAAAATCAAATAGAAACCATACCTTTCCTATACAGGACCGTACATCCACAAAAAACGGAGAAATTATGAGAAATAGGCATAAAATCAGATTTTTCTATTGATCCAAAACTTGCATACAATCACCCACACAAATCCAAACATACAATTTCCTTTTTAAAGGCATTTCAAATAGAATTTTCACCTTCCAACTAATTTCCAACTCCCTATCAATGCCTAGAAACTCAAATGACCCTTCATCTTCCAAAGTTTGCCTCTTTTTTGCAATATTTGCAATTCTTACAACCTTGCATCTTTTAGGACAACTTTTACATCTTACAAAATTTTACAAAAATTAAACAATGACCCCACCTAGTGCTTCAACATATGACACAAATTACCTTAATAACATTATTACATTATTGAAACACCAAATTTGAACCAAAATTAAAAACTCCTCCATGGAAGAATGAAGTGGCCAAGGTGCTCCTGCACCAAAGTGGGGATGATCAATCATGCATGTTTTTTGCATGAATTGGTGGAGAGATATGTTTCAGTTAACTAAGATTGACTTGGACCCACCTTGGGCACCCAAGTTGGTATCTTTGAGTTAACACCTTTTGCATGAAAATATATTTACAAGGAAGTGGGCCCATTCTTGGGTACCAACTTTGAGGTGATTCTTGCAAGATATTTTCTTGACCAACGATCAATTAAGTGTTCATTTTGGGGTGCCTAAATTGAGGAGACTTTAGTTTTGACTTCATGTTATAGTGTGTAACTCTACTTCCACAATCTAGGCTTGGTTTTTTGTGAGGATCTTTGTGCTCTTGTATTTGATAACTCTTATGAGTTTACATGCTCATTAATTATCTATTTATTGCAGAAATTGCATCAAAGTTTGAAGCATTTTATTAGGTTAAGATTGTGCATGTGTGATAGTTTTAAGCATGGTATGGTATGTGTGGATTCATGCTTTGTCACATGGAATGCATGGATAGCTTGTTCTACAAAAAGTGTATGAGATTTTATTGCAAGTTGTGAAGAAGCATTGTTGAAGAAAAAGGAAGCATATCAATCAAGGATTGATCAAGTGTTATTGTAATCTTATTCTAAGATTAAATAATACAATCACTATTGATTCTGGTGGATTTTTTTCCTAAAAGGCTTTCTCCACATATATGGTGTGTCACTTCTATCTTCTGTCTAATTCTTCTACAATCTTCTGTCTATTTCTACAATTGGTAAAATTGACCTAAATAGATTAATCATACACAAAGAATTGTGAGAAAGAACACTTAATTAGATCTATAGTCTCATAGTTTTACAATTTTTAAGCTACAATATTACCTCATTTTCAACATTTGGTATCAGAGCTAATGATTGGGTAGAGTTTGGGATGCCTTTCTCTTAAAAGTTTGTAGGTTTTTTGGCTATAATGGGAGCTTTTACTATTGTGTTATTGCAGATGTGTAAAAGAAGTGTGCTGCAATGAATTCTACTTCTCATCTAGATATTGAGAGATTCAATGGATCTAGCTATGAGATGGGGAAACTAAAAATGGAGGATCTCCTTGAAGATAGAGATCAGTGGTTAGTTTTTTGTAATGATAAAAAGACACCTTCATCTATGTTAGATGAGGATTGGGATAAGCTTGATAAGAAGGCAAGAGGGACCATAATATTATGTCTTGTTCATGTTTTTCTCTTGAATGTTTCAGATGAAACTATCGCATATAAATTATGGAAGAGGATAGGTGATATTTATCAAACCAAAAGTCTTACTAATAAGTTGTATCTGAAAAGATGGTTATATTATTTAAAGATGAAAGATGGTGATTCTATTGCACATCATTTAAATGATTTCAATTTGATTTTGAGTCAGTTAGCATCTGTAGATGTAAATCTAGAATATGAAGATAAATGAATTTCATTACTTTTTTCTTTACCAGAGTCTTGGAAAAATCTGATTCTTGCTATTAGTGGTAGTAATGCAAATCCTCAGATGGACAATATAATTCCTACTCTCCTATTAAAGGACATGAGGAGGAAGTCTAAAGATGAATCTCAAGATGCCTTGTTTGTAAGAGGTAGGCCTGAGAAAAAGGAACCTAAGAGAGACAAGGAAGGAAAGGGTAACTCCAAAGGATGATCTAAATCCACTGGTAAGAGTAAGGTCAAGTGTTGGAACTATGGGAAAATGGGACATGTGAAGAAGGATTATAAGAACAAGAAAAATATTTTTGATTCTTCTATAGAGGAATCCTTAGATGATGGTAATGATGCATTGATCATTTCATGTAAAAAATGTTAGTGATGAATCTTTGCTTGATGTTTCAGAGTGATCTTCATGGAGAGGATGGTAGTCATGATGTCATGTGTAGCTTGTACCACGGTTCAGTGGGAGTTGTTGGCAGTGACATGGATGCATCATTGGTATGGTTATCTTCATGTGATTGGGTATATGTTTTCTTGGTTTAGAGTGGTTATGGCATGGTTTACTCTTGTTGCATTTAGATTTTGGCATGGTACTTGTTCTCTTGAGACTAGGATGTTTATGTATGTTATGATGCATGTGATCTCCTTGGAGGAGGTGGTTAGATCATGAATGGAATGTTTATGTTTCTAATTCATGATTGGAGCTTTGACATTGATCATATTAGTTCTCTTTGTATTGGGTACATTAATTATTTGCTTGATTACTTTATGGTAGTGTTGTGTTTCATTTGGAGTTTGACATGGATTGGTTGGTTATAGGTCCTCATGGATACTTGGAGACATAGGTGAGGCTTGATTTCTCTTATGATTAGAGACACGTGTTGATATGGTTACTATTTATGAGATTTCAACAGGAAGTCCAAGGAGCCTACACATTGGTTGGATGTGATTTCAACACACTCAACAGTTTCACATGCCTCTAAAGAGGCAGTTTGGTTACAGAGACTTGGGAAATGTATTGGTTTTAATTGCAAGCAAATTAAACTTGAATGCGATAGTCAAAGTGCTATTTTTTTAGCCCAAAAAAAATCCTACATGTATCATGATTTTACTAAGCATGTTGATGTTCAATATCACTTTGTGCGATAAATGGTTGACAATGGGAAGGTAATAATTAAGGAATTTAACACTTTGATTAATGTTGTAGATTATCTTACAGAACCAGTTCCTATAGATAAGTTCTCTTGGTGTAGGAAGGCCATTGGTCTTGAGTCCTGTACTTGATTTATAACAATGATTCATTTTTTAGAATAATTGCAATGTATAGTTTCAAGTGGGAGAATGTTGGGAATAGGATTCCATTTAATTGCAATCCTAAACATATTTCATGTATCTCCTAAGTCCTTGGAAAGTGTTCCTCAACACTAGGATTAGAAAGAGATTAAATTTGAATGAAATGAACATGTAAATTGAAATTTGTGATTATTCCTAAATAATAGGAGCATATGGGGTGCCCACATGGAAGGTGAAACCCACCTTGTTTCATTTAACTATTTGGAGGATTGATAACACTCCAATAATGCATGTCTAGGTTCCTACAAAATAGGGATTGATAATTACAAGAGTGGAGTTGTACTATTAGTTCAGTATAATTTTTGTATCAGTTTGGTTCAATTTAGTTTATTATCAATTTAGTTATGGTTCAGTTATCTTTAGTTGCATGTAGTTACTTTGAGTTGCATGCTAGTTGACTTGATTTTCATGCTAGTTATAATCAAGACAAAAGAAAATTAGTTCTTGTGCCTCTTTTTTACAATCTTGTACACTCTTCAATTCCTTCATTACTTGATTGTGTGCATTCACACATTTTCCTTTGATATCATTCCAATTTTCTTCATCAAACCTAATTCCAATAGAAATTTTAAGTCCGGAGATGTAGACTTTCAAAGAATTAATCATGCCACAGAGATTCTCAACAACATAAATAGATGAATCAAAATTAGCACCAAGAATAACCTTCTACAAATCTTGCAAATTTGTCTAAATATTCATTATTTCATTCTCATGTTCAATCTTACTTACTTCTCCACTTTCCAGCTTCACTGCACTCTTCCTCTTCTTTCCTATTTTGAACACGCTACTGGAGGTACTTTATTCATTGAGATGTTTAGGACTCTCCAACATAATTTTAGCATTTATATTGATTTCAGCCTCTAACACGTCATAATTCAATTCAAATATCCAAACTAACCTTGATTCAACTGCTTCCATGTGAGATAAATATTTAGACACAAGAAAATGTATGCTTATGGAGTATCTTTCCACAACACTTACTAGAATTCTAGACCTTTTATTCATCCTCATCTGAAATGTTCCAAATAATGCAGCAAGGGAAGATTCTTGTGCATCCAAACTACCAATATTTATCATGAAATTCCTAATTTGATAAGCAATAGGCTTTGAATTTGACCATTCCAACCTTCCTATTATCATAAACTCTTTCAAAAAGTAAAATAGTAGACAAAAAACCAGATTTCCATATTGAAAATTATTCTTCTTTCTCTTCTTAATTTCCTTTAAATTCTTCAAAATATGTATTTGAAGTAGTTCACACAATTCATATTCCATACCTCTTATTACCATATCAATAGAAATTTTCACCGCAACAATAGAAACTCTAGAGTCATTGTTAGGGATACAAACTTTATGACCAAATAACCATAGCATCATACCTTGTTACCGGATCAACAGTCGATCTCAAGCCAATTTCTTTTTCTTTATAAATCACACCTATAACCTCAATCATTTCTTTCTCATTCATAATATTCAATTTAGGAACCGGTTCGGAGGAACACAAACTAGTTACATCTCTAATAGCTTCTTTGGATATCAAATGTTCTTCATAAATCCACAAAGATTCATCATGAATTCTACTCAATACCATCCAAACATACTTCTTCTCAAATTCAAACCAAGGCACTTTTCTATAAGAATCCAACTTTTTCTCAACTAATACTTTGTAGGCATCATGATTCTCTTTCAATTCATTTTCCCAAAGCACATTGAACTGAGCTGATGAAATTTATTCAATCTTTAAAAAAATGCATAGATATATTATGTATGAGATACTCTTAGAGGGATGCAAGAGAATGCACCAATAGACTCTTTTGACACGTTCCTCAAATATTTCTTCAACCTAGCTTTATACGCATAATTCACAATCTTTGAATTATCCATCAGTAAAAGTAAAAGATTGTGCAAACATGAGTACCTCTGAAAATGTCAACAAGAAATGTATAGATATCATGTTTTCAGAGGTCACTTCAAATTCATTTAATAAATTCTTCAAATTCTAAAATTTTGGAATCCCTTCTAAAATTCCTTTGTACGCTTTTCTTAAAATGCGTAGACCTTTAATTTAATCTGAGCTTATCCCTTTCATTATGAATAATTTTGCAATAAATGTTCCAACTTGCAGGTAGATTTCCTTGAAAATTATGTACACTTTCATCCTTTCAAATTTTGCAGACCTCATTGTTACCACATTAAATATACTTATGTCCTAATATGACACAAGTACCAATATGAGGGTTTGTTAGATTTTCTAAAGATTGCTCCCCCATAGTTGTTGCTTTTATTTAGAGATTGATAGGAGTATTTGTACCAGAGTTTGGCACAGATAAGACCAATAATTCCTTTCTCCAAATTCTTCCCATTTCTCTTCTTGCCTTTTTTGGATCAAAGGTTTGATCATTATTCTTCACTGAATAGATTTTCTTCTTTCTTCCACTGTTATTATTAGGATGTTCTAATTTTCTACATTTACAGAAAATAATATTCTCCTTTCCCTTTTTCTTTCTATCCAATAGATTATCTTTGTATCCATTCTTTTTTCCTTTAGATTCATTCACATTACTTTTGTGGTCCTTTTCCTTATGACCAAATCTCTTGCAAAAATCAAAAACATCATTGAAGTATAAATAACTTTTTACATCATGTCATTTGACAAGATTTTTTCCAGAATCACTTCTTCGCTCCTTGACTTGCCTGCCTTTGTATTGAATCATCTTACCAGTGAATTGCTTCACTTTAGAACTCTGAACTTTTTCAAACCCTAAACTTCTCTTATCCATTTTCGATATTTGAGAGGTAATAAAATTATCAAGCATCGTCGATCTTATTTTAAAAATTTTCTTCAAATCTCTTTGCCCTTTCAAGATCAAATCTCAGGATTCTTGCTTCTAATTCCAGTTTTGCGCATTCATTTGTCTTCTTCTAAATTCCAATTTCCAGACATTCTTCAATTCTTCTCTTTTCATCCAATTATTCTAGTGGGCTAGTGATGATTTCTTCTCCTTCGATCAATAGAGCACATGCAACCAGACTTGTCATTTGTAGCTTTTCAATATTCTCATATGCTTTTATCAACTTGTCCTTCAAGGCATCCATTTCTTCTGAAAATTTGGCAAGGGTAATTTTTGAAGGAAAACTATTTTCATGTTCAAATTTTGGGACCTTCCTCAAGCTATTAGGCTTCTTTCGAGGAACCAAGCTCTGATGCTAATTGTTGAACAAGGAAACTGAGAGGGGGGTGAATCATTTTTCACCAATATAATTGCTTTCACTATTTACTAAAACTAAACCATTAATTATTTATCTATAAATGTAGAAACTGAAATTTATCACATAAACATAGTAACACTATATTTATGTGGAAAACCTAATAAGGGAAAAACTACGGTGAGGATTAACTCGCACTATAGAGAATATCAAAATCCAATAAAAAAAGGCTCACTGCCTGGAATAAGGCTCACTTCCTGAAGTAAGGAATCATTTTCTAGAACCACTGTCCACAAGGCTACAACCCAGATGACTCACTACCACAGAGATTCAAAAATTATGGCTTACTGCCAAAATTGAATTCATGAATTACACCTTTTTGCATCAGATTCAGCTCTAGATGAAGCTCGGTATAGGTAGTACTAGGTATTAGTAATCACTCAATAGTTTTTCTCTGATCACACACTTACTATCTTCACTTTCTTTTCTTATTTTGTTCTGCTATATTTTCTACCTTTTATACCTCTATATCCTTCCTCGCAAAAACCCATATCTTCCATATATTTTCATATATCTTCTATTATATTTCATCTTCCTCATCATGTATTTTGGAGAGACATATATGCATATATATATGTATCATACCTATCAATTAGGTCAGCCAAATATCCATAGAGTATTTCATATGCTCAGTCGGCCAAGGTCTTCGAATATCCAAATCAACAGTAGGAACCAGACCTAAAAACCAACATACTAAACCACATATAACAGTCATCTTGAATGGGAAATATCTTCTGGTAAATGAGTCATACATACAGTACTATGTTGACATCAATGACAACCTGCTGACATTAATGACAACCATTTGATGCAATCTTCAATCTCCAACAAAGACATCCTACATACCATCTTGGTTTTGTTTCTTCCTAAGGGGGGAACGTTGTTTGACGCTTTTAGATCATCTCTAGCATTCAATGTCAAGCTTCCACCATAATTTTAGGAGACTCAACATAGAGGGGGGGCTGCATGGTCTCTCTTCTTCTCTCTTATGAGGGGGTTCTTTTTCCTCAAATGGGGTTTTTTCCTTCTCATTCATCATTAAGAGTATTTTTTTTCATCTCTTTTGGAGAGGAGTTTTGTCCCACTAGGTTTTCTCTTTTTCTCCATCTATGAGAGATTGCATTTTCATTTGTACATGACTACCTACAATGGCCTCATATCCAAGACCCATCTTTGTGTCATTTGCATAATAATCAACTACTCTCTAAGTTGCACTTAAGGGGGTGTTGGTGTAAATAAAGTCTTATCCCTAGTTAATTCTTTACTAGGAGACTTAGGGGACTTATTTACATGTTAAGTTTACTTAGGTCCTAGGAGGGAATCTTTTTAGAAGGTGTTATTTGTCATTTAATCTTATCTTATCTTTTGAATTATAACATATTTCCTAGGTAGTTATGATATGTTGTCACATGGCATAGGATTAAGACACTTGTCATAATCTTGTTTAATCATATGTCTCACCTTGGCTGTATAACCAAGTGGTCTCATGTGTAAATCAACAATTGTCATATTAAATTATATTTTATTTAAATCTATTGCAATCTTGAACATTTCATATTGATCTCTCTTCTGTTTTCGTAAGTTCCTAGATCTTGGGTGGCTATAATCTTTAGCCAAATCTTGCATGGTGTAGAGTCATCCTATACCAACTCTTACATCAATATGCACTGAAAGTAGAGGATAATTTAGCAATATTACAACAAGGAAGCTTTAGGGGAAGAGGAAAACCTCCACGAGATAGGGGCAAGCAAACAATGGAAGAGGAAAACCAATAAAGGAAGAGGAAGCAAGCTAGTCACAAACAAATCATGGAAAAAACACAAGAGGAAGAGGAAATTTTTCAAAAGGAAGAGGTGAAACTTTGAGAGAGAGAGGAGAATATGGTAGAGGAAGGGGATTTTTAGGAGTGTGCTTCAATTTTGGAGAAGTGGATCATTGGGCCTTTGAGTTCCCTAAAATACAAGAGGTGGGAAAGATGAACACTGAAAGAGCATACACTACTGAAGCTGAAAATGAGACAAAACCAGTAGACCCAGAAGATGAAAAGTACTTATTTTGAAAAGAGTGCTTCTAAAACAAGAGAAGGAGCCTCAAGAACTGACACAAAGGAGGGGCCTATTTAAAAGGATTTGCAAATCTCAAGGCAATGTTGCACCATAATAGTGGACAATGGGAGCACAGATAATTTCATGTCCCAAGAGATAGTGGAGAAGTTGAAGTTAGAAAGGATGAAGCTCCCAAATCCTTATCGGTTCACTTGGTTACAAAAATGACATCAACTTTTTGTGAGTGAGCAATGCTAGATAAATTTTCATATTGGTAACTATAAGGATGAGATATTATGTGATGTGGTACTAAGATAGACCATGGAAATATGATCATAAGGAAATACATGATGGTGAAACAAACACTTACACAATCACAAAGGACAAGAAAAATTATGTCATGAACACATTGAAAGAGAATCAAAATGAAGTGGACAGTGATACTAAGGTATGCATAATAACTGGTAAATATTTTTTAAAGGAGTTAAAGGAAGAAGAACTATGTTATGATTTGGTTTTCAGACCACAAGAAGTTGGGATAGAAAGTGAAGAACAAGAAATTCCCAAAGAAATCAAGAAAATATTGCAAGAATATGATGATATTTTGATGGTCTTTCAAATGGACTCCCAAAAATTAGAAGTGTAAGTTATTGCATGGATTTGATACTAGGAGAAAGCTTACCAAACAAGGCAGCGTGTAGAATTATCCCCAAAGAGAATGAGGAAATAAATAAACAAGTACAGGGATTGTTGGATAAAGTTTTGATAAGGGAGATCTTGAGCCAATGTGCAGTACCGATAGTTTTGGTGCTTAAAAAGGATGGAGAATGGTGTATGTGCATGGATTCTAGATCCATTAACAAGATTGCAATCAAGTATAGATTCCCATTGCCTCATATGGATGATTTGATGGATTGCTTGAGTGGAGAAAAACACTTCACTAAAGGGTATGTGCAGGATCATCATGGAAAAAATAGGCCCTTAAGTGGCAATAAAATTCAGAAAATCAGAGTTAGGTAAATTGACGTAAAAATTTGAATAATTCATCTATATTATTTAAAAAATATGTAGCAATAGAATTTGTAGCAAAATTAATGTAGTTTCTAAACTACTAGGTTTATTGAAAAAAAAAATCTATTTGGTGAAAAATTGTGATTTCAATACAATAGTACTTAAATTTCAAGGAAAAAATAAGAAATAGGTGTATGTCTAACCACCCTAACCACAATAAAATGATAATATTTTTTTAGAAGATTTTATATATAAGTAGGGGACTAATGTCCCAATGTGATGCATATTTTTTTGTAATTCTTTTCCAAGTAAATAATTAATTATAAATTTTTTATTACAAATTTTAAAAAATATAAAAACACGTATGTCTAACCACCTTAACTTCGTCAAAACTTCATGAAATTCAATTTTTTTTTAATCCTATGGTATGTGAAGCATATAATGTGACACATGTTTCAGATTCAAAAAATGTGATAGCTTTTGAAAGCTATAGATATATTTCAATCAGCCTATCAATTAGGACCTTAGTCGTAATTCAAATAGAAAATGAATAATAATTACTTATTAAATTCAAAGTAAA
Organism: Sequoiadendron giganteum; assembly: GCA_007115665.2. Lineage (NCBI taxonomy): Eukaryota > Viridiplantae > Streptophyta > Pinopsida > Cupressales > Cupressaceae > Sequoiadendron > Sequoiadendron giganteum. Next base: position 425,595,714 of record CM021100.1, read on the forward strand.
GAATAATTTATATTGGTGGAAAGATGAGAATCTCCTTTAAAAACCCTTTTCGTTTCATCAATTTTGGGTAAAAAAAAGTTGTCAGCCACATGGGCCATCATATCACTTAGATATAGCGACTTTTTGGCCCATCATGATCATGCACATACCCTAAAATTGATTTGAAGAGTGGATACCATCAAATAAGGATTAGAGAAGGGAGTGAACGGAAGACTACAATCAAGAAAAATGAGGGGTTAAATGAGTGGTTGGTTGTGCCATTTGGACTCACAAATTCCTCAAGCACATTCATGAGGTTGATGAACAAGGTGTTCAAACCATTTCTTGGTAAGTTTGCAATTGTCTATTTAGATGACATCTTGGTTTTTAACAAAGAAAAGGATGAACATTTAGAACATGTGAGGGCTATTTTACAAAGTTTAAGAGAGGAGAATTTGTTGGTCAATATTAAGAAATGTTTCTTTATGAAGGACGAGCTGGTATATTTGGGGTTTGTAATCTCAAAGGAAGGATTACAGATGGATCCAAAAAATGTTAAGGTAATCCTACAATGGCCATCACCTAGAAGCATATTTGAGGAAAGGATTTTTCAAGGTTTGGAAAGTTTCTATAAGAATTTTATCAAAAATTTTAGTAGTATTTGTGCACCAATCACTGACACAATGAAGGGAGAGAAAAGGGAATTCAAGTGGACAACTGAAATAGAGAAAAGTTTTATCATATTGAAGGAAAAAGTGAATGAACAACCCATATTAGCATTACCAGATTTTAACAAAGTGCTTCAAGTTGAGTGTGATGCTAGTGGGACATCCATAGGAGGATTTATTAGTCAAAAGATAAAGCCCATAGCTTACTTCATCAAGAAGCTAGATGAAGCCAAAAGAAAATATTCAATGTATGATCAAAAAATTTACTCTATTGTGCAAGCCCTCAAGAAGTGGAGATACTATTTGTTACCAAAGGATTTTGTCTTCTACACTGATCATCATGCCTTACAATTCATTAACAACCAAGGTAAGCTAAATCAAATGCATACGAAGTGGGTGGAGTTCTTGCAAACTTATTCTTTTGTTCTCAAACATAGAAGTGATAAGTCAAATTAGTTAGTAGATGCTTTGAGTAGGAGGTTTTGTTATTGAATAAAATGCAAGTAAATGTCATGGGATTTGATTTTATGAAAGAGTTTTATGAAAAAAAATCTTGATTTTAGTGAAGCATGGGTACCTTGTAAGTCTCCAATAGAGAGTAATATAACCAAGTGGCTCGATTATTTCATTCAAGAGGGGTTTTTTTTCAAACAACAACGATTGTGCATACCAAAGGGGTCAATGAGAGAGAACTTGATTCAGGAAAAACATGGTGGAGGACTTGGTGGAAATTTTGGAGTTGATAAAACTTTGGGGTAGATGAGTAAAACTTATTATTGGCCAAGCATGGGTTAGGATATGAAAATTATGTTTCAAATATGATCAGTATGTCAACATGTCAATGGAACTTGCTAAAACACAAGATTATACCAGCCTTTACCAATTTCGGATAAGCCATGGGAAGAAGTGAGTATGGATTTTGTTCTTGGGATACTAAGAACCTAAAAAGGAAATGATTATATTTTCATTATGGTTTATATATTTTCAAAGATGACTCATTTTATTCCTTACAAGAAATCAAGTGATGCATCACATGTTGCCAATTTATTTTTCAAGGAGGTTGTAAGGTTGCATGGTTTTCCGAGAGGCATTGTTTCAAATAGAGATACTAAGTTTGTTAGTCATTTTTGGAGGACATTATGGAGAAATTTGGGAACAAATTTAACTTATAGCTCAACCTATCACCCCCAAACAGATGGCCAACCGGAGGTGGCCAATAGAAGTCTTGATAATTTGTTGAGATTCTTGATAGATGGGAGACCAAAAAAGCGGGATGTGATACTTACAGAAGCTGAATTTTCTTACAATAATTCCATCAATAGAAACACAAGTAAGAGTCCTTTTTAGATTTTCTATGGCTATGGTCCTAAATTTGTTCATGAGTTAAGAGATAATGCAAATTTTAGAAGGACAAGTGCGGTAGTAGAGGATTATGTTGACTATATACATGAGTTATTATATAGGATTGAATTTGCACCCCTTATATTAATTCCCCTTTTACACATCCTCACCTTAGAAAACCAAATTTGAAGTCAAAATTCCATATCACCCAACTACATTCCTTCCACTTTGCATTTTTCTTTTGTGTCGGTGGGAGAATATTTGTTGGGGATGCGCGTGCATGAAAAACTGCCATCCCTGACGGATTCCTACATCTAAAGTTGGCAGAGGCATTAAACTTTCAATTGGGGTTGATTTTTAATGTCCCTCTTCAATCAATTGACCTCGAAAATGGAAGATTATTCCCACTTCTTCCTTCAAATTCATCTATTCTTCATTCAACTCATCTTCTTTTCACTCTCTAGCAATTTTTTTGAGCTCTACACACATTCTCAAGCATTTTCCAGCACTTCAACACTCTGTCAACTTCACAAAGCAAGTGTGAAGCAAGCCATAGTAGCATGGGCTTGGAGTCTCATTAGACCTCCCTTGATAACAGTTGAGGTTGTGGTAACTTTTCCAAGTCCACTTTCTCCTCCATTGGCCAGTGAGCTTGTGGGTGGAGGTGGTAACGTTTCTCTCCTCTCCTTCGTGATTTGGTTGAGTAGCCATTTACTATTCTGTAGTGTTTATTGCATCTCTACTTTCTCTACTTCTTTATCACATACTTCTTTCTCGTTGCTATTTTGGTTGTCCATGGAGGTGGAAACACCAAAATGGGGCCTATACAGCCCCAACAATTTTCCCCTCTTTCTTGTGTGTAGGTGAATGTGCATTTGGAGCTAGCTCATTAAACTGACACCTTGGTGAGAGCATCTTTATCACTTTAGCTCTCATCTATCTATTTTATCATCTCCATTTGTACCTTTCATATTTTATATTTCTGTTTTGCTCATTTAGGAGTAGTTAGCTAGGCAATAAGCTTGTTTTTTGGTGGTTCATATTGTACTTGTTGTCCTCTATCTGTACAAACACTAGTGCACCTATGAGACGCCAGTGTGCCATGTTGTCATCCTAGAACTGTGCTTACGTCCTTAGACAAAGAGTTGTTTGAGGTACAATATTGACTCTGAAAACTAGCTCGCCTAGCCTAAACCTAGATTTTGGGTCTGAAGAGTGATAGAAGTAATTTATATTCCTCATCATTCTTGACCTCAATTCAAAACACCCCTTTAGAGTGAGGTAAGTTAGGGCAGCCCTCCACTCTCAACTCTTTGTGACTTGGAGCCTTGTTGTGGTTGTTCCCCCTCTCTTACATTTTTGGTGAACTTGATGTGAAAAATTTTGGTTCCACTTTGCAATACTGAAAGTTCCCTTCCTTATATTTTGGGAGTGTTGTAGGTGTGAGTGTTGTAAGGAATTCACCTTACAACCCAACCTACGACCCCTAATAGATGTAGTTGAAAGGTTTCGTAAGTGTTGCACAACAAAACCTTGATTGGATCACTATCTTATTTTACAACCTTTGGGGGGCTCTATGAGAATATCATTTATCGTGTGTGATGTACTCTTTTCTGCATCAACCTATCCCCTTTGAGTAGCCTACAAGTGGTGGTCCAACTATAACCTTCACCTCATGGGACCTGTCGATGGGCTTTAATAGAGAACCATCTCCTCTCTATATCCCTGCATGAATCAATGGGAACATTGTAGCAGGTGTTCTTATTGACCTAACGTCTAAGGTGAATATCATAACCAAAGAGATTATGTTAATGAAATTCCTACACAAATATGGGTACAATTCACCTGTGAGCACCATCCGTATGCACACACAAAAAATTGTACCTCCCCTAGATAGTATTGTGTTGTCATTCCTTGTCAAACCTAAGTTTGTAAACCTGTTGTTTGGCATAATCGTAGGGTTTGAACTCTTCACAGTGAAGTTGAGTATCCCCTAGCTAGTATTTATGAACATAGTTCCCTTGGTTGTGCACAAATTTCAAAAGTTCATTCATGGGGGGACAGTGCATGTGGTTCATGACATTGGTTATAAACCACCAATCGCACATGATAGCTACTCCTTAGATCACTTTTGGCCTGCACCTATCAGTCCTCTTCCACCTAGGAAGAACCTCTTGTATCAGACATATCAAAAGTACAAGAAAGGGTGCTTAATGTTGAAAGTGAGATACCCTCCATCGCCTTATGTTGTTTCACATAGGGCTTGCTTAAGAGCTAATAGTGATGTCGTAAAGGCACATAGAAGGGAAGAAGAGAAATTTCCCTGAGATCCTTCTTCTTCCTCTTCCATTGTTCAGCCTTCATCTTGCCCTATTATGGTGCCAACATATTTTATTCCATGTTTGCGAGAGAATCCTATGATGCCCTCTTGGTGAAAGCCTAAGTCTCCCGCATTCGAGCTTCTTGTTCTACCCATGAAGCTAGGCTTGTTCGATATGGCAGAAAGAAAATTCCTCATGGGGAATTGTGTCACCAAAAAGTGTAGCCTTTGATACTTTTTCACTCATTTTGGCCTTTTCCCTTGGATTTTGGCCTTGTTTTGCCTTGATTCAGTCTTGAAATCTTGCAATTCAACAACAATCTAATAGTGTTTTACTAAGCTATCATGAAATGTTGTAACACATCTTCCCACTTCTCTAAGACCCTTTCAACATAATTCACCTAAACAACCCCTTTTTACCCCTTTCCAAGCCTCATGACAAAGTGTTATAATGCATTTTCACACTTTCCTAGGCTTCCCATCACTAATTTAACCCTTTTCTTATGTTAGTTTGTCCCCTTAATGTACTTTTAGGCTCGACTTAAGTGTCTTTCAGGAGGAAAAACTGATAAACATTATTAATCACCATTTTATTCACGACGACCACTTGAAATTGTCCAAGTGGACTAGGTCGCCACCTTGGGCAACCTAGTCCCCTTTGGCATAAATTTCAAATTTAAGACAAAAACCTAGTGTCGACCTATCATGTTGCATTTTTAGGAAAATTAGGGTTTAGCTTGTATAAGTAAGGGTTCTTCACCTCATTCTCATCTTCTTCTTGCCCTTAAGCTCACTTTTTATCTTCACAAGTACTCTTGCACTCAGGATTCTCAAGAAAGAAATCAAGCATAAGGCACCTCAAGCAATCTCCATTGGATTTGATTCTTAAATGTTGCAGACTTCAACAACAAAGGATTTGGTAAGTGTTTACATTGGTTCATCATTCAATCATGTTTCCTTCCTTTGTTTCTCATTTGGGTTTAGTTACCATAAAAGGGGTTTGACTAAGGCAAACCCCTAATCTCTAACCCTAACCCTTTCCTTCTCTTTGTAGGTGTGTTTTGCAGGTTTTTGTATGCAGGTTTGTAAGGAGAAAGGTGCTAGAAAGGTGTCCTCAACTCATCAAAATCACTCAAGTCAACAAAATCCCTAGTTGAATCTTGGAGACCTCTTTCAGCTCGTTTTCTGTAGAATTTGAACTAGACACCTATCAGGAACCAAAGTGTAGACCGAAGGCTCCAATCACTACTTCCAAATTCTCAAAAATCCAGAAGAGGACTAGGCCACAAAAAATGGCGACCTAGTCCCTCTGAACCAGTTTTTCAGGTATTTTGACATTTATGGGTACCCTTGTGGCAAAAACCCATTCTGACAGACTTTCCTAGCAGAAGGACTAGGTCACCCATTATGGCGTAAGTGTCCTTGTGAATATTTCTAGAAGATTCCAAAACATTTTAGAGCTCCTCATCTGCAAATTTCAGTACCCAATTGCACCACTTTTGTTATTTCCAATTTATTTCTAGTTTGCATCCATTTAGGTCATTTAGTTTAGCTTGCACATAGTTAACATTTCCTTTTGTTTAGACTTCATAGTTATCTTAGTTTCATTTCACCTCACCATTTAGACACACTTCATATCACACAACACAACCTTAATCATCTCATCCTCCCTTTGAATGCAACCACCAAAAATAACTAGTATCAACAAAGTGGAGAGAGTGCCATTCCTAAACCAAGTGCTCCTTAGGTGAAAAACCCTATGGGCCTAGTAAGGGGAATTCTCTCTCCCTTGTAAGAATATAATTTTTTGTGGTTCATTTTGGTGAACCTAGCTATACAACACTTGTTAATCTTCTGATTTTGCATTTCATCTTAGGAAAAATCTTGCATTGCATTATGATTTTGCATTCTTTACATCCTAGGGTTTATACAAAAGTGCATTAGTAAAAAGCTCATGTTAGCTTGCATTTTTGCATATATATTTTCATTGAAAAATTCTCAAATTCTGCATTTTTACCATAGGAATACATCATACAGCCTGAAACACATCAAAACCAATCAACAAATTCAAAAAAATTGAAACAAATTCCCTATTGGGACTAGTTCGCCATTCTAGGCGGCCTAGTCCCAATTCACATTCTTAACTGCCTATTATAGCATCAAAAACCTCATTTATGTGCTTCCCAGACCTCCTAGTACCATATACTATAAGTCTGGAAATTTTTGAGAACATAGGTTTTATGCTTCTAACTCAAAATCATCAATTTAGGGTGGTCATTCTTGATATACCTTCATCATTAGATCTACAAAATGCTTACATTTCTAAAATTGTGCTTAACATTGATAAAAGTACTTTTTAAATTTTGCTTATACAATGTTTACATTCATAAAACTATGCGTAATTTTTCTAAAAGTACTTTTTCATTCTTTCATATACATTGTTTACATTCTTAAAACTTAGCATACATTGGATAAAAATGTTTGGTATATTTGTATCTACATTGTTCATATTGCTGAAATGGTGCATGAAATGGTTACATGTATTTGTCATGTTTGTTCAAAAAATTCTAGTATCATACAAATCTAGATATGCTAAGAAACCTTCTCTACCCCCTCCCTATGAGAGCGTTTTAGTGATAGAGAATACAACCTTGGACATTCTGAACAATTATATTAGTTCTTCCCCTAAACTCTCTCCTCTTGGTGATGCAAAGATTTTGGTGTTAGAAGAACCAATTAATGAGATTTCTGAGAATCCTAGTTGTTTCTCTCCTCTAACCTCTCTTAACAAACAAAACAACGCTACCATAAGGAATCATGCCAATAACATTTTTCCTTCTCCTAATATCTCTCCTAGTTGCATAGATGATACTTTTTCGTTAGAAGATACAATCAATGAAAGTCATGAGTATCATAGTTGTCCCCCTTCTCCTAGGGAACCCCTTATTAAACAAGACAATTCCACCATTGATCATTACCCTTCTTGCAATTAAGTTCTTTTAGAAGAACCAACCTTTGAATGTAAAGAGTGTTCAATTTGTAGTTCTCTTGAAAAGTCTCCTCCTAGGGAAACTATCATGGTGCAAGAACGTGTGAACCTTGACACCTATCCTTCAAACACTAAACCTTACCTAGGAGAAGATAATCAAGTGACATTCAAATACCATTCACTAACAATTCATGAACATAAAGACAAGATTCTTGAGGTTATGATGACACAAGTGGGAACTCCTTTAATTGGTGAGCCTCCTAAGTCTCCTCCCACTAGTGAATCACATAAAAAACTAAGAGATATCCTAAAATTATTGATGCAATATAATCATAACAATTTTTTTTAGCTGCTAAGTTGCAACTTAGTGACTCAAACATATAGGGTATTACACATCACTCCTACACCATTACCCTTTTCTCAACTTAGAGTCCCTAGAGTTGAGGAAATTAAAAAGAATCCTGCTAATCTATCTGTATGGAAACTTATTCAAATATCACCTATATACAAGTGTATATTTTAAAAATTGTTGTAAATATGGATGGATGAGATCCAATCTTACAAATCAAAAAATATCACACCCTCCTCTTGTCCTATGCCGGTAACCCAATTTGACATCACATTCCCTAAACATGAATTTCCCTCACTTGAGATTCAAAACAAGAATAATCCCTTGCTGATAAAGGTGGTGTTCAATGAAACTCTAGTTAGGCACACTCTCATCGAAAATGGAGTAGAGATGGAGTAGAGATTAATGTTTGTAGCATGGACCTCCTCCACAAACTTGGCATAGACAATAAGCTCATTCAACTTAAGGATGTTCATATTCATGACTTTGAAAATGTTCATAGGCAACCACTAGGGATGATCACATTACCTATCGAGGTCAGACCTAACATGTTGCCTACTCCTATCCATATCATGCAAGGACCCCTTCCATACAATCTTCTCCTAGGGAGACCATGGATTCATGATATGAAAGGAGTCCCATCTAGCCTTCATCATACAATGAAATTTGATTACAACAACAAGATATACATAGTTGATGTAGATGCACGAAGCTATGAATCAACTAATCACAACATTTCCAACTCCCCAACTCCCTTCATTCCTAGATCAAAACTTGAACCTATACAAGTTTATGCTACTCCTTCACCTACAACAAAACTATTTTGTGATCATTCTGGTTCATTAGATTCTACACCTCCTTTCAATACAAATTCCAAAATCTCACCCTCTTGGTCCAAAGAGTCATATACAAACAATTTATTTTCAGATACAAGTTCTCATAATGATTGGGGTCTTACGCCTCCCTTTAAAGGAGAGTGTGAAATCTCACAATCTACACCAAAACCACCCTATGTTTTATATGCTCAACTTGGTTCTACATCAAAAATACTACCCCATGGTGGTGATGAGGGCTATATCTCTCCTATCCCTCATGGAGGAACACCACATAACACTCGAAAGGATTTTTGTTCTTATACAACAACCAATCCTTATCCAAAGCACACAACCCCTTCATCTAACTTAAAATATTGTTATGGTATCGGCTACCATCTCCCTCCTACACATGGATGCAATGAACGCATGACACACACTAACATATCATACTCTTTCAAGAAAGATTTAGGGTTACCTCCCTTCTCTCCATTTTCTTCAAACACTAAACTTCAAACATCTCATGGAACTTGGTGCTCTCCCTTTTGTGGGTGCACCTAATTCCTCTCCCTGATACACACCTTCATCCTATTTGGCTCACCTTTTCCTTGCAGTAAGTGGGGGCAAGGGGTTCATTATCCTTGTCCTCATATATCACTTTTCGTTGCCTCTTTTGACTAGACATTAACCTCTCATGAACATACAAGAGCAAGCATGGGATGTGGATGACATGTCTTAAGTTGGCTCGCATGTGACATATGTATCCCCTCTTTCCTTTCTCTACTTTAAAGAAATTTCTCACAGTACGGTGTGTAGAAATTCCTTTAAAGTGGGGGCATACATTGACATCATTCCCTTTTGCATTTTCCTTGGTTCCTAGTGCAACCTTGGTACTTCATATGATGCATCTCCCACTTGGTGGATGACATTGGGTGTAATGTCCTTCATAAGTATGACTTATCTTAGCATATTACATTCCTCTTAGAGGCCTTATGCGACACACTACATCCCCTAAGTTGCAAATTTTATATCCTTCAATTGGTCCTCTTTTGGAGACATTAGACACAATGTTCCCTAAGTCAAAGACCTCATATGGACTAAACAAGACTCCTTGGAAAACTCTTTTTACATTTTATACTTTTTCACTTTTGCATTTGTGCATACATGGACATCTTGCATAAACAACTTGCATGTCTATGGAGCCATTTTTAACTTGTTCATGAGTTCTAAGCATCCAAGGCTTTGCTTGTCTCATGAATTGCAACCCTTGTCTTTGTGGCACCTTATCAAAGTTATTAGGATGTATAGTATTGGTATGGTTGAGTTGGAAGGCCAAGTAGTGGCATGACTTTCCCCATATCCACCTTTGCGCATGTGTGAGTACATACCAACCAAGTGTATGTTTCTCACCCTTTTGGCATTCTCACCTAGCAGACAACCAAAATTCTCATTGGCCTAGAGTGAGTACCCTCTTCCTTTTTGGACAAACAACCTAGATCTGATCCACAACTAGTTGGACAAATTATCGAAGCTTGATCTGAATTTCCCTCTCTCTTCACTCTTTCACATCACTTCTTGTGTGATATCTTGTGCTTATGTTTGGTTTTCCATGGGATCTTGATCCTAAGGGCTTGAACATCCCTCTTGATTGATGTCATCTCATCTTACTAGCATGAATACATTATATCCCTCTTGATATGCATGACTCATCTACTTTAGTGTGATTTTGAAGAAATTTCATCCTCTCACTAAAGTGGGGGCTAAATGTGTCACCAAAAGGTGCAGCCTTTGACACTTTTTCACTCATTTTGGCCTTGTTTTGCCTTGATTTAGTCTTGAAATCTTGTAATTAAACAAAAATATAACAGTGTTTTACTAAGGTGTTGTGAAGTGTTGTAACACATCTTCCCACTTCTCTAAGACCCTTTCAACACAATTCACCTAAACAGCCCCTTTTTACCCCTTTCCAAGCCTTGTGACAAAGTGTTGTAAAGTGTTTTCACACTTTCCTAGGCTTACCATCACTAATTTAACCCTTTTCTTATGTTAATTTTTCCCCTTAATGTACTTTTAGGCACGACTTAAGTGTGTTTCAAGAGGCAAAACTAATAAACATTATTAATCACCATTTTATTCCCGACCACCACTTCAAATTTTCCAAGTGGACTAGGTCGCCACCTTGGGAAACCTACTCCCTTTTGGCATAAATTTCAAATTTAAGATAAAAACCTAATGGGAATTTGCCTCCAAAACCCTAGTGTCGGCCTATCATGTTGCATTTTCAGGAAAATTAGGGTTTAGCTTCTATAAGTAAGGGTTCTTCTCCTCATTCCCATCCTCTTCTCCCCCCTAAGCTGATTTTTTATCTTCACAAGCACTCTTGCACTCAAGCTTCTCAAGAAAGTAATCAAGTGCAAGGCACCTCAAGAAATCTCCATTGGAGTTGATTCTTACATGTTTCAAACTTCAACAACAAAGGATTTGGTAAGTTTTTACATTGTTTCATCATTCAATCATCTTTCCTTCCTTTGTTTCTCATTTGGGTTTAGTTACCATCAAAGGGGTTTGACTAAGGAAAATCCCCAATCTCTAACCCTAACCCTTTCCTTCTCTTTGCAAGTGAGTTTTGCAAGTTTTTGTATGTAGGTTTATCAAGGAGAAAGGTGCTAGAAAGGTGTCCTCAACTCATCAAAATAACTCAAGTCAACAAAAGCCCTAGTTTAATCTTGGAGACCTCTTTCAGCCCATTTTCTGCAGAATCTAAACTAGACACCTATCAAGAACCAAACTGTAGACTGAAGGCTCCAATCTCTACTTCCATATTCTCAGAAATCTAGAAGAGGACTAGGTCACCAACAATGACGACCTAGTCCCTCTGAACCATTTTTTCGTGGATTTTGACATTTCTAGGTACCCTTCTGGAAAAAACCCATTCTGACAGACTTTCCTAGTAGAAGGACTAGGTCGCCCATTCTGGCGTAAGTGTCCCTATGAAGATTTTCAGTAGATTCAAAAACATTCTCGAGCTCCTCATCTACAAATTTCAATACCCAGGTGCACCTCTTCTATTGTTTCCAGTTTCTTTCAAGTTTGCATGCATTTAGGTCATTTAGTTTAGCTTGCACATAGTTTATATTTTCTTTTGTTTAGACTTCATAGCTAGCTTAGTTTCATTTCACTTCACCATTTAGACACATTTCACCACACACAACACAACCCTATTCAGCCCATACCCCTTCCTTTGAATTCAATCACCAAAAATAGGCATATCAACAAAGCGGAGAGAGTGTCATTCCTAAACCAAGTGCTCCTTAGGTGAAAAACCCTAGGGGCCTAGTAAGGGGAATCATCTCTCCCTTGTAAGAATATATATTTTTGGTGGTTAAGGAATCATCTATGTCTTAGCCTCTGCGGCCTCCTACCTCTCCTACTCCAAAAGCAGTAAACAAGAAGAGGCTTGATGTCAAGACACTTGATCCGATTCCCCCCGATGTTTCTCAACTTGCTCCTCCTACTCCCATTCAGGAGCCCATCCCTCTACTAGAAAAAATTGTGGTGGACATACCCATGGCTGAGCAAGAGTCTTTTTCTCCTTCGCAACCTATAGCCTCTAGCTCGAAGAGTCACAAAAATCACCTTGTGCGTGAGTGCAAGCGCCGACGAAAGGCTCTTGCACTGAGCAGGCCACCTTGTAGAGGAAAGAAGGGGAGATGACCACCCCTACTTTAAGGCCTCCTACTGCTTCCTCCTCTCTCTTCCCCTCTACTCTTGTTCAATCAATATTTGTATCACTCCCATCTCCTATTGTGAGTGTGTCTGACCCCAATAAGTTTTAGGTGTTCATCGCTCCTTCAGTTGAATCACCCTTGTTGATGTCTCTTCTACACGTCCCTCCTTTGCCAAAACTCATGGACATGTTGAATACTTTGGTGATGTCCATCATGGTTCTCTCCTCTTCTTTTATGCCTCTAAACTCATCTGTGGGGAGTTCACAACCCTTGATGAAGTTGAGGGTAGAGGTTGGCCCTTCCAAAAATGGAGGGTGTAAGAGGATCCCACCTTCTCTAAGAGGTGGTCTCATGCTAGCTTGTTCTATTTTAGTAATGGAGCCAACTCTGGCTTCCATTGAGTTTTTCACCGCTCTTGAATCACTCAGTGATCCAAGCGGTGAATCTTGAGCATAGTCCTCTTCGTCCATTGAGGTACAACATGGCACTCTAGTTAAGTGCATGTTTAACTCTTTGGATGAAGCTCCAACCTTGTCAGTGGTCTTTGTGAAATTGTTGACCATAGCTCCACAAGAGTTGAGCGGAGAAGACCTTGAGGGGCCTTCTTCCTTGGCCCTTGTCATGGGATGGTTGAAAGCTCCTCCCCTTAATATTCAACCACTGTAGGTTCATCCTCCTTCCCCTTATGATGATCTAGAATGGGAAGAAAATGACCTCCTTGTCGATCAGTGTTAGGGTGAGGCCTCTTCTTTATCTTTATATTATATGTGTGTGTTGTAATGCTTTCCCCTGTACTCATGTTGTGTGTTCCTAGATGACCCTTGTCACCCTTGGTGCTTGGATACAGGAGTGATTTTTTTGTCGTAAACCGTCTTCTATTTGTATCATCATTCTTCCATGTTTGTGCTTGATTTTTGGAAAATTGGGGATGATGCAAAGTGTTGGGGGCATTTAGGCTTCCCTTCCATGTTGACCCAATTTTTAATTTTTACATTGTCTTCTATGTATTCTTCCTTATCTGGTTGGGGATTGATGATATTTCACCTTGCACTGCAATTACCTATTATTTAAAAATGCATGAGCAGATCTAACCCCATGAAACTAGATCCGCCTGTGTCCTTTGTTTGTGATTACTTCTATTTCTCTCTTCTCTTATCTTTTTCTTTTTTTTTCTTGAGTTGTCCCTCTCATATGTGATAATGCCATTTCTATGATGCTCCAATTTTCACAAAATGCATTCATCGCCAATAAATCTTTTCTCGAGAATCTTTGAAAACCTTTTCAAGAATCGCATTCTCAACTTGGACCCCTAACAGAACATGTTTCCTTTATCATGGGTTCATAAAGAAAGAACTTGAGAACTTTCCTCTGAGGTGCAAGCAGCTTTGACCTTCCCCTCGCAAGGGGGAATTTTCTTCCTTTCAAATTCCTTGATGAAGTGAACATTTTTTGAAAGGAATCCTTGATGATGAATCGATCTTTCAAACAACACATCCCTTGAGTGGACCCCTCTTCACATTGGGTTCTTGTGGGTCCCCTTTGAAAACCTTCCAATTTTTTGATGGTCTATGGGATTGCCCGCTTAACTACCTGCATGGCCACTTTTTTTTTGACATGCTTTATTTTTGGGTAAACATATCGCTTTGTAGGTGCGGACTGATCCCACAAAGTTGGTTTACAATTTTTGAGAGATTCTTATTTTTGCTGAAATCGCATATTTTTAGAAAATATAATGATTTAAGCCTTAAAAAGTTCCATTTTAAGAATTCCAATTGAAGAGGGATTGATTAAACCACCTTAGATCGAACCCCCTTAGATATAACCCCACTAGTTTTAAATCATACCTACAATGGAGTCTCCTTTACACCTATCAGAATGTTGATAAAAAAACACTTTTGATTTTCCTTTTGGGGAATCAAATGAACTCATTTAAAATTTATTTCAAATGATCGTGGTAATCCTCGAAACGATCTATCCAACGATTATAATTTTAATATGTTTTGGTTTTATTATGTTTTTTTTTTTTAGTTTTCTTAAACATAGTTTTTTCACCAAAAATCAAGCTCTTTGTTCTGCACATGTGAAAAAATAGTAGATTATCAAAAAAATATATATATGTTCAGGCTGGGTATTGATTTCCTTGATCCATTAAAGAAAATAAAATTGAATTTTGATACATACAAAAACAATTATGTTGTATACAGTGCGCCTATATCTGAATTGTAATTGGTTTGACTTTGAATCTTGATTAAGGAAAAAATATTTAATAAAACTCTATGAAACCAAAGGAAAGTGCTAGATATCATAGATACAAATCTAAATTTGAAAAAATTGTAATTTTATCCTTCATACAAAAAAAAATTATGTTGTATACAGTCAGCGTCACTTCTTTAAAATGTTGTTTTTCCAAAAATGCTAGTTTTCAAAGATGGAAAAAGAAGTGCAATCTGATTCCAAAAGTTTTGGAAAAAAAAATTTAGAATCTATAGATAAAACGTCACAAATCACTAGTTTGCATCATCTTCAAATTCTTCACAGTTTAGCTGCTATAGGAGCTCAAAAGTGAAGATCTAGTTAAAAAAAATCAGTTTAGTGTCCAATTTGCCCAAAAATTGTAAACCAGTATTGTAGGATCACCCTACGCTTGTAAAGCCGCTTTCCAATTCAAATCTGTGGAGTCTCCTCCTTTGGGTTTCCTCATTGAAAGAGATCTTGGGGGATGCCTCCTTGCAAGTCTGCGAGCCTGCAAGGCACTTTCATCTAGGTTTCCTTCATGTGAGAGATCTTGGGGGATACCTTCTTGCAAGTCTACAGATCTGCAAGGCGCATACTTCACAGGGCTTCCTTGATGTGACAAATTTTGGGGGTTGCCTCCTTGCAGATCTATAGTCCTATAAGACACTTTCAGCCTACGAGATTTGTCCATTGTTGGTTTGAGGGCCTTTGGTGTACCTTGTGCAGCTTCATAGTTCTACGGGGTTGTGGAGTCTTTTGTTCTATCATGTGCTTTCGAGCTCGCTAGATTGCAGTTTGCTTCCTTGACGATTTAGGTATACATTTCTAACCCTACCAACTCTTTGATCTACTTTACCAAAGCAGTCATCAGTATTCATGCTCGCAAGAGTGGGATCAAAGTGTATAGGAGTGAATTTTCACCCCTTATGCAAATTCCCCTTTTACACATCCTTGCCTTAGAAAACCAAATCTAAACTCAAAATTCCACATCACCCAACTACCTTCCTCCCACTTGGCATATTTCTATTGTGTCGATGGGAGAATATTTATGGAGGATGCACGTGCAGCACACAGATGCCTGTGTGGCGCATTGTCATCCCTTACAGATTCTTGAGTCTGAAGTTGGCAGAGGCATTACACTTTCGATTGGGATTGATTTGTAACATCCCTCTTTGACCAAGCAACCCCAAAAAAGGCAAGTTCTTCCCAATTCTTCCTTCAAATTCATCTATTTTTCACTCAACTCATCTTCTTTTCACTCTCTAGCAATTCGTTTGAGCTCTACACACATTCTCAAGCATTTTCCAAGACTTCAACACTACATTGCAGCAAGAACACTCCATCAACTCCGCAAAGCAAGTGTGAATCAAGCCATAGTAGTGTGGGCTTGGAGTCTTGCGAGACCTCCTTTCATCATAGTCGAGGTTGTGGTGACTTTTCCATGTCTTCTTTCTCCTCCATTGGCTAGTGAGCTTTTGGGTGGAAATAGTAACGTTTCATTCCTCTCATTTTTGACTTGGTTGACTAGCTATTTACTATTTTGTAATGTTTATTGCATCTCTACTTTCTCTAATTCTTTATTGCATATTTCTCTCTCATTTATATTTGGTTGTCTGTGGAGGTGGAAACACCAAAACGAGGGTCTGACTAAGGAAAGCCCCTATACAGCCCCAATAATTTTCCCCTCTTTTTTGTGTGTAGGTGAACATGCATTTGGAGCTAGCTGGCGAACTGGCACCTTGGTGAGATTATCTTTATCACTTTAGCTCTCATCTATCTATTTTATCATCTTTGTTCAAGTACTTTTCATATTTTATAGTTTTTTTTTGTTCATTTAGGAGTACTTAGCTAGGTCGGAAGCTTGTTTTTTGATGGTTCATATTGTACTTTTTGTCCTCTAGCCATACGAATTCTAGCACACTTGTGATATGCTAGTGTGTCATGTTGTCATCCCAGAACAACACTTACATCCTCAGATAGAGAGTTTTCAGAGGTACAGTATTAACTCCGAAAACCAGCCCGCCTAGCCTAAACCTAGATTTCGGGTCTAAAGAGTGATAGAAGTACTTTATCGTCCTCATCATTCTCAACCTCTATCTAAAACACCCCTTCAGAGTGAGGTAAGTTAGGGCATCCCTCTACTCTCATCTCTCTGTGACTTGTAACCTTGACACGGGTTGTCCCCCTCTCTTACAATTACATAAAGAGGTTAAGGATTGGTTGGAGTCCAATACAAACAAGTACAAAGCTCAAGCTGATCTGAAAAGAAGAGAACAAGAGTTTGAAGTGGGAGAGCTATTTTTAGCACACCTACAGAAGGAGATATTTCCTCAATGCAACTACAACAACCTGAAATTTAAGAAGATTCGACCGTGCAAGGTACTCGAAAAAAAATTCAATTAATGCATATGAAATAGAATTGCCTCCAGGAGTAAATATTTTACCCATTTTCAATGTAATTGATATAAGATTGGACCGTGCAAGGTACTCGGGAAATTTTCAACTAATGCATATGAAATAGAATTACCTCTAGGAGTAGATATTTCACCCATTTTCAATGTAATTGATCTTTATCATTTTTATGGTGATGAAACATATGAAAGGAAGACTAATATTTAAAATTTACAAAATTGGGAGCAACAACTTCCAGGAAGGGAGTGTGAAGAGATGGATGAAGTTGTTGATTCAAGAGTGATAAGAAGAACAAGAGGCAAATAATATAAGGAGTATTTGATTAAATAGAGAGGGAAGAAGATGGAAGAGGAAAAATGGGTGGTTGCCCCCGAGCTTCTTAAGGTTGGAATTCCAAACCCATGCGAGTGTTCATGAACTCACACTGATGAAACATTATTTCTTACCCCGAGTGTTTGATGCAGAAACATCAAGTGTGAAGAGAAATCCTTGCACAACCCAAAAAATCATTTTATTTTATTTTTCCTTTATCAATTTTGGTGTGTTGTTGGTCTTCCAAGCATGAAATATTTCTTCTTTTTCCTTCCTTCAATAACTTAGAGTGAAACCCCTTTGCATACACTTTTGTTTGGCATGAAATTTAAATGTGATGTTAACATGCATTTGGTTTAAATTAAAATTACACCTAGGAATCAAAGTCCCACGCCCGGGTTGGGAGAATGAATTTTTTATTGCTTTGTAATGCCCATGAATAAATAAAATAATTGGAATAAATGCTTACCAGTGGTTCTTGGCACCTGGGAGTGGAGGTGCAGGAAAGATATAGTGGGTTTCAATTTGGGAAAAGATTTGAAAATTGCTAAGAAAAATAATCAAGGAGTTGAATGCATGAATCCCACACCCAGAAGAGAGTGAAGAGAGTTGTTGACTGGCATATTTAGGAAGAGAAATCCCAACACCTAGATTGGGAGAGTTTTTACAAAGATGAATAAAGAAGGGGGATACGAAAAACCAAGCAAGAAGATGAAGAAGATGACCTTGGTGCCCAAATGCCCATGTCCAAGAATTTGATAATATATTTTCATTGCATATGGATTGCATTTTTTATGTGTTGAAGCTAATTTTTGGTGTTTTCCAGAATCTTTCATGTAGAAGTTTGCATATTGGCTTTGATTTTTTCCTATAGATGTCTTTTTTTGTAGTTGAAGCTTTCAAAATGAGAAAACATGCTTGATTTTTCAGATTTGTAATGCTCCAATATTTATTTAATGCAAATGAGAAATCTTGTTCTGGTGTTTTAAATTAATATTGCATTATAGTGTTGATTTTGTGAAGCCAAGGTTGCAAC
Organism: Sequoiadendron giganteum; assembly: GCA_007115665.2. Classification (NCBI taxonomy): domain Eukaryota; kingdom Viridiplantae; phylum Streptophyta; class Pinopsida; order Cupressales; family Cupressaceae; genus Sequoiadendron; species Sequoiadendron giganteum. Next base: position 425,613,895 of record CM021100.1, read on the forward strand.
AATTGACAAAGCAACAAGTTTCTCAATTGTTGACTTGCATCAACCTCTAAAAAATAATCATGGATATTTTATAATAATAGCCTTTCTTCTTCAATACATTTATAGTTTTGTGAAGAAAAAAGGGAAAAAAAATCCTAAAAATACTCTATGTCCAATATAAGGTTAATGGAGACCAAAAAGCTAGTTAAAGTTTCTACTATTAATGTTATACTTGAAGAACATTAAGGACATTATATAAACATTGGAACATGTACAATAGTAAAAGAAACTTGAAACCATAAATGATTTACAAAATTAAATTTATTTAAGGAAATTTTGAAGATATAGAATCCTTACAATATTGCTCAAATGAATTTATTATAGTATTTCAATACTTTTTAAAACTTGCCTCTTCACCAAAGTGGAATGGCAACACGAACAAAAGAGATAGTATTATTGCATCAGAATTTTCATAGCATATGATCCTTTAAATCAATTCATATTTTAAACTTGATTATGACAAATAATGACATGTTTATATTCAACTCTTAATTCTATTTACAAATTTATTCACTAGCTTCATCTATAAGAAATATAAATATCTTTTTGCTTATAATCTAGAAATTTTTAAAATAAAATTTATTAATAACTATTTCCAACAAGATTGATATATTCATATATTTAAATTTTTTAATTTATCAAGTGACTACTACATAGAAGCTTTTAATCTAAAAAAAATTATATATGATAAAATTTATTGAAATCTTGAATAGAATGGTGGTTAAAAAATATATAGTATAAAGTTACAAACTTACATAAAGGATATTTCATTAAGGTCCTAAGTTCATGATATGAGAAAAATAAATCCATATGTTTTAGATACAATTATCATGATAGACATGACATGTATGTAAAATGTGGAAGCATATAAAGTATGTATGTAAAATGTGGAAGCATATAAAGGGATGTGAATTGTTTGATAGAATGCCTCAAGAATATTTAGTATCATGGATTTTAATAATCGGACTATATGTACAATATGAATTTGTTGAAAAAAAAATTTAAAACTTTCAATAAAATTTAATTTATAGTTGTAAAGATGGACTTGACGTTTTTACCATACTCCCATCTATGTCAAAATCGAAGGATTGGAATAGGGGACATTTATCAAGGACTAGTGGAAGGGGTTTTTTTGTTATGTGGAAGCATATAAAGGGATGTGAATTGTTTGATAGAATGCCTCAAGCATATGTAGTATCATGGATTTTAATAATCGGACTATATGTACAATATGGATTTGTTGAAAAAAAATTTAAAAACTTTCAAGAAAAATTAATTTATAATTGTAAAGATGGACTTGACATTTTTACCATACTCCCATCTATGTCAAAATCGAAGGATTGGAATAGGGGACATTTATCAAGGACTAGTGGAAGGGGTTTTTTTGTTAATTTTTTTAGTTTTAATTATCTTAGTACACATATATGCAAAATGTAGAACCATAGATAAGGAATGCAAACTATTTGAAAAAACTCTAAAAAAGATGTCATGTCATGGAATGCAATGGTTCATGATATGAAAAAAAAAATTGTTACTAACTTGATAAATATTTATAAAATTTAAATAAAATAAAATTTCCATGTGTAAAGATGAGTTCCACAATATTTTTTAGAATCCTTCATACCTATTCTATGCCATGAGAATCCATTGAATCAAAATGGAAAATGGAATTTCATTAGATAATATAGTTGTAAATGTTTTGTAGATATGTATGAAAACTAAAGTGAATTATTTGGTAGAATGCCTCACATAAATATGGTCTCATGAGCCATAATTATATTATATACACAAAATGAGTTTCACAAAAAATCTTTATAAAATTTCAATTAAATGTAATTGTTATGTGTGACAAATCGATAACTTTTGTAAGAATTTTACCTTCCTATGTATAAATATAAGCTTTAAAATAAATTATGGACATCCATTAAAGAATAAATGAAGGGGGATTTTTGTTAGATTTTATAGTAGCAACTACCCTAGTGGATATGTATACAAAACATGGAAGTATAGACAAGACTTGTGACCTATTTAATAGAATTATTTAGAGAGATGTATCCCCTTATATTGTGATAATTGTAGGATAAGCACAAAATGGATATGTTAAAAATACTCTATAAACTTTAAAGAAATTTTAGTTGGTACATCTGCATCCAAATTACACAATGTTTTTCATCCTCCTCCCTACCTATGCTAAAATAAAATATTTGGAATAGGGCATGCGCATATGTTAGATAATAAAGAATAAATAAATATTATCATATATTATATTAAAAAATTCCTAGTACATGTGTATGCAAAAGATAAAAAGCATAGATAAGGAACATAAACTATTTGAAAAAAAACTCAAGGAGATGTGATCACATGGATTTTTTAATTAAAATATATGTGCACAATACATTCACCAAAAATTCTTTAGAAACTTTTAAGTAAATGGACATGGTAGGTGTAATTATTTTTTGATTTCATTGAATACAATAATCACCTATTTATCTAATGTAGTTTTAGATTTGATCTTCATAGAAGTACTATTGTAGTCAACTATGCATGAATAAAGTTTGTAAAAAGTATAAATCCTAACACCTTTAGCTATCATACCATAACACCTATGATCATCTTACAATTTGCATTAGGCAAGATAACCTACACAACTCCACCTATTATTTTTCTCATAGATATCAAGTTATGAGTTAGACTATGATATAAAAGATGTAATTCCCTTCTTGTTTGTAGCCTTGAGGTGTGGATCTCAGCATTGTTTCTCAACTATGTATCAAGGGATGCATAGCTCTTGCTTGTGCTTGTTGCCTTGGATGTTGAATGGTGCTTCATCTTCACCATTTTTTTTGTGAGTTTTGTTATGATTTTTTTTTCTTGCTCTAAATGGTGTGTTTGGAGCACCCACTTGTTTTGAGATGCGGTTCGTCAAAATGTCAATTGTTGGTGTTTTATATGTTTATATGCCTATTTTATTTGAATTCTTTAGTTCATAGATGTGCATAATGCTATTCATGTTTTGATTAAATGTGATCATGATTAGATAATGTTTTGATGTATTGAGTTATATTTTTTTATTATGTTGTACCCCATTTCGTGTTTATGATGTGCTTTAGCTATATATGTATTGAGTAGGTACACTTGACATGTGTGTTGAGTGATTACAGATGCAGTGTTACTGCTCCACTTGGCTACACAAGTGTGATTCGTTTTGTAATGGTGGTTATAATTAGAGATGTCATATTGGGAATTCACCTTGCTATACCTAATCTTGCTTGATTTAGGTACAATACTTGTTGTGAATTACCTATACTAACTCAGATCTGAAACAAAGACAATTTTGGAATTCATTATTATTGTGAAATACTAGTATATGCCTAAATTAAATGATGGCTTAATTTCCTTCCTTTCCATAGATGGAGTTAAATGAATTTAAAAGTTGCATTTTTATTTAATGTGTTATTTTCATGAAAATTGGGAAAACTGAAGGGTAAGTCAATTATTTTGCAAATATCATAATTAAAGGATTGCATATACGTGTTTTCTTCATTATTAAATTATGGAAATTAAATGTGGTCGAATGTTTATTGTTTTCAATTATTGAAATGGAAACAATTAGGAAAACTAAATTTAAATTAGAAAAATGGAAAATAAAATAAATAAAGGAAAAAGGCCAAAAATAGAACAAAAAGAAGAGAACTTTTTTTTGTCAATTTTCATGTTTTAAAGAAATTGCTCTCCAAAAAGAAAACCTCTTCATGGAAAGATTTGAATGAAAGAAATTATGTGGATTTGATTTGGGAAAAGCTTGGGATTTGATTGGATTGGGTTAGGAATGGGATTTTTCTTGTGTTTGTGGATCTCCATCCCTTCAAATGGAAGAAATTCCAAGTTTTCCATCATTTGGGGTGTGCATTTAAATTTAGGTAAGTTTCTCATTTCTTCTCATTTCAATTTTTTTTCCTGTTGGGATGTCAAGTTCACCCTTAAGGGAGCATAGGATTTCCCCATTAATCATTTAATTTGGTAAAATAGAGTAGAATAAATTTAAATATAGAATTTTTAAAATTGTCCATTGTGTTGTGCAAAAATTTACTTCACAAAATAGGTGTTGTGCATTTTTGGAGCCAAATGGTACTTCATTTTTTGAAATTTTTGAAGGGCTCAACAATGGAGTCAACATGAAACTTTTCCTTTTTTTATGCAAAAGTAAATTATAAAATTTAAATTTTGAAATTGAATTTAAATGTTTTATAGTGGGGGATTTTGTGTCTATGGATTTTCGTTTAGATCGCTATAAAGTCATGTTCCAAATTTTTTGAGCTAATGTTTATGCCATGTTTTTTTGTATTGTTTTCCATGCCACATTTTTGTGTTGAGTTGTGATGAACCTAGGATGAAGGTACTAGAGAGTCATAGTGGAGTGGCTTCTAATGTTTTTTGGGGCACAAAAGGGCCCAAGGATATCTCGTTGGGGAGACTTCTTAATAAGTGATAACTAATGACATTACAAAAATAAAATTAACCAAGATAAGGATTTGTATGGCATGGCTGAAGTGTTAGTACAAGATTGGCATGAGCATAGAAGGCATGCCTACTTTAGAAGCGATGAGACTTGCAAGTAGGGTTCCTTACAGGGAGAATTGATCATACCCAATTTGGATTAGCCATCTCTTCGATCTTTGTGATGACACTTTGTGCCCCCTCTCTAGCATCTTATCCTTGTGTCTTGTTGTGTGTATCTTGGTGTGTGTACCTTTTCTTGTGCATTTAAGGTGTCATTAGTGATTGAGCCGAATGAGGATTGTATTTTTATACCATCAATGATTTTTCCCAATGGTGATGTATTATTTTCTCCATTAGCAATTGTGTCCAATGTGAGTGTCTTGTTTTATGTCATTGGTGTCAGACCCAATGAAGATTTGTATTTAATCCATCTTGTGATGTTGATTGTGCAATTTGTATTATATGTATGTGTGTATGCTTCACATATGGCATGTCTATAAGCCCTCTCCCTATGTGTTTGGTGTGAGTGTGTACTTGTAGCCTACGTGACTATCTCCTAGCACAACGAGAGTAGACCTAACGGTACCGTATGATTAGATAGTATGAAAACCATTGTTAGGAATCAAGGATCTTAGGAGGATCTCCAAGATTATGATAAATATGGTAAAGGTTTTCCATTTCAATTACTTCTTTATTGTTATAATGTTGCAAAAAATATAATTGAAGTACATTTGAGTCATCTTCCTTATATGTAATGTATTCATTGTACCTCCCTAGTGGATGGAATGTATTTGTGTCGCATAAGTGGTACAAGTGTTATACTTGTTTCTACATTCCTTCACATTGGATCCAAGCAAACTTGTTATCTTGAATGCTCTTAAAGATTTTTATGTTATTTTTAAAAAATGAACTTATAGCACCTTCCCTTTAGCTTTAAAATAAATGTTTAGTTTAGAAAACATGCATTTGATGATTGAATCTCTAGGAATATTTTTGGTGTTGTGTGTGTAGTGTCATTGAGAACCGCCTCATTGAGGGCTCATTTAGGGTTCTTTAAGTGGTCTTCACAAGGTCAAGAAGTGTGGAACACCTTTCCCTTCACACTTGGTGTCTTTGGCCTTGTATGGGAGTCCCTTTTAGTCTCCCTATCCCTTGGGATATTTTTCCTTTGTGGCCTTATGTGAGGTGAGATCGAGTGTCTAGGATACACTTGGCCCCTTGATCATTTTAGATTTTTAGAGTTTTTCTTTCATTGAGGCTACTTCCTTGTAATTTGGAAGTGTTTGGTACATCTTGGGGACCAAACTCTAGCCCGGGTTTTCTCACTAGCCAAGATTCCAATGCTAGAACAAGACTGCAATGCCTAACAAGGACTCCAATGTCATACTTGGACACCTGAGCACTCACACTAGTGTTCTCTAGTGCTTGAGTTCATCATTTTGACATTCAATTGAGTCTTCTATTTATTTTTTGGGGAAACTTTATATATACAAGTTGTTCCCCATGGTCTAGGAAGTCTTCCCATGTTGATTCATTGAAAAGTGTCATACCTCAAATTGTATATCTCCCTTCTTTGGGAAGTGCATTATTGCTTGCAAGCAACCTATTGTCATTCTGATTAGTGGATGGTTTGTACCTCCTAGTTAGGAAACCTTTTGTAATAGTTGGCCACTCTGTTTAGATGTCAAAATTGATGTTAAGTGGATTAGAGATGAATATGCACTCATCCTAGTCCTTGTTTCAAAAATTGATTCTTTTTCGTCATCGAGTGGTGTTAACCTCCTAGCCACTCCACCATTTGTTTAGGTTTCTAGGGGTGTCATAAGAGTTCTTAAGTGTGTCTTGATGTGGATTCAAGGTTGATAATTTCCTAATCCTATCTTTGTGTTGCAAGAGAACATGATTTTGGGTTAGAACCTAGTCATCATTTAGGTGTCGCCTCTCCTCTCATAGGTTCATCATGGTGGTTTTACTCCATGATTGTTAAGTCTTCCACTAGTACCACCTTATGCAATGGTGAGATTTCTATTTTTATCATTGTCTTTGTGTTTTTTTTACACGTACAACTGCAACATGTCACATCTTGAATATTGTCATTGGTTCAAAAAAAATGTTCCATTAGGTTTTGTCTTAGGTGTGTCACCTTGGAGCAATACATTTGGTATTAGAACCCATGTTGAAACATTCGGACCTCTAGTTCATGTTCTTTCCCATGTGGTTTTTCAAGTGCCTGTTGTTGAGTATCAGTTGTTTGGCTTCTTGCTTGGGTGCCTTGTGTGGGATTTTAGAGGGTTCAGTGTGAACCAACTTGTGTTGTGTTTGAGGAGGAAGGGTTCCTCCTAGGCCTTATCACACTTTTCAGGGGAGGAAAGATACCCTTGGTTGAGAGTATTGCACTTTCCATGGAAGGAAAGACGCCCTTGGTTGAGAGTCTCCTGAGGTGGAGAATAATCACTTTATTGGGCCTTTGTGTGTGTGCATGATTTTGGCAACAAATGTTGTTGCCTAGCTTTCCCTTAACATGATATGTTTGAAAAATTCTTGTTTGTAAGGTTTATTTAGACCCTTGAGTTGCAAATAAGTTCTTTTGTATGTGATGGCCCCTACTTGATGTTTGATCCTTGTGTGTGAATGTTTAATGGTCCTTGTGAAATTTTTCTATGCTTGCATGCCCCTTTTAGATGGTGTGAATTTGGAACCTTCTTGGGTAAAACAATTTTAATGTTTTGGATCATGATTGAGCATTGTGAACTATTAGAAATATGGGAAGAGACAAATGAGGCTACAAATAATACAACACAAAATAATGCATGCTTCCCCCATTTTTCATTCATTACATATTACATATATAGGAGGATGTGTCCTATATTCTAGGATATTAGCTCAACTGAAATATCCTCCAAGCCTATTATAATAACAATACGTTAATTATATTTTTATGCTAACCATATGCTAATTATAATAAATGAGTTGTTTATAACAACTCATTTACAAAGCACTAATGTTATTTCCTAACATTCCCCCCCTAGTGCAAACATGGTATAAAAACATTCACATACTCCTCTGCAGCTTGTTCACCCTAGTGGCATGTCAAACTATGTGACTCATGACCTTGATCCAAAAGAAAGACTCTCTCCTTCCATGGTTTTAAATAGGCTTACCACAAACCTTGACATGACAGGAACCCATCAGTTGTCCACCTCGTGTGGTTTTCTGGAGCCTCCCACAAACCCTTTCAAGATCCATGAACTAACTTACTTTGGCACTTTTGCTCACCACTATGCGTTTGCATCAAGGAAATATATAGGAATTATTACATACATATCAAGGCTGATGCAAGAAGTTGGGTCCACAAAAAGCTCAAAAAGTGGAAGTGTTTTTGTTGTTTTTTAGAATTTTTCACACTTGGACTGAAAATTTGAGGCACTTACACAATGAATTTTTAAAAAGTCAGTAATATGAAATTTAGAAATTTGAATCTAGTTTTTAAATATGTAAATTATTCAAATACCCAGATTGTAGAAATTAAATTTTGATAAGGATCTATAAAAACCACTTTTTAAAAGTCCCTGTTTTTTTACCATACCATGCACATGTACGGACAACACTTTTTGACTCAAATAAAAGTATTTTGTTAATTCCTTTTTGGGGAAAGAGAGCTAATAACATGAAGATTGATGAGGAATTTTTTTTGTAATTTTTTGTTGAATATTTTTTTTTTTTATTAAATTTTTATTGGCCTTAATTGTTGTTTTTAAAAATCAATGTGTACGGACAACATAATTTGACCTAAACTAAACATTTTTTGAAACCTTTTTTTTCATTGTGTAAAGAATTGTCTAAAGATTGATGTCATATAATTTTTTTTCTAAAAACTTTAACCAAAAAAAAGTTATTAAAAAACAAAAAAAGTCTGATATTTCAAGTTTAATGACTAGTTTGCTTTGAAATTAATTAAAAAATAGAAAATATAATCCAATCTTAATAAAAATTATATATTTAAAAACTAGACATCATGTTCTGTAATGGGTTTTAATTTTATAGATTGATTCAGAAAAAAAATTCATCAGCCATATTGTCAAAGTTGAACATTCTTCTTCAATCTGCCTTAGTTTTTTAGTTGCAGGTCAAAGGCTAAGGCTCGGATTGCCAAAGCTTTCCCGAACCTAAAACCAAGTCTCAGGCGGGTTGGGAAACAACTTTTTTTAATAACGCATACGCGTTATTGAAACAAAACACATAGCGTACGTTATTTTTTTACCCGTTGGGTAAAGGTAACGCGTACGCGTACGCCTTTCAGAACGCGTACGTGTTTCTAATATATCCATTTTTCCTGATTTGACATTTTCTGATACAACACGATTTTCCTGCAACATTCTTTTTCTGCAGTACGGCCCGAAAGCTCGATTTTCTGCATTTTTTATTGCAAATTTGTCTTGTGCAGGGCATATTCTATTGCAAATTGGTTGAAAAGTCAAGTGCAGGTTGAATTTTCTGAAGTGGAATCAAGTACAAGAATAATTTACAAGAAGATTCAAAAAAAAGAAGTTTTTGGATGTATTCATGATATTTTTGTGTACTTCAAAGTTCAAAGAAGAAAGGATCTTCATAGTACAAAGTGTTATTTGAATATTTGAAGGAGGTGAAAATTTGAAAATTGGTTACAAGTAAATCATTTGTTTTTTCATCAAAAAGGGTTTGGTAACCATGGGATCAAAGCAAAGACAAAGAAAAAAGTGTAGAAAGTCAATGACACCCGAAGAAATTCAAGCAAATAAAGATATGGAGGCAAAAAGACAAAATGATAGAAGAGAAAGAATTCGTCAAATGAAAAATTTGGAAGCATCTAGTTCAATGAATGTTGAAGAGAAAGTCATGAATGATGAAATGAATGTAGATGATGCAAATGCGGAGATGGTGAATATAGAAGAAAATGCAATTATGGAGACAAACTCAACTATGTTTTCAACTTCAACTTTGAATGATATGGAAATAGTACCTATGCAAACAACTTCGGGTATGTCTTCAAATCCACCTCCCAATGATATGGAAAATGCACCTATTCAAACAATCTCTCCAGGTATTTTTTCAAACCCAAGTCTTGATAGTATTGATTTTGCTTGTTTAAATGATGTTGGATACACCATTGATGATATCAATAATTCTAGGATTGAAAGAATGCAAAAACAAAAAAATGATGAAAATATATCTTATGAGAATGCAAATGTTAATCAAATCCCTCATATTGATGAAAATGAGAATGAAATATTTTTTACATTTGAAAATGAAAATGGAACCCCTTGTGTGAATGAAATTGAAACCCCTTGTGTGAATGAAAATGAAACCCCTTGTATGGATGAAGGTGAAAATGTTTTTTAACAATTGAAAAAGATTTGTTAGATAACCTTCGTGGTAAAGTTTCTTGGAGACAAATTAGAACTTATGGAAATAAAATATATAAAATGTTTTTTTATAGAAAGAAATTAGGATTCCAATGTCAACTCATGGTGCAATTGATGAGAATGTGGAAAATGAGAAAAGTGATGAAAAAATTAGGTATTTTTGTAAAACCAAAAAAGAAAGATGATTCAGTAGAACAAGTCATTTCTAGTGTTGCTAATGCTATTGATTTTATAGGTAAGAAAAGTCGATCTAAAGATAAAAATGCAGCTCGTCGTGCAATAACAACTGCTTTAGTTGATAAAGCAACTTCAAATAAAAGAATGTTAAGTAAGATTAGTAAATGTATAAAAGTAAATCCTAAGACTTTGATTAGAGCTTCTAAAAGAAGAGAAAATATTGAAAAGGATCCAATTAATCAATGTTGGAGTTTTAGTGGTAGACTCCCAAGATCAGACATGAAATTAACTAATGAAATTAAATCTTTAATCGATAAACTTTTGCATGGTAATACAAGAGTATCACCCAACATTAGAGATGTCTTAAAATTAAGGGTGGGTTCCAAAATTCGTGTACCTCATCCAAAGCATCTCTTAGATATGACTCAAATTGAATTATATAAAAAAAAATTAGATGCTTCAATCTTACCATTGAATATTAAAATAAGTCAAAGATCATGAATGAAAAGTGTAAACCTTGGTATGTTAGAATTAATAAGCAACGAATCTCTTGTTGTTGTAAGACTCATGTACAATTTCATTATTATTATGATAGTTTTCGATATATACGATGCACTTTGCGTGTTAACCAAATTATGCAGGACATTTGTGGCATTAATATGCCACCTGAAAGAATCAAAGATTTTATATCAGGTTTGTTTTGTGAACCCTCTAATGGAAACTTATTTTATTTAAAATCATGTATTTCTAGAGAATGTGATAGATGTGATAACTTTTCATTATTAGGAGAATGTATGCATGAAAATAGTTTAAATGAATTTGGACAACAATTAGTAGATGTAAAAAGATTTAAAAATGTTGAGTATTCTTTAAAAGATGGAAAAACTGGAAAACATTGTGAGCTAATTATGGAAAAAAATATTGTGCATGCATTTATTAAAGAATTTAAAGATAAGATTGTACCTAAATATGTTCAACACTCTCAATATGCTCATTGGCTTGATAATCAATTTTGTTTATGTAAAAACACATTCCCAATTGGAACTATATTGTCAGTTGTTGATTTTGCTGAAAATTATACTCTTGCTCCACAAGAACAAATTCAATCACAGTATTATAATTCAGTGCAAGTAGCTATTTTTGTTCATATTGTTTATAGACATGCAGATGATAGTAGAGAATATAATAGAAAATTTTTGAGAGAGTACCATTTTTATGTAAGTGATAATCGATTACATTCATCTGAGTTTGTTCAATATTGTTTTGATGTATTTTACAAAAATTTAAAAGAAAGAGGAATTCCATTGCTAGAACATCTCATATGGTTAGATAATTGCACAGGTCAATTCAAAAATGCTAGGATGTTTTATTGGTTATGTAGAGTTCATAAGGAAAATAATATTCAGCACATATGGAGTTTTTTTGAAGCCGGTCATGGTAAGGGAGAACACAATGGAACAGGTGCATGTGTGAAAAGAGCTCTTGCTAGAGAGCAACTAAAATTTGAGGATGTTGCAAAATTTAGAGATGCACATGCAATTGTAGATTGGTGCAATACCAAATTATCTACAAGAGTAAGTGAGAGATCAATAATTCACCGCTTCTTTTGGTTAGTTGAAGAAAATGATATTTGTTCTTGACAAGATTGTGAAACAATTAATGGATCTGCAAAATGGCATTCATTTAAGAGTTCAAATGCAAACACATGGACAATATGGACAAGGGAGTTGGCATGCTTTTGTCAATTTTGTATTGCAGGTGATTGGGAGGCTTGTGGAAATATGGAATGGGTTGAACAATGGCAACAAAGAGCCTTAACACCTACATCGACACATATTCAACATGGAACAATAATTGAAGATAATCAAGCGTTCGCATCAGATGATTATGATCATTTTTCTGATCTTGTACAAGAAGGTACATTATTTATTGAGATGAATTTTATATGTATGCATGTTTATATACATGAGTTAAATATAATTCATGGTCTTTATTGAATTTTTTATCTATTTTTGTAGGACATGTGTATGTTGTTGTTGCACCCGAGGGGAATGAAGAGGAGACAGAGTACTGGTTGGCTAGATGTGTTGAGAGAAAATATAAGTTGGTACATCCTAGAGTGGATGATGATAACTTTGAGTATCCAACTGGTTCAGTCATTGTTGTTGGCACCTGGCTTCGAAAATATTTGATAAGAAAGAATGGCTTGCCTGCATTTGAAGATTATGAAAGACACAAGAAGATTATACATTATTCACATTTGATTTTGGCAACCAATATAAAACTAGTTAGATATCACGGGAGGCCTGCTAATAAAATTTTATGGACACTTTCAATGGATGATCATGAGATAATCATAGATACATTACAAAAAAGAGAGGATGCAGATGGTACAATAGAGTAAATAAATACTGGTAAGTATATCTAATTGTATGTATATATTTAATTGATATATATATTTGTCTTTAAATTCATTTCCTTATTAAAGTTTTATATCATTTTTTGTTTGAGGTCTCCCTTGATACTAGATGTTTTACAAAAAAGAGAGGAGATGCACTCTTATTACAATGGAATTTGAATCTAGAGACAGGTAACTATATATAGTTGTAGATACATTTAGTTGAGAGTATAAATATAAAACTAAATTCAATTCATTGTCATTTTATAAAAAAATTATAATTTATTTCATATCCCCTTAAGCCATTCTCTTAAAACCCCTTAAGCCATCCTCTTATGTACCATTAATCCATCCTCTTGCATCCCCTTTAAGTCTCTCTATTAATTCCCCTTAATTCGTTCTATTAGGACCCCTTAATCCATATCCTTGTATATCTATCCTTAATCCATCCTCTTGCATCCCATTAAGTCACTCTCTCAACACCCCTTAAGCCATCCCCTTAGGTCACATGGTCTAGGGTTTAGGGTTTCTAGGGTTCATGAGATGCTTAGAATAACAAATTTATATGGATTAATGGTTTAGGGTTGATCTCCTATGATTTAGGTCACATGGTTTAGGGTTTCTAAGGTTCATGTGATGCTTAGAATAACAAATTTATATGGATTAATGGTTTAGGGTTGATCTCCTAGGATTTAGGTCACATGGTTTAGGGTTTCTAGGGTTCATGTGATGCTCGGAATAACAAATTTATATGGATTAATGGTTTAGGGTTGATCTCCTAGGATTTAGGTCACATGATTTAAGTCACTCGCATAATTCCCCTTAAGCCATCCTCTTAGGACCCATTAAGCCATATCCTAGGGTTCATGACATGCATCCCCTTAATCCACCCTCTTACACCCTTTAAGACATTCTATCAACTCCCCTTATTCCACCCTCTTGCATCCCCTTAAGACATCTCTTTAAAGGACCCTTAAGTCATATCCTCTTACATGTACCCTTAATCCACAATCTTGCATCCCTTAAGTCACTCGCATAATTCCCCATAAGCCATCCTCTTAGGACCCATTAAGCAATACCCTAGGGTTCATGACATGCATCCCCTTCATCCATCCTATGGCAAACATCATTTGAATTTGTATGGAATTTATGAGATCCAATTTTGTAACTTTTACTATATATTTACTTAAATGACTCAAAAAAATTATAGAACTACTTACTTACATTAATTATTTTTGTAGGTTCTCATCAAGTCGATCTACCATGCGATTGTCACTAAAAAATTATTTTATCAAGAGACTATGTAAATATCAATTTTTGGTCTTCACGTAAAATTTGATAAGCTAAATAATTGGATATAGATGTGCACACATATATGTTTCATCATGTTGTATAGCTATATGATTTTCAATGAACTTATAGTTGTATGATTTTCAGGTTCATATATGTTTCATCATGTTGTATAGTTGTATGATTTTCAATGAACTTATTTTCATCATGTTGTATAGTTGTATGATTTTCAATGAACTTATTATGAATATAATCTAAACTATTAAAGGAATATTTTAATGTCACCTTTAACCATGTGATAAATTATATATTTATGAAATTTGATTGTAGAGATAAGAATTTATATAGTGCATGTATTACTTGAAAATTAGATAATATATCTAGATCTTCATATGTATGAGTGCATATGATCATCAAAATCAGCATAACATGATCATAATTGACTGCATATATATAATCATCACTTTAAAGTCGTCTGATATAAATAAACAAAAATATGTATATGTCAAGTCCAACACATAAAAGTTTAAATAAAACTAGAGATGTCTGGTCTATTTAAAATTTAAAACCATTTAACTATCAGGCTGATCAATCAAATCAAGTCTCCTCTTTGTTCCAGGTTGATTAGATGTACCTGCATCATGCTGTAAAAGAGTACAAGAAACCTGAAATTAGATTTAAATTTATTTATAAATTTCGATATAATTAAACATATTTAAACTTGAAAAAATAAACTTTTGGATAAAAAATAAAAATTTAATTAAGTATCTAGTAAATACAATAAAAATGATTTTTAGTACATGCATAATTTACCATATGATCATGTGAATCTACTGGAACATTTTTTTCAATGGGTAGCATAACTGTCACTTGAGAAGATCCAAATGTTTGATCTACTATATCCTGCATATTCATATAAAGCAATCAATATGTTAAAACCTCGAATATATATATATTTAAAAGATCCGTAAAAATTGTTTAGGATATTTAGTAAAGTTTACAACCTCGAATGATATGACCTCAAGATCACGCACCTCATATTTCCCATGCATAAATGTTAACGATGTCCCAGTTGCACGTGCAATGGGTGTCTCATGAAATCCCTGCATATAGATGTACACAACAATTTGTATAGATCATTCACGCATGTGTATGTAAATGTAAAAATTGTTTAGGATATTTAGTAAAGTTTACAACCTCGGGTGATATGACCTCAATATCATGCACCTAAGATTGCCCATGCATAAATGTTGACGATGTCTCAGGTGCACCTGCAATGGGTATCTCATGAAATCCCTGCATATAGATGTACAACAATTTGTATAGATCATTCATGCATGTGTATGTAAATGTAAAAATTAAATTAGATCTATGATGTGTATCTAATTCAAACTTAAAAAACTTTTTGAAAGAACACACCTAAGCTGATGATGACTCAGGAGCACTCACCACAATGGGTGGTTGTTCAGCACTAGGCACGCTCATCTGACCTCCCTGCATCTAGATATAATATATATCAATCACACATCATGTGTAAACATTCAAAATAAATTAGATATATATCCACACAAACTAAATTTAATATATATTGGTTTAAGTACCTGACCAAAAGGTGAGCCCATATCTACAACACTCGACATATAGACATGAATTTTGCACATTCCAAAAAAAAAAATTAAGTTCAAAAGATGAACATACCTGTGTCAGATGATGCTCAGAATATAGTAAATGCATATATGACTCTATCTCAAACACATGTGGGTCACCTGAAGTGGATTCCTGAGTATTCCTATTGCTTGAGCCTCCATGCTTTCTATTGACCACTTCAGTCACCACGTGTGAAGTTTCATGAGTGAGATGTCCTAAAAGTGAACTCAATGCTCCTAATGTCGATAGCATGGTTTGTTGCTGAAATGCAACGGGAACACCAAGATAAGCAAGAGGAACAATAGGAGCAATTGGAGCACATTGTTGAGGATCAACATGTGCTCCTAATCTATGTTGGGGCATGCCAAGCCCAACTCCCTGAAATGACCTCATATCAAAATAGTTGGGTTTTAAACCCAACTCAAACTCTGCCCATAACTTTCTCAAAAAGTATAGGGGCACCTCAGAATTTCCATGTGGTGGAGTATCAAACACCATCCACCATCTATCCCAAAAATGTGCAGCTATCTGGGGGTGCCTACACCATAAAATTGAAATTCATTTTTTGGTGGGTGGAATCGGTTGGCTAGTTTGGGGGTTAAAAAAATACTGGCACATGGCTTCTTTGGTAATTTTAAGGTCATTAATTTTTTTATAAGACAATCCATCTGCATAGAATTGTCTCCTCTCGTCTCTCCATTGATGGAACCTATCTAGGTCCGCATCAATAGATCGAACAGAATCGACAATAGTTTGCATCGTAGATGCAAATCATGAGAGATGGGGGGGAATTCTAGGCTCATTTTTTATCAGATATATATTTTCTTGAATGACCATAATATTTTCCCTAATGCTCTCTCTCAACTAAGCCTAGTCTACTATAGGGGGTGGGGGGTTAGGAGGTGGAGGGTTTGGAGGCATGGGGTTTTCTTGTGGTGGTGGGTTTGGATCTATGGGATCTACAGGAATATGTGGTTCAGGCATAAAATCCTCTATGCTAAATAGTGGATCCATGTGAATGTACAACCAAATGGCAATTGCACATGTTAAACAATTAAAAAATATATATCAACAAAGTAATTAAATAATGCACACAATTTGAAAGAACTATTTAAAAATCATCACATTGAACATGCACACAAATTCAAAATACAATTCATTTGAATACCATTCGATTTATAACATTAAAAAATCTATAATGTTCATTAAAAACCCATAGCATGTACACATTAAAGTTTATAATTTAAGTTTGTACAAATTTTGAAAATTTCAAGTTTGTGGTTTACAATTTGAGTTTTGGGTAAGGGTTTGTGTTCATATTCTAGAATGTAGGGTTTAGTGTCTAGGGTTTTCTTGATTAATGATATGTGATTATGTATGGTTTGGAGTTTACATATAGTCTGAAAGATATCTAGGTTTTATGGTTTAGGGTTGATAGATAGGATTATATGGCTCATGATGTACATACATATAAGGTTGTAGACATCTATTTCAAGATTTGGGGATTTTGAAAGTTATATATGTATATTAGAATAACAATAACCATTAAGATCTAGAAATTAAAAAAATTGGTTATAAGGATACATTTAAACATATTAAGGATACATTTAAACATATAATAATAGAAACAAAGGAATCATGGTATTTGAAAAGGGGAAATGATAATAGGAGTTATCATAGAACACAAAATATTGTTCATATGAGGGACATAAAAGGTATCAGAATTAAATATTATTTTAATAATAAATTATTAAACAATAGTATAGTATGAAACTTAAAGGATGCAAATAAATTAAAATTATAGTGATTAAAAGTAATAATTATGCAAGAAATAAGGAAGCCAAACTACCAATTCGGTAGGGTCAAATCCAAGAAAGTTTGCAACCCAATCCTTCACCAATTATAGAATTTAGATTTATACATTTTAATTTCTTGATTTTTTTTTAATTTTGAGTAATAATAATGAAGGAAAATCTATAAGTTGATGTTCTAGGACCCCCTTTGACAAAATGGTAACAATCGACCTAGATTATGTTGAATCAAGAGTGAAGGAAATGAAAATTCAATATGTTATGACTAAAAGTCTATGGTTGTTATAACAAATTGAGGGAAATGCATTGTCTTGTGATACCTCACAATTATCACTACTAAAAATAAACTTTGTTGATCACACCTAAAGACCCCATTGTTATATAAGTTTGTAAATAAACTCTTTGAAAACTAAGATTGTGAGAAACATAAATTGAAGAAATAAGACTAAAACCCTATGTGTTTTAAAAAGTTCCACTAGTATTCATGATTTTAAAATCCTTATGAAACCATCAAAAACCTTAGGTACCTAAGTACGGGGATATTGGCTCAGATACATAGTTTCAAAACTAAAAAACTACTAGAGTATGGATTTTAATGACAACAAAACCCTAGAATAGAACAACCTTTACAAACATCATAAAAAATTTGAGGGAAATTCTCTATGATTTAGGGTGTAATGGGCCCAATATATGTGCACATGATATATTTTTTTGAAGGATTTTTTTAATATATTGATTTAAATTGTATGCATGTGTGCATATGTATTTGTAAATGAATTTGTTGCATCCTCTTAAGTTGTGCTCTAGTTTAAGAACAAGTTGAACATATTGAATATGTTCATATAAACAACTTGAATATGTTTAAGAAAAAATTCAAGAACACATAGAAGAACAAGTTGAACAAGAACATGTTAAATAATAGATTAGAAAAACAATTGTTAGAGATGCAAAATTGGAGAATTCAGTTCAAGAAGACATTGCTAATAGATTTATTTTTCAAGTTTAAGATAAAAAATTTAATCGATATAGATGAGGAATTTTTTTAAATATGATTTCATCTAGGGATAGGTTGCCTTATATTAGAATTTTTATCACACTAATTCTAACTTGAACCATAGACAGGCTAATTATAACTTGAACCCTAATGTATTCTAACTTGAACTCTAACCCTAATTGTAATTAAATCGAGTATCATAACCTTAGTTGAACACTAACCCTAAATGCATATAAACCTTTTAATCATAAACCTAATTAAATATTGATTGAATGTTTAACTCTCGCCAAAATTACAACCATTTAACCCTAGACTCTTAATTAAATTTTTACCCCGACCCTAGAATCCTACACCAATTGACGGGGCTAATTCTAACTCCAACCCTAACCTTCATCTTAAATTTTAATTCATGATTTCATAATCCTAACCTTAACCCTAATAAAAATATAACCCTAACTCTAAACCTAGTTGAATACAAACCCTAACCTCAACCCTTACTCGAATATTTATCTTAGAACCCTAACCCTAGAATGAATTTTAACTCTAATTGAACTCCAACTTTAATTGAACCCTAGAAGCAGGTAATTGAATTCTTTAATATTAAACAAGTAAACCTAATCATAACCCTAAATATAATTTTGAAAACTAACTATAATATATATTAAATTTTAAGTCAAACCCTAATTGTACCCTAGCTTTAACCTAATTTTAACCTACAAATAGGGTTTTGGTTTACGTTTTCTAGGGTTTTGGTTTACGTTTTCTAGCGTTTAGGTCCAAGGATTAATGGTTTGAGTAAATTAGTTTTTTAAAACCTATAGTTTAGGATTTTCAAATTTCAAAATTAAATGTGTCGAATTTAGGTTTATTTTTGGGTTTTCAATTTAGAATTTTATGTTGTTTGTTTCGTTGATGTTTTTGAATAATTAAATGCAGTTTAAAAACTATTAAATATTAAATTAAAACAAACTAAACAAAAATAACTAAATAACAATTATAAAACAAAAATAACTAAATAGCAATTTATAATGCAAAAATATTGTAGAATTCAACCAACCTGGAGGTCGCTGAGGTCAGGTGTGTTGACGGGAGGAGGTGAGAGTGAAAATTTGGCAAATTCTAGCCGTCAAAAATGCGTACGTGATCTGCTTCTCTTTCTGGCCCACAAAACTCGACTGTGAAAATGACTTTCATAGTCACTTATTTAAAAAATTAAATAGTTTTTAGAAATACGTATGTGTTCCAAAACACGTACGCGTTCATAACGCGTACGCGTTCATAACGCGTATGCGTTTCATAACACGTATGCGTTACAAAACGCGTATGCGTTACAAAACACGTACACATTATGAACGCGTATGCGTTTCATAACACGTACGCATTTTAGGTTCGTGTCCCTGAATCGTAATGTGTACGCGTTATGGATTTAGGATCAGGTATGCGATCCATAACACATATGCATTTTTTAAAAAACACATATGCGTTTCGTGCGAGAAAATTGTTTTCAGCCGAAACTTCCCCTCTTCATGGACCCAACTTCTTGCACTTACCCATAATAAATATGAAAAAATCACACTGGAAAATTTTTCACATTACATTCCATAAGAACACGGTATTCTTAATTGTAGTCACTATTATCGATCGTTGCCACTCAATCTCGAACAACATAGACAATTGCCACTACCATTGGAAGATTCCCTTGACTTTAGTCATTTTGGCACAAAATTGGGAATGGAACATTGGTTATTATTCCCCCCACAATGTGAAACTCCATTTATTCACACAACCAAGAATCACTAAAAAATGAATCATATCATGTTTCATGAATCATAACATGTTTCATGAATCATATCATGTTTCATACTACTGTCTGGATCTTTCTCTCTAGATCTTGTTGCACATGATCACTATTTCCACTGAACATATTCACTAATCGATCATCTTCCAATGAAGTACAAAAATCAAAGGATCATTGCAGTCAAAGGATATATGCAATTATCTATCATCCTATACAATTGCTCATCCACCATCCACTACACAAAGCAACAGGAACACTGCAAATAGGTACACACCACACTGCACACACAAAAAATGCCACCATAGCTCTATACGGCCCCATCATTGGTGACTGACAAGACGTCGTTAATTGACCTCCAACCTCCTATGCCTCTATCCTCCAATAAGTTTTCTACTTAGAAAATTTGTCTTTGAGGCTCAATTATAAAATGCCCCCCCTCAATATGAACATAATAAACAAGCATTAATGTGTTCATTTATAATTGAGGCAATTTTTATCTTTTACTATTTTTTGACACAATAATTAAGTCTCAATTCTAGAAAATATAATACAAATTAAATTTGAATTTATTTGACACAAAATATTTCTAACAATATTGAATAATAACTAGACACTTAATCTATGAATATAGACTCTAAAAAATAAACTTAAAATAAATACTAAATCTAACTAATTGAAACCCTCATCCTAAAAAAAAAATTGAATCTAGCCTTTGGCCTTGAGAAGGGCATTATAATCAATCTTTGTAGTTCCTCCTTGCGTAGCTCATTAAGATCCATTCCATAAGTTGAGACACTCTCATGGCTTACTTTCACTTCATCTAACATATCAGGTACCATTTTTGTGAGCTCTTGCCCAAAAGATCCTATTTCTTTGATTTCTCTAGTAAAGGAAGTCAAAACTTCAAACAAATGATTTGGCAGCTTAACCAAAGGAGAATTTGAGTCACTTTCATGAGCTCCCAAATTAATACTGTGACCTATGTACATGCAAATCTTGTTGGAATTTATCTATGCCTTTAACTTGTGTGATCTTTGAAATCCTTTAGTAAATTTGCACCTTTAAATGTGTTGGGAAGGTAGGCAGAAAGAATGGTCATATAGTCAAAAGTAGGAGTTCGACACTATTACCATAATAATAGACTACTCTTGAAATGATCTTGGTGCTTTCCTTCCTAAAATACACACAACTATTATGCAAAAACCATGCAAGCAATCCCTACAACACCTCAGACGAACAACAAAAAATTCTTTGATTTTGCTACTCCAAATCATGAGCCCCTCAATGTGTTCCTCCCTTCTAGTTTTTGCAATGTGGACACTAGTAGGAATGCCTTTTGTTCATTTCTTTGACTCCATTCTCACCACACTAACAACATGTCATTCCAAAGACCAATGCAAAGTGGTAGGAATCGAGTGAAATATTTAATACATTGCAGATCAGAAACAAATAAACAGCAGTGATACTAATTACACATACCCATCACTACTTCCATAAGCACTTCAACATATATGTATGCAACTTTATTACAAAGTGTAGCCTATCACCATGGCTATAGTGTAGGAGATCGATAATTCTAACCTGATACCAAACATGGAGATGGAGCGCTAGAGCAAACTGTCACCAAAAATTGTATACCTTTGAAGAAAAGGACAATTTTGTCCCCGTTTTGGTCCTACTTTAGGTACCTTTTCATCAATTATCATCCCAAAATAGCATTTATAGGCCCTTAAGGTTCGTTATTTTTTATTTTGAGGCCTGTTATACCTAAAGAATCATTCAACCCCCGACAAACAACATCAAAATTATTCAAATGACAATAATCCCACTTCAAAATCCCTTGGTGGGACTAGGCCACCCAAGTTGGCGACCTAGTCCTTTTTAGGGATTTTTGCATATCTTGTTAAAAATTCTCAATGGGTGTTGGCCTCTCAGGTCAAAATTACTAACAATCAGGTCTTGTTCCTTATAAATACTTGTTTTTAGGTCATTTCACAATTTTTTGATCATTTTTCACAAGCAATTTCAAGAGTCAAGAGTAAAAACATCTTCCTCAAGAAGTTTCATCTCTCTTCGACAACAAAGTTGTAGCTTTTGGACAAGTTAGGGATTTTGCAAGTCTTCAAGCTCACTCCACATTCAAGAACACACATTGTTAAAGGTTGAACATAGATTCCTATGGAGATCCATGGAGAAATCTAGGTTGAGGAGGTGCAACTAGCTGTCAAATCACACCTAAAGATTGTTTTCAAAGTGACTCCATCTTCTATTTTTCAGCCCATATTCAGATTTGAGGTTTGCATCCCATTTACATTCCTTTTATATACATTTGCAATTTTGTAGGGTTTCTAGGATTGAAGTCTTGCATCATTCCAAATCTCTTGTATGCATCTTATTCTAGCACAATAGAATAGGGTTTTGTCTTATTTCAAATTTTCCTAGTTTTAGACACACTTCGGGCTAGGGTTTATGCAGATTTTCTATCTCTTTACAAGTTTAAATACAAACTAGGGGTTTGACCTATGGATGCTAAAATCTACAAAATGCTGCTTATAATATTGACATAAGGTTAGCATTGTTAGCAAATCAAAACATCCCTATGAGATAATGAATCATGTCTAACATGCTAAACAAAACTATAAAAGACCAAATAAGAAAACTTGAAAGCATATTCAAACAGTATCCATATCTATCCCATAGTTGGAGTGGTGCCTTTTGAAATGTGGAAAGAAAAGCCCTTTCCCACCCCCTTGATAAGCAAGATGATATTATGGACAAGATTGACTCTCAAATGGAGAGAGTGACCTTGCATGCAATGTGTGTTGTCAAATTGTGTTGTTGTGATGAACAAGATTGATTCTTCAATGAAGAGAGTAACCTTGCAATAAGATGTGTTGTTGTTTGAAGGAGAGAAGCCTTCAACTTATAGTTGAACTTGAAGGGAGGAGAGGCCAAATTGATGAATGTGGGATCATTCATGGGCCAATGACAAGATGCCACTTGTCAAGGTGTGAGAGGGTGAGGAATGTGCAAGTCTTGGCCAATGTGCCAATTTCAAATTTGAAAATGGCCATAAATGCATGTGGTTGAGGGTTTTTTTGGGGGGAATTGTGTTTGTCCAAAAAGTCAAAGATGAGAGTTAATGAGGGTATATTCCTTGGAAATATGCCCTTGTGAGGGAAAATAGGTGCTTTAATAAATCAATTTAAATGATTTATTGTGCAAGTGGATGAATCTAGAAGATTCATGTAGTTAGGATTAAACTAATCATGATTTGATTAATCTAATAGATGATTAGGTGATTTTGACTTTTGACTTATATTTTAGGATTAAAATAAATCAAAGTGAGAAGAAAATGATTTTAGATTTAATTAAATAAAGTTTTGTTTTATTTAATCAAAAATGATGATGTTAATTGTTAAATCAAATAAAGGTGAATTTATTTAATTTAAGTGGATGACTTTAGGAGATTTATGATTTAATTAAATAAAATTTGATTTATTTAATCAAAAGATGAATATTGGTGATGATGTCAAATCTGCATGTTTACATTTTGCCCCTCTTTGAAGCAATGTACTCGTTGCATTGGTTCAAAGAATGATGCCGTTGACATTGAAATTAAAAAATTCTTTGGTTTTTTCGGATGCCCCAGCGGAAATAAGTACATTAGTACATTGCCCCCTCAAGAGATCGAGCGAAAAGATTTGATTTGAGGTTGATCTCGCGACAAAGAGGTTCAAAATGGTTGTATGGATGGCGAGACTATATGATCTATATGATAATGATGATGTAAATGAGATGTTTGGAAGATGCTTAGAATAACAAATTTATATTAGCCTAAACAACTTAAATGATTATGAAAATGAGATGGATATGGCATGATTATGCAAGATAAGAGTGCGGATGCAGTATGGATGCATTGTTAGTGTGAAATAGTATAGAAGAATGAGAGGGATTAACCCTTAAATTTAAGAAGATGAAGAAGTCCAACAAGTCCTCTAGTCATCAAGACTTTATTGGATATGATTATGAATGATGATGATGTATTGCTTATCCAAGGATGGGAAATGAGCATACCTTTCTTTATGTTTGATAACACACGTAGGTGCGATGCATCAAGGTATTAAGAACCAGGATGGCGTGGCGCCTAGTGTGATGGACTTTGACTCATCAAACAGATAGGAGTACTCTTGTTCACACTTGACAAACATAACCTTATTCAGAATGTAGTTCAAATATTCCAGACATCTTGGGCCAAAACATAAAAAGGCAAGCCTTCTTATGTGGTCAACAAGATACCTAAAACATCCTTCCTACAAACAAAACAAAGTATGCATGACGAAAGTTATTTTACAAGAATATCCAACAAGCATAGCAGATAAAAAGATAATGATCATTGCCCCATTCCTTTCTCTCTAGACCTATTTTGTTTAGGCATCATCGAGAGGTCCTTGGAATGAGCGCAAAATAAGATAAGTCAAAAAGACAAAATAAAGTAAATAAACAAGCTAATGTTCTTTGTACCGCTAGCCAAGACTAAACTATTGTGGGGTACCTGATGCTTATGTCCATCATAGGAAAGCTTCATCCTAGGACATGTAGTGATCAGGGTTTTGGTGAGACTGATTGGGTGATAAGCTATTGATACTCCGAGTTGACCAACTTTCTTGCTTACTGACTTAGGCTTGAGACTTTGACAATTAGGCGTTCACTTTGGAACCTGCTAGACTTGCTTCTGACTGACTCACCAAAGGGTGAAAGTGACGATTGATTTATTATGAGTGATGACAATCACGGGTGAAAGTGAGATGAAATGGATGCACCATTTTGGTTTTTCTTTCAAATGTTTTGAGGTTGTTTTTGGAATTTTTGAGATGTTTGAATGTTTTTGGTTTTTTCAAGATTTATGAATGTTTTTGGATTTTAGTGTCTTGAGGGCCAGTCAAGGATGGCCTTGCCTATGTTTAATCTTAGAGATGACGTAGTTCGGATTCCAATTGACTTGACTACCAATGAGATAGATGGGCAAATGGATTGCCATTGCGACAGACACCTAAAATCCTAAAATGTGAAAAAGATGGACAAACGAATGCCCCTGTGACAGACGCCTAACTAGATGGGCAGACGGATGTCATTGCAACGGATGCCTAAAATCATAAAATGTGAAAAAGATGGACAAATGAATGCTCCTGCGACAAATGCCTAACTAGATGGGCAAACAAATGTCATTGCAACGGACACCTAAAATCCTAAAATGTAAACTAGATGGACAAACGGGTGCCCCTACAACGGACGCTTAACTATATGGGCAAACGGATATCAATTGCGACGGATGCCTAAAATCCTAAATTGTTAACTAGATGGAAAAATGGGTGCCCCTGCGACAGACGCTTAGCTATATGGGTAGACGGATGTCATTGCGATGGATGCCTAAAATCATAAAATGTGAACTAGATGCACAAATGAATGCCCCTGCAATGGATGCTTAACTAGATGGGCAGATGGATGTCATTGTGACGGACGCCTAAAATCTTAAAATGTGAAAAATATGGACAAACGAATGCCTTTGCGACAAACGCCTAACTAGATGGGAAAACAGATGTCATTGCGACAGACGCCTAAAGGACAGGCCCTAATTGTAAAATAAATGGGCAAACGGATTGCCAATGCGACGGACGCCTAAGGACTAACCCTAGCTGTCTCAGGGGATGATTAAAGATCAACCTTGCCTACGTTCAAGCTCAGAGATGACGTAGTTCGACAAGGTGAAAAACTGACAAGACTTAATGATGAACTTTTTGATGATTTTTTGATATTTTGACATGTTTTTGGATTTTCGCATGATTTTGACAATTTGGATATGATATGTGATGATATCAATGCTTTGTTTTGGGATTTTTAAAAACCAAGCTTAATGTTGATCAATCGGATTGATGGATTGATAGTTTGGCTAAGTGTGTTAAGTCAAACAAAAGTGATAATGCACTTGTAAATTCTAGGAAGTTGTGTTATCCCAGAGTAAACTCGTACAAAAAGGATAATTTGGCTAGGAGTGTTAAGTCAAACAAGGTGATAATTGATTGGATTCGATTGATCAAGATTGATGAACGCTTGATTTGGAACAAAATTGCTTTGATGATTTGATGTGACGCTGTCGTGCGCATTAGACGCGACTGATATTGATTATTGGATTGATGTTCGACAAAAGATAGAGCATGATAAGCAATGTCTTCTTGTCAAAATATGCCATGGGCTGGTGATTTGGAGTTTTTGGTTCACAAATACCTTAACCAATTTGATTTCACATTTTCCAATGTTTGAATCACCACATAAGTGTGAAGATATAGATCAAGATTTATTCCCGAAGCGAAATGTAAATATCTGCCCCCAATGTCTAGCAATGTTTGAACGACCATGGGTAGATTCTTAGATAGACAGATGGATGAATGGATATGGATTATCTTGCGATAAGGTAAGGGTGTTCAAACAGAGGAATGCTCATGCTTTGAGGCTCAGATAATGTTGGATAGGATGGGATCAATGAAAATGGCCCATGTCAAGATGTCTACCATAAGCAAGTGTAAAGTGTGCTCCAAAATTTTATCAAGATCAAGGTAACTTGGACCTTGGATGCAGATGGATAAAAATGGGTTGGATAAATTGTTCATAAATGAACGAATGATGTGGTTGGAATGTTGGCTTTATTATGGATGTGATAAGATGCTTTCTCCTGAACTAGCGCACGTAGATGCTCAATTCTACACATGACGCCTGTTTGCCAGGTTTTCATCATGGTACCTGTCCAAAGTGCCACTAAAATGGTTTTTGCTAGAGGAAGATTTTTTTCTTTACTGTTTTCAATCATTTTTCTGATTTTTTTGGATTTTTTTATTTTTTTTGTATTTTTTGATTTTTTTGTTGTCGCCAAGATGCTTGTTTGCCAGGTTTTCCTCAAGGTGACCATTTTTTTAGGATATTTTTCTGATTTTTTTGTATTTTCTTAGAGATTTTAAGCTGATGTTGAATCACCTAGTACTGTTGACATTGATGCTCTTGTCATAACGTTCCATTGGTAGCCTGCTTGAAGAAGTTGTTTTGCCAAGACACGTGCACTTGAATGCAACCTTTGAGATCCCTGATCTACTTTGCTGATACCGGAGTCAACTCTGTCTTTGTGCACACATCACGATAGGGTGCCTTATGAATCCTTATGATGAAGGGTCATTGCCAACACATGGTCAATGTGAGAATTGGATATCATGCGTGGAGGCGTGGATGGAGTGTGTTTAGGAAGAAAATATGGATTGGCTGATACTTTGGAACCTTTGACTCTCCAAACTTGGGAAGATGAGTGATAATGAGTGGATACAAAAGTGTGTCTGGAATTAGGACCAACAACTTGATATACTTTGTATGTCGCTTGAGAAGCATGTGTTTTCCTTTGTGGAAATCTTTGATGGATACTTTTCCCTTTTTGATTTTTCCCCATAGTTTCTTTGACTAATGGAGTTTGATAGGGATAGTCTTTCTTTGTATTCTTTGGTATCCATATGTATTTGATTTTTCCTTCATACTTCTTAGCTTCGTTTTCCTTGGTAGCATTCTTCATGCTTCAATTCAAGTCTTTCTTTTGGCGTTGGTCCCAATTTATGGATGGGGTGATGGGTGGATGAAGATTCATGACATGGCGGGTTGTAGTATTGGCATCGGTTTCATCATAAGGATCCTTCATGCTCCCTATGTTGACGTTTGCTTGAGACGAAGTTGCTCCTAGTTTTGTGGAAGTATCACTAATCTGTTTATATCCCTTGATTTTTGAATAACCAAGGCCTTGATGCTTAGGATTGCCAATAAGCTGCACTGGTTCTAGGATACCCTGTTTATGTAGGCCTAATCCTCTGCCTTGATAATTCATCTGTTGAAACATTTTGTTTGCGATAAGATATGGTTTACCTTGGAAACAAGGTGTTAACCCTTCTCTGCTCTGTTGTGGACCTTCCAAAGTGTTAGCTTCTTTATTGATGAGATAACTTTCTCTAAGAAAGGTAAGTGATCCCAGTTTATAAGTGGTATGATCCTCCTAATTGATATCTTTAATTTGATCTTGTGAAATATTAGATTGTAGTGCTTCTTCAAGAAGTGTCGATGCTTCACTATCCTTGTAGAAGTCTTCCTCATGATTCATTCTTGATATTCTTTCATATGATGTTTCTGATTCACGACTTTTGTAGAAGCCTTCTTCATGACCCATTTCTGATATGTCTCTGCATTTGTCTATATCTTGATCAGGTGTAAAAATGTTAAGAGTAGGAGACTCTTGTATCTTAGTAATGATTTCAAGAGTATGAGACTCTTGTTTTGAATGACGATCATCTACGTGTCCATCCAACGAAAGCATCTTGTGGGTAGATGGAGGAATATGTTCTATATGAATATGATCATCATTTGCGGCATCTTGTATAGATAGGAGAGTGCCCATTAGATCATTGTAGTATTTTGGAAATACAAATTCTTGATCTTGAGTGATTTCAGAATCACTTTCGACATGCTTTGGCTCAAGTTCTTGACATGGGTCCATTTCAAAGGATGGATTGCTTATAATGGGTTCTTGGACATCTTCATTGAGAAGTGCCTCAACATTCTCTTGAGCTTTGAGTGGATTTGGATCAAATGTTGAGCTAGGGATTCCTTCAATATTTGTAACCATGAGGTCAAAGGATGTCAATATGTCTTGGGAAGGAACATTGCTAGACCTTGGTGATAGATTTTGATCATGCTTTGGAATACGTTCTTGAGATATGTCCTCTAACTCATAACGCGATGTAGAGACCTTTTCGATATGATCATTGGTCAATGGATCATAGATTATGTCAATGGGATCAAATAATTGTAACACATCTTGAAATAGATCACTAAAAAGTGGCTCTTCATGAATGTTGAGTTGATCACTAGATGGGGTAGAAGCATCTTCAAGATTTTGAACATTGTTTTCAAAAATTGTGGAAGAGAGATTACCAATGTCTTCAACCATAGGATCAAGTGATGTTGACATTTCTTGAATTTGATCATTGTTGGGTATTGTTGGTGGGTTTTGATCATGATTGAAAAGTAGCTCTTGGTGTATGTTGATTTGATCATTGAATGAGATTGAAACATCTTCAATGTTGTTATTGATGGATAGATCTTGATCATTATTTTCAACAATTGTGGTGGGAATCTGTTCCATGTTTTGTTGCACGAATAATTCTTACATTTGTTGCTGAGCCAACAACGCTTGTTGTTGGTTGTGTCGCTGTTGCTCCGCAAACAATGCTTGTTGTTGGTCGTATTGCTACTACAACTGGTAGTCGTGCAAGGCTTGTTGATACACTTCTTGTTGTTCTTTTAATTGAGCTTGGTATTGTGCTTGCGCTTGCGCTTGATGAGCTTGGAATTGTGCTCATGCTTGAGCGTGTGCTTATTGGATTGCTTGTGCCATTTGAGTGGCATGTGCGGCTTGCACAACTTGTGCGGCTTGTTGTTTTTGGAGCGCATTTTTGCGGGAAGCTTCTTGAACGGCTTGCAACATGATGGAGAATGAATTGGTCATCATGTGTTTTGGAGGTGGTGGCAGTGGATTGGGAATGGTATTGATTGTTGGGATTGCTTGGATGGTTGCCACCTGCTATTGCGATATCGATGGCAAAATGGGATGATTTGGTATGATGTTTTGATTCGGCATGATAGATTGAAATTGAATATTGTTGTGGTTGGGAATCATATTGCCTTGATTTAGGTAACTTTGATTTTGCATGGTGTTACCTTGACTTGAATCAACATATGGAGTTGTCAATATATTGCTAGGATTTTGAACAACATTGGTTTGATTTTCAATCGTATCTATCCCAAAGTTCACCAAGTATGGATTAGAAATGTTCATTTTCAAAAAACTTGTATTTGGCATGTATGGATTTGGTGGGATAATGTTGTTTGGAAAAATCATGAATTGAGTGTTTGGTTGATAGATTTGCAGATTTGGACTTGGATTTAAATCTACGATTGGGAAAGGTGTTCCAAACTTTAGATTGGGCATACTCACATTCGTATCATTGAAGTTTAGAGGAGATAATGATGCCATGTTTGAATTGCATAAATGTGAGTTTCGATAATCAATTGGCATTGTGAGACTTGGATAGTTTGGTTGACTTGAATTACTCATGATGGATGGATCAAGTTTATATTCCATGTCCCTCTTGTGTTGAGATCGAGTTTGAACCATAAAATGAAGATCAATTTTCAAGAATGTAAGAGATGAACCTCTAATTCTTTAAATCGGTCTAAACCTTAGGTTCAAAGAAGTGAAGAACTTAGGATAATTGAAGGATCAAAATGATGACAAGGATGAGATAAACGAAAGATGAGTGATATGGATGAATGGAACTCTTAAAGAACCTTTGAAGGAAATGCTAAACTTTTAGGACTTGATTTGATTGATTCGTGATTGGATTGATAGTTTGACTAAATGTGTTAAGTCAAACAAAATGTGATGAATGTAATCGTAAAGCTCTAGGAAGTTGTGTTATCCATAGAGTGAACTCCTACAAGATGGTAGTTTGACTAAGTGCGTCAAGTCAAACGAGGTGATGATTTGATAATTTGGCTAGGTGTGTTAAGCCAAACAAGATGAACTCGTAAACCCTAGAAAGTTGTATTATCCAAGAGAGAACTCGTGTATAGGATGATGGTTTGACTAGTTGTGTTAAGTCAAACAAAGTGGTTTTGATTTCACCTACAAGTTTAGCATAACAGATGTTTACAAAGTTTCCAAGAGTTGTTGGTGAGGTGACTTTTGACTAATTTTGATGGTTGAGAGATGGATGAAAGTGATTGAAATTGATCCTAGACTTGACCTAGAATACACTTCTTCTTACAAGACCTCGATGTTGGAGAACACACTATATTTCCTATGGGAGGAAAGCAAACCTTTCAAAAAAATTGGGATTCTGCTGATAGTAAAACTCATACAACTCAGCATCTCAAGACGCTCCTCACGAGCTTTCAGACTAAGCTTCTTGAACTTTGGTTTTGGGGATTTTGATCTTGCGGGAAATCATGTTAGAAAATACATTTGTAATCCAATTTGTCTTTTATCTTGTCTTAGTGAATTCCTTTTACCAAAAGCACTTGCTTGATTATGTTTTCAAACTGAATGTCTAATGTCCTGCTTTCTTTCTCATCCCACAAGGTCCTTTGTGTGGAAATCGAGGAAAATAGGGCCAAAAATTCCTTATGTTTAACCTTGTTGAAAACAAATGATGGTAGAATTTGTGTACTTAGAAACCTCTAGGGATATGATCCCTAGGGAAAGCAAGAGTGTCCAAGTTCGTCAAGAGTATTTGTTTCTCACAAGGGGTTTAAAATTTGAGGCTCTTGTGAATGTCTATTTTTCAATCGTTTTGAGAACCAAGCAATGTATCTTTTACTTCCAAACACTTTTTACAACCCTAGGATGATGAGGCAATATCTTGTTGGGTTCCCACTTGGATAAATCCAGCTGCGCATATCTTGTGCAAATGGCTAAATGCTTGACCACACTGGCTCCCCTCCACGACACTCACTTATTCAGGTCAACCAAGCATTAGTACCCATGAGTCTCCCATGGCATACTTTCCATTTCCATAATAAGACCGCATGTATAACGTAGGGCGGCTTCAAAGGACATGACCTTTTGCACCAACAAGATAGATAAGGTTTTGGCCTTTTTCTAAATAAGGGGTTCTAATGCGGGCATTCCGTTCGTGGGGGATTATCCAACATTAGCGAGAGTCCATTTCTGTCCATCTCGTCGGAATAATCCTCGTGATTCTTGAACTTTCCTCAAGAATCCACACTTATATATCAGTTGGAAGTCGCTTGGCTTTAGCGTGTTCCCGGTTGGGTCGTTCCCTTGGGTGAGTACTTTTTCCCACAAGGCAGGCCCTCTAAGTTAAACAAAAGTGAATAAACTCATCCATAGTTCGATCAACCTTCATTTAGAAACAAAGGGAGAACACTCGCAATAATTTTACTCACACTCGTAAAGTGTTTTGTCCAATTTTAAAATGCCCAAATTGAAATGTGAAGGCAATCTTTTTGACAAGTTAATATCACCAAAATGCTTTTTGATTCTCAAGATCGCTGTGAAGTGCGAGAGAAGCGCATATGCATTTCAATGATGTTAATTTGTGAAAAAGATTGCAAAACATGAAAAACACTTGTTCATTTTATACCTCAAAGCAGTGATGAGTTCGTTTTAAAAGCACCAAAATTGAAATGTGAATTTTCCCCGTTCAATTTTAAGTCCAAATTGAAATCTAGTAAATGTCTAAGGTTCTTTTTAACCAACTTTGAAAAGATCAAATCAATGATTGATTTTAAGCCCAAATCGAAATGTGAGTTGGTCTAAAACAGAAAAAAAAAAAAAGGGTAGTAAATGGAAGCTCTAAGATTTAAAAACAAGCATTAAAAAATGTTTTTTTCCAAGTCTCGATTTCAAAAGAGAAATTTCCAACTTCACTCTATTCGTCTTTTGTTTTGTGTTTGATCACAACATCAACACCTTCAATCTTTAACCTTCATTCAATTTGGATATTCGTCTTCTTGATTTCAACCTATTTACAATAAAAATTCATTAGTAAGATGATTCACCAAATCTTTTAAACATAAGCTAAAAGTTACAATTTGGATTTTTGAAAGAAAGATAAAAAATAAAAACAAAACAATGATCATATGTTAAGTGCATTGATTACCTATGTGATAAAGTCGTTGTATCTTGAATAAAACCCAAAGATATGCAAATCTTTTAGTTTTAATATGGAAATCAAGACATGATGATGTATTTTAATATTACCTTTCTTCAAAAAATAAAAATTCAACTTGCCATAAACTTTAAATGTTCACTTTTTCTTTATTGATGATGTTAGGAGGTTTCAATCCAAAATCCAAGTAGAATGCAAATTTCCCTCAATTTGCAAGAGTATATGTATAGTAGGCAGAAACGAATGAAATGTAATCAAAGGTTTTCAAAGGGACCCACTTATTCATCAAAGACTTGTGACAACAACATTAATGGTCGGGAAGATAAAATAAAGTCTAGATGCACCATAAATCAACAAATAATCAGCAATACCTTGAAGTGCATACTACGAATATAAAGCAGATTCATACACACTTCCCTAAGAAAAGAAGGGAGGCTAATACATTGAGTCCACTGATTCTCTTATTTCAACTCTAGCATAATTAATGGCAAGATATTGCTCACAGGCTTCTACATCGTATGGTTCTTGGATTGGACACATGTATTGACAAACATTTATGAAGATGTCACAAGTAAGTGCAAACACTATACTTGAAGGTGTTCGACAAAATTCTTTAAACAAGGCGTTAAACTATTTGACATGACACATACCATAAATGCCTCAAAGGATAACCAAGTAAACGACCCAACAATTTTCAGCCAAACGCAGTTAAGGAAGATACAGTGAATCTATACAACTTCTATTATCTCAATCTGTACGCACACAGAAATTAATGATAGTGAATAAAAGAGGCACATTAAGTTTTAAATAGAAAACATGCCACTCAAAGACGAAGACCCAATGTAAGAACTACTATTTTGGCATCCTTTATCTTCCTGCTAACTGCGCGCAAAGATGAGAGGAC
The DNA here is from genome assembly GCA_007115665.2 of Sequoiadendron giganteum. NCBI lineage: Eukaryota > Viridiplantae > Streptophyta > Pinopsida > Cupressales > Cupressaceae > Sequoiadendron > Sequoiadendron giganteum. The sequence continues at coordinate 425,647,631 of CM021100.1, forward strand.
CATAAGCAACAAACAAAGCCAAATATTAATTCCCTACAAATACATTGTCAATGTACTTTCAACAACTGCCAGTGATTGGAAGACCTGCGCAAATACATGTTAGAAGGCATCAATAGAATTCCAAATGCAGTCGCCAGGTGTAGAATTGAATCCCATGGCTTCCATAATACTGGCCGCATTATACTTAACAATAGAATTGAATTAGAATAGAATTCCAAATGTATATGCTGGTTGCATTATACTTAACAAGGTCTAATACTCAAGGCTTCTAGACATGGGACCAGCAAATGAAAGCAACAGTAACAAAGGTTTACTAGTATTGACAGTGCCTCGATTGGTGGGTGTGCTTTTGGGAATTCAGATTAGTGACAGAGACCTCAAAATCTATGACAGAGACCTCAAAATCTATGTATAACACATGCTTGAGTTGCCATTAGTGGGAATGTCTCTTCAACCAGTGACTTGTCAAAAAGGCTTTTAGATACTTTCAAGATAATGCAATTGACAGGCATGCACAAGGCAAAGAAAAGACAGGTGCAAGAAAATTTGAAGTAAATGCACCTAGTAAGCGCAAACTGGATTTCACATCTTTTACTAGCATCGTCCCCATTTCCAACTACCACACGCATCCTCCCTGTCGCATCGAGCATTGCCCATCTCAATCTCTAGAAATTCTCGTACGCGTCTCCACCCTTTTTCTTTCACAGATGATTTGTATTTGTTACTTGTATAACTTTTGCAGGTAAAAATGGATCAAAATTCGTTCTTCAGAAAAAAAAAAGAAGCTAAAGAAGTCAGTGATGATTCAAGAGGGTAAAAAAAAAGAATCAACTTCAACAAATCTGTAGTCAACAAAATTTCACAGATGTGAAATGCTAGATTTCCCCTCAAACTTGTAATGAACCACACAAACATGATCTAAAAGAGAGGAATATAACAAAGATAACACAAAGCAGCATTTTTTTTTTTTGTTTAACTAAAAATAAGAACATAGAAATGAGATGTGTTAGTCTGCCCTCCTTCTAGCGTCAGTTTGTGGATGCTAAAATCTGCAAAATGTTGCTTATAATATTGACATAAGGTTAGCATTGTTAGCAAATCAAAACATCCCTATGAGATAATGAATCATGTCTAACATGCTAAACAAAACTATAAAAGACCAAATAAGAAAACTTGAAAGCATATTCAAACAGTATCCATATCTATCCCATAGTGGGAGTGGTGTCTTTTGAAATGTGGAAAGAAAAGCCCTTTCCCACCCCCTTGATAAGCAAGATGATATTATGGACAAGATTGACTCTCAAATGGAGAGAGTGACCTTGCATGCAATGTGTGTTGTCAAATTGTGTTGTTGTGATGAGCAAGATTGATTCTTCAATGAAGAGAGTAACCTTGCAATAAGATGTGTTGTTGTTTGAAGGAGAGAAGCCTTCAACTTATAGTTGAGCTTGAAGGGAGGAGAGGCCAAATTGATGAATGTGGGATCATTCATGGGCCAATGACAAGATGCCACTTGTCAAGGTGTGAGAGGGTGAGGAATGTGCAAGTCTTGGCCAATGTGCCAATTTCAAATTTGAAAATGGCCATAAATGCATGTGGTTGAGGGTTTTTTTGGGGGGAATCGTGTTTGTCCAAAAAGTCAAAGATGAGAGTTAATGAGGGTATATTCCTTGGGAATATGCCCTTGTGAGGGAAAATAGGTGCTTTAATAAATCAATTTAAATGATTTATTGTGCAAGTGGATGAATCTAGAAGATTCATGTAGTTAGGATTAAACTAATCATGATTTGATTAATCTAATAGATGATTAGGTGATTTTGACTTTTGACTTATATTTTAGGATTAAAATAAATCAAAGTGAGAAGAAAATGATTTTAGATTTAATTAAATAAAGGTTTGTTTTATTTAATCAAAAATGATGATGTTAATTGTTAAATCAAATAAAGGTGAATTTATTTAATTTAAGTGGATGACTTTAGGAGATTTATGATTTAATTAAATAAAATTTGATTTATTTAATCAAAATATGAATATTGGCGATGATGTCAAATCTGCATGTTTACATGACCAAGGCAAACCCCACATTCTAAACCCAAATATATTATGTTTTGTAGGTTATTTTGCAGGTCTGAGTCTGGATTCCCGTGAAGAAACAAAGTACAGATTTGAGGCCTTTGTGTCCACTTTCAATTTTCCAAAAAAGTTGAAAGGGACTAGGTTGCCAATTGTGGCAACCTATTCCCACTGGAGGTTCCCAACAAAGATTTTTGCAAATTTGAGCACCTAGTTGGCTAAAATGAAGTATGGAGTAGTTTGCCTGAAAAGGGAGTAGGTCGCCCAAGTTGGCGTAAGTGTCCCAATTGACTCAAAACTCAAATTTTTCAAGTTTTGAGAGGCTTCCACAATCTCTACTTCAACCCTCTCCGATTTCCAGGTGCACTTGTTTGATCTGTTAGATTAAATTTATTTCATATTGTCTTCATTTTATTATTGTTGTATTACATCATGTATTTTCCAACAACATAAGTTTCATTAGATTAAATGTAATAGATTAGCTTCATTTACAAGATTTCAGCATTTAGCACATTCCATCACAAGCATATTCAATCCCTAGTATTGAATGAATCACAAGATTTATGCTCCCCACAAAAAGGGATAGCCCCTTCCTTCTAGGTGAAAACCCTAGAAAGTTGCAGGGGACTCATTCCCTTACCTCCACAAAAGCATAAATTTTGTGGTTCACAAACCTATTTCCAATTGTTCGCTTTTCAGATACTATGACAAATTATAAGCCACAACCCAAGATTTGAAGTGCTCTAATACCATATTAGAAATATGGGAAGAGACAAATGAGGTTGCAAATAATACAACACAAAAATTATACGTGCTTTCCCTATTTTCCATTTAATACACATTACATATATATAGGAGGATGTCTCCTACATTCAAGGATATTAGCTCAACTGAAATATCTTCCAACCCTATTATAATAACAATAGGTTAATCATATTGTTATGCTAACTATATGCTAATTCTAGTATATGAGTTGTTTATAACAACTCATTTACATCCTCACATATAAGCCACAACCCAAAATTTGAAGTGCTCTATACCATATTAGAAATATGGGAAGAGACAAATGAGGCTACAAATAATACAACACAAAAATAATACGTGCTTCCACCATTTTCCATTCAATACATATTACATATATATAGGAGGATGTCTCCTATATTCTAGGATATTAGCTCAACCGAAATATCCTCCAAGCCTATTATAATAACAATACATTAATCATATTTTTATGCTAACTATATGCTAATTCTAATATATGAGTTGTTTATAACAACCCATTTACATCCTCACATTCAGGCCTAGAATTTGATAGTCTATTTGGCCTTTTTTGCATTTTAAACCCTATATCACAACATTAAAATTTATTAGACCGTAGAAGTTGACTTGCTTTATTTTTATTTTTATTTTTTTGCAAAACTAATATGGTAATTACAATATCTGCTACAATATATGCCTAATTATATATTGTTTTCTTTCAAACACTATGAGCATTGTATATTTTCCCAATATAACCACATATCTTAGCCCCTTTACAAACTAACTCCTTGTTCACAATGCTTTGTAACATCTAGTTATATATGATGAATATAGAACATAACATATACTGAAATAGCTCCCATCCCCCATCCCCATATACAAAAATTTACTACTATCACTATTAACTATTATTTTGCAAAAAACCGATTAGTAGCATAAACCCACTACCAGAATTATCGCTTTTGGTTGAGCTATTCTTCCATCTAGACTGGCTGATACTCATTCTCATTTTGTTGTTCCGCTACAATGTCATTCGGTTGATTGGATGGCATGACATTCAAATTCAACCCTAAAACACCAGGTACACCAGCTAGTTGAGGCATTGCACTGTTCTCATCTGCAATTCATTGTGGCCTTTGCATGATTCTTGGGGGTTCATGTACATGAGTCAACAATTTCATAATAGCTTTCACTTTAACCTTTACCGACTCTACTAGATCAAATTTTATCTCCCCTGAATACCTAAGCAAATCTCTCAACATGAAATTGGAATTTTGGTAAGACAGGGTTTTGTTAATTGCAATGAACAAAGCCTAAAATGTTGATCTATTCAGCAAATAGTGCCTAGGAAATAGGCCAGCCACATAGTTGTGTCCTTTCAAATGATCATACACCAAGAATGCTTTGGACAAAACACCATCTTGCAAATATTTGATATTTACCACTTTATTAGCGATGCTTTCAACTTTTGTAGCATCCTAAAGCAAATCCATCAAAGTTGAAAAGAATATTGACAGTAATTGAGAAGGATATATCAATATTTTTACCTCTGGTTCCAATATTTCGACACTAATTACCCTCAAAAAAAATTTCTTGAACGATACATAGTGAGCTTTGAACACGAGCTTGAATTCGTCCTCACCAATTGCTTCAAATATTGGGAGCTCCCATTCATTCACATGAATGTGAACTCTATAGTTACAAGGAAAGAGAGCCATCTGTCTGCACTTGCACGTACCCTGAACAACACCCTGAACTTGCCATTCCTAGAAGCTCATTATGAACGACTTTAACACAACAACACCCTGAACGTGCCACTCCTGGAAGCTCGTTATGAAAGAATTTAACCCAAATAGTTGCTAATGAACGAGAGGAAAAGGTGTTGTGATAGATAATTTATTGAAAAATATGAGGTATCATGCTATAATATGCCTTCCATTTCATATGTCTTGAAAGTTACACACTTTGTGTAATGATTGCAGATAGTATAAACGTGCTAGTAGCCAAATTTGGTTATGCAATACAACTACTATTAGCACGACCCCAAAATTCACAAAAACAACTAAAATATACACAATTGTTTGTGCCATCACATTTGGAGCAAGTGAGTATGATTACCCACTATAGGATCTTGAGTTACACATGTAAGCTTGCACAACTCATTGAGAAATGAGACACCTGTAACCTGCAAATCACCCACAATGTTAGAAATCATTGGATTTAAGATTTGGCACTTGCTAGATTGTTGTCACCCTACACCAAAATTTAATTTTAGCTTGTGAAAAGGATTTGATATCAAGCTTGCTTGTACACCCCAAAATTGGCTGAGCTTTTCACAGGAGTATCTGGACTCATACACAATACATCACATGTTGATTTATTATTGCTCTCCACTTGAACTCCACTGCATATGCCCATGATGATGAACAATCCTTTCAATGACAATACTAGTTGTCAGTGCCATGTTGTACTATACTCGACTAAATGTCACCATAGGAGAAAGGAATTGATCTTATAGCCAAAGCCGACAAGATGTCACCATAAATTACCATGTGCGGTAATAAAACTTAAGCTGCATATGAAACATTTTGAATTGTTTTCCACTTTTAACTAAACTGGATGTAAACTTGCTCCAAATATATAGCAAGTTTTTATACAACAGACCCACCAACATGTAACACCAATTTTGACAATTTAAAATGACAAATTTGATCTAATACAACATGACTTAATTCCTCACCCATCTGATCACACCCTACCTTAGTAAGATAATCTGCAACAAATTACCTTTTCTAGATAACTGGCTAGCTGACTATGCATTATACCATACATTTCATTTTTGCTTAATCAAGACTCAGAGCATCCTGCAATACTATTTCTTCTAATTGAGGATATTCTTTTTTGCAACTAATATCTTGTGCTAGTAAGATTTCTTGCATATTACATCCCATGTTTGCTAAGCAATCTACCAATTTGTTACTTCACGGTATGTATGAGTGATCAGGTAAAACTGAAAACTCTAGAACAAAGACCAAGCTCTTTCAAGAACATAATGCAAACTCCAATTTTGAATGTTTTTTACTTTACAAGAATTAATGATCAACAAAGAGTCACCTTCGATATGCAATTTTGTGATGCCAATCTTCAATGCAATTTCCAAACCCATTAATAATGCTTTTGACTTTTCTATGTTAATCGAACCTTTTGGAAGATGAATTGAACCAACTACTATTACCTTTCCCCTTGAGTCTCTTAAATAGATGCATGCTTCTAATTCCCCCGAATTCCCTCTTGATATCCCATCAAAATTCAATTTTATGAAACCATCTTGAGGTGCCTTCCACTTGACATGCTTCCTATCAGTTTTCACTGCTTTTGATCGGAAGAGACTGCCCATAAATGGCAATTTCAAACTCTTCCAATTATGCATAATCATATCATCCCAACTTGTAAAGACTGAATTGACACTCTTAAATTTTTGTACACTTGAATTTATAGATTATGAGATTGTCTTCTCGAATTTTTCCATTGACTATCTCAGTTGAAGATGCCAATTTTCTGAAAAATGCGTAAATTACACTCCCACCATATGTTCCATATAACTAAAGTTGGCACCACTCTCCAAATGCACGCAAAAAAATCAGATTTGGATATAACCGGACAGCTTGGGAACAAGTCCCATAAAGAATTTGGTGAAGGAGTATGAAAATTGAGTTTATTCAAAACAAAGGCCCAACATTGTTGTGCAAAGTTACATTTAACAAACAAGTGATCTACCTCTTCTAGCTCCTCATTGCAAAATGGAAATTTAAATGGGTCTATTATTTTTAACTTTGTTAAACGATCACTTGTTAAAATTCTTTTCCTTAATGCCAACCAAGCAAAACTTCTTGCCTTTGGTAAAATTTTACTATCCTAGCGAAAGGAGTAGGCCCTCTGAGACACAAGTTGACCCAATTTTTGACATAGAGCCTTATAACCTTGGCTTACTGTGTAATTTCCATCATTGGATGCTACCCATATCAATCTGTCTAGTTTTACAAAAAGAAAAACTACCCATTCATTCAATTTTTCTTGCACTCCAAAACACTGCTAAGGAGAAAGAGAAAGGTATGAGATATTTTTCCAAGTCACTTTCCCTGAGATGTCATCCACTAATTGCACATAATCTAAAAAAAAATCCCCCCATACCTATTTCAAAGTTTCCATTGCATGAAAAGAGTTAGAGTTATTCTGTAAGGGAGAATTCTCATTCCAAGAATCACTCCAAAATTTAACACTTTCTCCATTATTGACTTCCCATGAGAAATGTAACGATTAGCTTTCTATAAGAGATCAGAATATTTGACATAGCTGATCCTTTTGGGGGATCAGAAATAGTAAGAATTCTTGAGGGATCCCGATTATCCAGATACTTTGCTTGTAATATTCTACTCCATTTGGTCTGTGGATTTACATACATTTTCCAAACAAGTTTTTCTCCAAATGCTTTATTTATGCTCACTAGATTGTGAACTCTAGCCGCACCCTAACATTTTTCTTGTGTCATGCCCTCTAATGATATTAGAGGCACCTTCTTTTGGTCATCAATATTCCCTTTTCCAAATAAAGCCTCTAATAATTTTCTCAATTTCTAGAATCATAGATTTTGGAGCCTTGAGAACTCCTAGAAAATAATTTGAAATTGAAGACAAGACTTCTTTTACTAAAAGAATTCTCCCTGAACTTGTTATATTGTTATATAATTTATATATATAACACTTTAAATTATTAATAAACCGTAAAAATTTATAAGCAATATATATATATATATATTAAAAGTAAGTTCTTACCATGTGGGGGTAACGTCCATAAAATGAAATATATATATAATGTTTATTATAAAAATATAAATTAGTTTAAAATCTATAGATATAAATAATTTTTATTATAAAAATATAAATTAGTTTAAAATCTATTCAAATATGGAATATAATTCTTATTAATTTTTTCAATTTTGAAAAAAAATGTATTTAGAAACTTTTGTAAGAGTAAATTGAAAATCTTTTCAAATTAGAATATAATTATTTTTTATTTTTTTATTTTTTTGAAGATATGTTTAGCAAGCTTCCAATTTAATTGTCGGGCATTAATATACTTTTGAATTCCTCTAAAATTTTATTTGGCTTTTATAAATGATTTTTTATTTTTATTTATGATTACTATTTTAGAATTTTCATTTTTTTGAAGATACAAAATTTGTGTTTTACAAGTGATTGGTGAGCTTATTGGTGAGCATTTGAATGTTTTTGAATTCCTCTAAAATTTTATTTGGATTTTATAAATTATTTTTTATTTTTATTTATGATTTTATAAATAATAATGTTTTATAGAAGATTTACTATAAACAAATCATAAATTAAATATTATTTGACACTTTATATTTTTCATAAAACGTCAAATGAAAGGTATTTAAATGATCAAGCCATCACTAAATTTTATATAACAAGTAGGGTGGTCGTCAAATTCCAAGTCTGCTCATACTATTGTAATATTATAAATATTACATTTACACATAATAATTACTACCACGATGTGAAGCACTAATGATATTTCCTAACATGAACTATTTTTTATGGATGATGCATTGAATGTGAAAAAGGTGATAATTATTCATATGCATTTATGCGAAAAGGTGATGATGTAATGTTTTCTTGAAGTATATGATGCATTAGTTTTTGAATGTATGCATGTCATATGTGTGAATTTGATTTGTTGATGTGAAAAGAAATTGTTGAATTGTTGTAATAGAACATTTAGGTCAATGACCTGTGTCCCCAAATTGTATTTGTTTCATAGGATTCTTGTGGAAACTTGGGTGTCAATTGCATTGTAGCATGTTTAAAGATGAAAAAAAAGAGGTACAAATGGGCCATATGCATGTTTCTTGTGAGAATGCTTGGTAAAATAGATAGTTTATGTGTAAGCCCTACGTTATTTGACTAAAAATTTATTGTTCCTCTTATGCATAGTGTGCATGTTTAATTCGTAAAGGAAATCATGCATGGTAGGAGCATTGTGTTGTGGTGAAATTGTGTTCTCTTGAAGTATGGTTTATTATGAAATGGTTAGGTGAGTCTAGCGATCTATGTGCACATTGTGTTTGGAGTCATAAAAGACTCACTTGAATGGAATGCTTGAACATGTTCTCTAATGTACCTTGGGTATTGTATTCCCAAGTGTCATGTAGCTCTTTACTCCCTCAATTGTGGCTAACATTAGTCACTTGGCTCATGTGATAGTGTCTCCCCAAGTATGATACTTTATTTTGGGTTATTAATGAATTCCCTATTTGCTGTAAAGACTAGCATTTAGATTTTTGCTTTTCTTGTGAGTAGTCTATTTACCAAGTTTTACCTCTAACTATTTTGTGACCCTTGGTTATGCTCAATTTATTGTTTCAATTGAGCTTATTTTATACTTTAATATTGGAACTAACAATTCTTTTCCCTTTCACTTTTTTTTTAATTTTGTGGTAGCCATGCTTAAGTGTTTGGGATTACCGGTCTTGTTTCATGTAAAGTGTTGTTCTCTATCATGTTCTTGATGAACCCATGTTAGAATGTGTAAGGGAATAGATAGCAAAGAACATACTAATATCGATGTGGTGTTAATTGGATTTATGCTAAGTTAAAAGTTCTTGCTCTTGATAGAATGAAAGTGGATGCTTTGTGATGTGTTCAAAATATATTAAAAAAAGTATGAAATGCACTGTATGAATGTAATTCTCTTGGCTTGTGAGTTGGCTCGAATGCCATACATGTTTAATATTGAGTGAAATGTATTGGTATCTATACTTGGATGTGTTGTTTTTCTTGGATGAGCTTGAGAATGAGATGTGTTTGATTCTATGTTTGGATCATGCCTCACTTTGTTTGCTAGTGGAAGGTGGGGTGTGATTTAGTCCACCAACTATGTTTGTTGTTGCTTATCACGCCCTTATTTGTTGTGGTCTTGTGACCATGTTTCCTAGTGCTGCAAAATTAGCCATGTGTATGTTAAGGTATTGTAGATAGTGAAAATCATGTTATTTAATAGAATGAAGGCACACATCATGTCATTTCAATGCAACTTCCATAACCACACTTTTTTCGACATAGTTTAGGGTTAAATTCATGAAGTTTCTACAATCCATAATAGTATTGCATAAGATTTTTGGATTAAAATTTTGTGCCATTTTTTTACATCAATTTTCTCTATCTACTTTGCATCCTAATGATGGATCATGGAGTATGATCTGAAACGTTGATGTAAAAATTTGGCACAGAGTTTTAATCAAGAAATCTTATGCAATAGTGTAGGGTTGTGTTGGTGCATAAGTTCTTTAGCACATATTATTTGTATAATATTACATTTATATATCTATCCTTCTATAACTGCACTTTTTTTTACATAGCGTAGGGTTGTGGTGGTGCATTAGTGAGTGCTTTAGCACATATTATTTGTATATATTATATTATATTTATATATCTATCTCCTTTTGGGTTTCCAGTTGAGGTTAGCTTAATGGTTGCAAGAGTTCCTCAATAGTTTTGAGTTGTTCCCAACATGGTGTTGGAAGGGATGCAATTCTTGTAAGCAAAAATTGGATATCTTGTGTTTTCTCCTTAGAAAGTGTACTTGGTGTTTGAGCCTTCAAGTGGTTATTTGTTGCTTTCTCAATCATGTATTCATGATCTCGTTTAGTTGATTAACCCTTAAGTTAGTCATAGTTGAGTGTTTTTGTAAAGTAAATTCAAGTTTTGCTCATATGCTTGGTGTTTAGTTGCCTCCTTGGTCATTTCCTTGTGAGATTTGGGGGTTTCTATAGATGAGTATTTGTTTCAAAAAAAAATGTGCACCCACAATTATGTAATTACAATTTTTGGATGTGTAGCAAGTAGAAGCTAACAAACACAAATGGTATCCACATCTAGAGACCGCTACACCCCCTAAACTGTCCTCCCTCCACAACTATAAACAAATATTCTTTGAGGTGTCAAATCACTTTTTAGTGCATTTTTTCAAAGTTTTCCTAAATGTATGAGGATTAAAATTAAGTCTTTAGGATTAGGGTTTTGAATTTTGGGTCTTACAATTTTATGGATTATTAAACCTTCACCCCAAAATTGTAAACCATAAACTCTAAAACTCTAAAAACCCTAAATTGTAGTTATTTGAGTGCATTAGTTGCAACAAACTTATCACTTGACTTGTACTCATTGAGTACTAGTGAGCTCTTCCAAAATCACCCACATTAGAAACCCTAACCACTTAAGCCAATGTTGCTCCATCCTCTTGGGACCCACAATCCTAAACCCATTTCTAGCGCCATCCACATTTTAGGCAACCTAGGTGTTTGTCCAACACGCTAACCTTCCATTGTACCTATATCCTTCATGTTCCAATCAACACACATCCCAAATAGCAATTCCAAAGAGCCTTGCACACTCTTGAACTTGCCTAGCTCAACGAGCCCCTTTTTTGGTACAAACAACCCTTCTATGTAGTCATCCTATGCAACGTCCAATTACTCCACTAAACTAGAATTCCAAACTCACCTTGCAACCATTCCATTACAATCCCAACTACTCCCCTTTGTTGGTTCAAGACCTCAATCTAACCTAGTCTTCTTTGCCCTCAACCTAGTTACTCTACTTCACTAGACTAGAATTGTGTTCTAGCACCCACTAGAAATACCTATCAAACATAATAAATTACTACATACAAAGAAAAAAACACATAAATTATATCTATATATTTGCTCAAGTGCTCAACCTATAGCACAATAAATTACGACAAACAAAATGAACACATAAATTGTAGCACTTTTTCTTAGTGTAGAAAGAGCAGCAAACAAAATAAAAAATAATTTATGATATTTGAAGTCCTTTTTTTAAATCCCATATATCCTTTAAAAACAATTGCTAGAAGTCATTATCCAATCCTTCTGAACACATAATCATCAGCCTCGCTTATCCTTTAGAAACAATCACTCGCAACCATATATCCAAAACCTGCTCCTAAACAAAGAATCATTAGACTGCTAATAATTTGCAGACAAGTCATAATATATAGATACCACTGTGTAAATTACCTGATTAAAAAATGACTCAAAACTGTTAAATGGTATACAGCTCGGTACCTTCCTACTCAAATCAATGATAGAATGTCTGGACCTACCTTGTCTGACGGGCTTCCCCTGTGCTTCCCCTAACAGAAAGGGGGAAGAAAACTAGTCTGATTTCCTCTTCTGAAATTGAAAAAACTGCATTACCAGTTATAAAAAATTGCTACCATATCAAGCGGTGTAACCTTCCAACATACCCTCCTCCTCTCTTGAAAATGAAGGCAAACACCTACCACATCACGTGGTAACCTTCCTAGTCAACACTTTCGGTTGATTAGAAAAGATTTAAAACCAGGAAAAAACCGCTTATGACTTTTGAATTAAAAAGCCCTTTAAACAGCCAAATCTAAAATGCCCTGGGATTTTAGAATGTGATAAGACTTATGAAACCTTGCTATTCCCCATCCCTCTGTGATTAATCTCCCACCACCATTATTATCCAAACAATAATATCCTTCCTTCACAGAATAATCAACGTTTCGGGTTAGCCTCACTATATATAGACTAATCCCCTTGCCCTTGGCCTTCTGGCAGATGGAACAAAATATATGGCCTCAAAGTTGTAGGCATGACTGACCTCTTATGAAACGGGTGGGCCTGAAGTAGAGATCTCATCCGAAGCATCATCAGTTTTACTTTTCATTACAAAATGAAGTGAACAAAGATCCTTAATTGAGGGCCTCCTAGACAGAATCCTTTATTGTTTCATTCCACAATACAAGTCACTACCCAATTATAATTAAATAACAAATACACACCAAAAGCTGACCATACACGTAAAATCCAAAGACAAACACTCTTTTCGTTATAATATAATCAACGGACTTCCTTGATTGAACATCATAAAACTTCTCATGGAATCCAAAAACGACTCTCCGATGTAACCCGCTCTAATTTAGGTTAAAATGTCATATGAAATTTGGGTAAGAGAGCAAATGAATATAATCTTCAAAGAAATAATCATATTAACATGTTTTGCAAAGAATTTAATTTTCGCAACTTTTCCACAAATGCACGACACCATCAAAATCAACCTTCATAAAAAACAATCTGATTTTACACTGACTGTCCAATGCAATCCACTGCTATTCAGGTTGATATAGGGTCTGAGAAATGATTATTCAATGAATAAAATCTTCAAATCACCCATGATATTAACAAAGCTTTAAAACATATCATTTCTCCAACATTCCTAAAAAAATTGATCACCATCAAAACCCACAACTCTAAAGAATCTGATTATACAACTTACCCACAAATTTGTGGCACCATCAAAATGCACAATTCTAAACAATCTGATTACAACTTACCCACAAATTTGTGACACCATCAAAACCCACTTTGCGTTCCCACAAAGTACAGAAACGTTTGGCTTTTCCACATAAGCCAGCCATCAGACAACAAAGACTGCAACTTAAATCTCTTCCAGTGACAGATAACTTTTAAGATTCTGATTTTTGCCAGATCAATTCTTGCTTCAAAAATCGTACCAAAAACTTAAGAGCCTGCAGTAAACGCTTAAAAGCTCATTTTCAGAAGCAGCAAACAAATGGGCAACTCTAAATCAATATAAAAACACTGTACGACAAAACTAAAATATCTTACATACCCCATGGAAGAAAGGGGAAAATTACTATTGTTGTCTGCAGCTCATGACACAAAAATGGCTCAAACCTTGCAAACAAATTGAGAACTGACAAGATTACTACTTATGGTATCCACAGTTCATGACACAATCTCAAGAGAGAAATGTTAACCACCTTCCAAAAAAGGATATTCACAAACAAGACTTATCATGTTCTGGTTTCCATTGTTGGAAAATATAATCCCAACTACATAACTTCCCTAGCTGGAACCAGTCATCTCAATGTCATCCGTATCAGCAATGGATCTCAGTCAATCTCAGCATTAAAAACAAAGATTTGAATGGATTTCATATTAATTTATCCAGCCTATTCACTGTTCCATCAGCAGGTTTCCCACACATTTTGGACAGTTTGAAACATAGTTCACAAACTCGGACTCGGAGAGTACTCGGCAAGCTTAAAAAAATTGAATCGGAGAGTACTGGGCAAAACTCGACACCTTAAAAAACACTTAAACTTTTAGAAAGAACATAATTTTTTGAAAAAATATAAACTTTATGCAAAATATAGCTACAAAATGAATCAAATGAGTTTGGGGGAACCACCCCCAGCTAGGTGCAAAAACAAAGCATTTTTTTAACGAGTGCTCGCGGGCTCAATGAGTACTTGCCGAGTATGTAAACCATGGTTTGAAGCAAGGTTGCAAAACGTGCGAATAACTCGTATGACGCACTAGTAATCGCGTTGCAGATGGAGGGGCGAGTTAATCGCAGTAATACTCGCAGCCTCGTAAAACTAAAAACGCGCAGTGAGTAAACAGTGAAAAAATGCGAAAAAATCAAGTAAAATGCGGTCAAAATAAATAAAAGTCATCTGAATTTTTTGCCCTAAGTTAAAGCGACTATAAGGCATTTAAAAAAATAAGACAAAGCGTTTCATTTTGTTTTTATTCTCCCACGCCGACGCACAGGAAAAAAACGACGCCACAAGAAATAAAACACTAGGGAATAGAGTCAAAGAAACACGAGGGCACGTTTTTATCACAGATTCACAAGTATTTACTTGTGTTTTAACCTTGCGAATTCATGTGCGAAAAATGAGGGCACGTTTTTATCACAGATTCACAAGTATTTACTTGTGTTTTAACCTTGCGAATTCATCTGCAAACTGCATTCACGTTTTTAACAAACAAAAAATTGATTTTTCATGAGTTCAACTTCCAGAAATTTTGTTAGTTTTATCTATTTTTTATGAATGCTAGTATATTAAAAATCAAACATTTTTATGAATATATTAAATTAAAGATAGTGAGATTTATGATTTATTTTATTTGCTAGGTTTTTTATTTTATTTTTTGAATGATAATATATTTTTATTTATTGATTTGTAAAAAATATTTGAAAAAAAATTAATATATTATGTAAGACTTAAAAGTATAAGTATTTACAAAATTGAAATTTTTTAATTTATTTTATTTTTAAAACCTATAATTTAATATATTAAGTTTAACTTATAATTAAAAGAAAATTAAAAAAATAAAAATTTAATTTACTTTATTTTTAAAATTTAAAATTTAAAATCATTGAAATATATTATATTGTATAAAAAAATTAATTTTAATAATATGTTTAAAATTGAATTCATTTATTTTTAAATTTTTAATAATATGTTTAAATTCTAGTTCATTTGGTTTTTTGCTAAGTTACTCGGTTCGCAGCATTATTTTTTGCGGTTTGTGTGTTTTGAAGGTCTTAAATTGGGCTTTGTCAGCATTATTTTTTGCCACTCTTAAAATCATGAAAATGAGGAGCGCCATGGAGTTTTGTATGGTTTCAAAAGCCTTAAATTGGTGCTAGCGACAGGGGCGTTGCCCCTCGACCCCGCCCTGTACCGCGACAAGGAGCGCGCTAGGGGCGCTGCCCCCGGACCCCGCGAGAGGTGCTGCCCCTCGACCCCCGCGATGGGCGCTGCCGCGAGGGTCGAGGCCCTCGACCCTGCTGGGGGCGTTGCCCCCAAACCCCCATGAGGGGCAGCGCCCCTCAACCCTGCTAGGGGTGTTGCCTCTAGACCCCCACAAGGGGCACTGCCCCTCGACCCCGCTTGGGGCATTGCCCCTAGACCCCCACAAGGGGCACTGCCCCTCAACCCCATTGGACACATTGCCCTCAAACTCCCATTGAATTTAGTTGATTTTCTAGGTACTCTCCAAGTCCAAGTTTCCATAGTTTTCCTACAAGTCTTCATCTATAATATCAACATCAACGCATTCCACATGAGGATGCTCTTTTGTACCCAATTTGCTTTCAAATCAATCAAATACAACTATCAATTGGCATTTAATATTTATCTTTGGCATTTGGCATTGATCAATGATCAAGTATCATACTATGAAATGATTTAATTTTAATATGCTTAAGTTTTAATAAATATTTTTCAAATTATTTATTCCTTTTATTGAAAGGAAAACAACATTATTAAAATTAAAAATTACATGTAAAATTTTTAAACATATGAATATGAATTTGATAATCATTCAAGTTTACCTGAATTTTAAGCATAATGATTAAAAATTTAAATCATGATTAAATTTTTAATATACAAACTCACCAAAATTATAAGAGTTGTCCCTTGTAGAATGATGTTGAAAGCGTCAGAGCACACACTTGTATGCAAATTTGTGTTCAATTATCAATTAGTTTCATTTCAAAATCAACTGTTGCATGTTGATTCATTTAACTTCACTTTTTATCTCTTAATGTTTATCTTGTCTCTCTTTTGCTAGGTATCTTGCTAAAAGAATATGGCTTCTACAAGTAAAAAGAGTGGTGGCAAAACAAGAGATCCTTGCTGGAAACATGGAACACCAGATGCAATGCAAGGAGAGGTGATTTGCAACCATTGCACTGAGTCTTATTTTGGTGGCATAAATCGGCTGAAATACCACTTGGCACGAATCCCTTGTCGAGATGTTACACCATGTACAAAGGCACCCGAAGAGGTTGAGATGGAGGCCAAAGCACTCCTTGCAGCATTTGACCAAAGGAAAGAAAGTAAAAAGAGAGCAACAGAGGCGATGGCAGCCCCATATGCAGATTTCAGTTCTACAGGGTCACAGAGGACTATGGGAGGCTCATCTTCTCTTGGGCCACGGATACGAGGATTGGGAAGTGGAAGTGTGGGCAACCTCAGTTCTAGTTTTTTTGTTTTACTATTTATGTTAATGTTTAAGTTTATTAAATCCTTACTAAGTTATAAATGACAATTGTTATCCTTGCAGATTTGTGGTGGGAAGATTATGGTGCCACAACGCCTAATCTTCGAAAGGTTGCCATTTGTATTTTATCTCAGCCTTGTAGTGCATCTGGTTGTGAGCGCAACTGGAGTGTCTTTGAGGCCATTCACATGAAGAAGCGCAATCGGTTGACTCAAAAGCGCTTGAATGACCTTGTCTACGTTCGGTACAACCTTCGGTTGCATGAAAAGAAGGTACAAGGGTTGAGTTCACATGAAGCACTTGACCTTGATGACATTGATCCATTCGCAGATTGGATTGTTGAGCCTGATGAGGTCAATGTGGAACCATGGATAAGTGATGATGAGTTCGTTGAGATGGAGAGGGAGGTGGAGGCAGCTGAATGGGAAGCAGAGGTGGCAGCATATGAGGAGGAAGTAGGCGAGCTTGGTCGGTCAACAGAAGGTTCTTCACACACACAGCTTGATCTTATCCCTATGGATGAGGCACCTGTCGACGCACCTGTTGAGGCACCTATTGAGAACACTACAACTATACCATCTACATCAGCACCACCCACACAACAACAACAAAAGTTTTTTGAGTTTTAGTCGGAGAAGAAATTTAGGATAGATAATTTTTATTGATATTGAAACTTGAAGTTGATATGTATTAAGAAGTCGAACTTGTTTTTTGGTCTATGATACATTGATGATTGATATGCATTAAGGTTTTAAACTCTAATTTTGATTTATATATGATGAAATGAAAATCAGTTGATACATTGATGATTGATATGTATTAAGGTTTTAAACTCTAATTTTGATTTATATATGATGAAATCAATTGATATATTGATGATTGATATGCATTAGACTCTAATTTTAATTTATATATGATGAAATCAGTAATATGTTCTAAAAATTCAATTTATATGTGTGTTTTTAAAGAATATTTTAAAAAATTATGTATTTTCAAATGTTCGATAAATTTGCCGAGTTATTGTCGAGTTTTTCCTTGGGTTATTGCCGACTCCCGAGTTTTTAAATTTTTTGGAACTGCCGAGTTATTGCCGAGTCCGAGTTTTTCAACTATGGTTTGAAGTACAATATTTTGTCTATTCTCTCCTCAATTGATGGTTAGTTTTCTATATAGATTGTATAAGTCTTATTTTGTATGCACTCTCAAATGATTCCCAGTTCTGTAGAGCTG
This sequence comes from Sequoiadendron giganteum, assembly GCA_007115665.2. Taxonomy (NCBI): domain Eukaryota; kingdom Viridiplantae; phylum Streptophyta; class Pinopsida; order Cupressales; family Cupressaceae; genus Sequoiadendron; species Sequoiadendron giganteum. The sequence goes on from CM021100.1 coordinate 425,665,641, forward strand.
TAAGGACTGAGTATGTAATGGTGTTAGTGTCTATGAATCTCAATCTATAAAAGAGTTATAAGAGTTGTAGCAGATAAAATGTAATGGTGTTCTGTATGACAGAAGTAACAAAAGAATGTTAATGGTTGCATTTGTATGAAAGAGCCAAAGCTCAATCAACCTCTGTAATATTTAGTTTTGATTAATATAATTTTCATCTCTATGTTTCTTTCATTTTCTTCTCCACCTTCCATCCTTCAAATCGATATCAAAGCATCCTTCAAATTAGTATCAGAGCAGGTTCGAGAAGGTTATCTAGGTTTGAAAATTTGTAGAACCAAGAGTTTGTGGGAGGTTGAAGAGCCAGTTAGACCACTAAAGAAAGAAGAGATCCAGCCGTAACAGAAGACAAAGATGTTATTAGAAAAGAATTGAAGAAGATCCTAAAGAGATCGGTAGCAGCAAAAAGACCCGAGGGAGTGTTGCAGTTTGAAGACAAAGATGCCGACAAAGAGAGGCATAGAAAATTGTTCAAAGCTAGCCACTGTAAGGAAGATTACAAATCAGTGAAGATAGTTTGCAATGTTACATTGGTGGTTGTCGTTGCACAAAAAGATCGACCCGTTAATGCCCGATACAACCACCAGATTTATACAAGATCCACAAGAGGCAGTTAAGCCATGTCACGAACCCAAGTGTCCCACTACACAGAGGTGACCAAGGGGCACACCATCTTGCCCGATACAACCGCCAAATTTATACAAGATCCACAGGAGGCGGTTAAGCCATGTCACAAACCCAAGTGTTGTGTTGATTCCAAGGGACACCATCTTGCAACAATCCCCCCCCCAACGCAAGCGAGGGGTTCAAACCTATGATCTCGATTTTGATACCAATTGTTACATTGGTGGTTGTCGTTGCACCAAAGATCGGCCTGCTAACGCCCAAAACAACCACCAAATTTATACAAGATCCATAGGAGGTGGTTAAGCCATGTCACGAACCCAAGCATCATACTGCACAGAGGAGACCAAGGGACACACCATCTTGCAACACGCAGTCCAGCCAAGAAACGAAGTCGCTGTAGTTGTGTTTGCAGAAGCCATTGTTTAGCAAGGAAGTCGTCAAAGTACAGAGGATCATATAGGTAGAGTAACCCGATAAAGCTGTGAGGCAAGGGGCTTCAAAAGAAAGTGAAGCACTGCTATAGCGTTGCTGTTGTTTTTTTAAATCGCCAAGGAGGAACCACCATAGTATCACCGCCCGTGAAAGAGAACACGAAAAGAGAGGGAGAAAGATCGATTGCTGTAGAAAGGGCTGTGGAAGGTGCAAAGGAAAGAAATTGCCATCCAAATGAAACGTGAGTTCTGGTCAAGGAGTTGCTGCCACTTGAAAAATCTGACGAAGCTCGAAGAAATCAAAGGAGATTTGCTGAGAAGAAGTCACTGCCAGAAGGGTTTGCAGATTGTGGATAAATAAAAGAAGATAAAGCTAAAAAAAATTAAGGAAGAAATCACCAAAGTACTGTCGTAGCTGTTGGAGGAAAGAAGATTGGTAGATCACCAGAATTCATGAAAGTGAAGAAAGGTGACCGTGTTGTTTCAAGAAAGCCGCAAGTGCTTTGCCAAAAGAGAAGAAATTGTTCAGTGTGTATGCCGCTGCCAAGCATATGAGTCCACATCTGAGAAAAGATTGATGATTGGTGGATGCCATGCAAAAGGACATTGTAGCAAACAAAGCTGCAGGAATTTAAGCCGTTGATTTGATAGTAATGCCACCAATCAAATGTAGATTGCAGCAGTTGCAAAATCATTTGAAATAACATAGCATTTGAAAGAGGTTATTGGAAGATCGATTGCTCCAACAACGACAAACTGCCCAGTTGCTGCAAAGGAGTTTGCAGCCATCAAAGGTAAGTCAAATCACTATTTTTTTCCCAAAGTTGTATTCAAAAAGTGGAAGAAAGGAGGCTGTCCTTGCTGGTCAAAGCAAACATTTGGAGACCAGACTCCCGTAGAAGAAGGAAAAGGTCTGAAGCTGCCCCCGAGACAGAAAAAGAGATTGCAGCTGAAAGCAAGATTGGAGCATCAATTGAAGGTAAGGATTGCTAGCTTTTGTCAAGCCGAAGCTGAAGAGAAGGAAAGGCCCAGCAGATAGAAGTTGCCATAGTTTAAAGTCCGTAGGAAGAAAAGACCGGCCATGCAAAAAGAGATTGCCACAAATGATCACGCAAGGGTTTGGAACTGCTGTAGCAGTTGAAAGAAGCCGCAAAAGACCAATTTTCAGTTGTTAGAAATGAGAGCCAAGGAGGAACTACCTAAAAGGATCACAATTAGAGGAGGTCAAAGATCAGAAGATCGCTAATTTTTCAAGATAGAGTTGTCGCTATTTAAGAGGATCACTTAGTAGGTTGGGCACCGTTTGATAAGATCATGGAATACAAGAAGTTAGCCACAGTATTGTAGGAGGTAACTGTTGTCAAAGGTATTCAAATCAGTTATATTTGCTTAAGTCACAGTTGCAGCTGTTAAAGGCACCACTGTTCAGTAGGAGGTACACAGCCATAGTTATTTGTTATTTACAGGAGGTCATTTGAAGAGGAGGCATGTGAAGCTGCCAAATAAGGGAAATTGCAAGAAGATAGAACAATGGCTCGAATGACTGCCGTAGCAGTTTAAGGAAGGCACCACTGTTGAGGATCTTAAGATTCTAGATGTTGAAGCATCGATGAAAGAAATTCGTAGTTGTGATTAAGGTGGAGTGTTGGGAAATATAATCCCAACTTCATCATTAAGTTCCCCAGCTGGAACCAGTCATCTCAATGTCCTCCATATCAGCAATGAATCTCAGTCAATCTCAACATTAAAGACAAATATTCAAATGGATTTCATATTAATTCCTCCAGCCTATTTGTTGTTCCATCAGCAGGTTTCCCACACTTTACAGGCAGTTTGAAAGTACAATATTTTATGTTTGTTCTCTCTCCTCAGTTGATGGTTAGTTTTCTATATATATTGTATAAGTCTAATTTTGTATGCACTCTCAAATGAGTCCAGCTCTGCAGAGCTGTAAGGAGTATGTAACGGTGTTGGTGTCTATGAAAGAGCTCAAGCTCAATCTGTAAAAGAGTTTTAAGAGTTGTAGCAGATAAAATGTAATGGTGTTCTGTATGACAGAAGTTTTGAGAAGCTGTAGGTAACAAAAGAATGTTAATGGTTGCATTTGTATGGAAGAGCCGAAGCTCAGTCAGTCTGTAATATTTAATTTTGATTAATATAATTTTCATTTCTCTGTTTCTTTCATTTTCTTCTCCACCTTCCATCATTCAAATTGGTATCAGAGCATCCTTCATCCATTGATGGGGTATTGCCACATCTACAAACAGCAGACAATCATTTCCAGACAAAAACAGACAAATTAACCAAAAACAAGCTTATAGCATTTACATATTCGGCAACAACTGATGGTCACATTGAATATTTAAGTGACAAAATCTAAGCTTGATTAAATATTACAGTCTTCTTGATTCCTCGGCCTCTAACTAGTGTCCAAGGTTTCTAATCTCCACTGCCACAGGCTTCACAGCACAAATAAGGCCTCCATAATCATACTCTGCTTCCTAACTGGAAAGAGGATAGAAATGTATGCAAGAACACTGTAAAAAAACACTCAAAATGGCATTGTTGCCCGTCTTGTTCATTCTTCAGCCTCTGATTTCCACTGCCACAGGCTTCACAGCACAAATAAGGCCTCCATAATCATACTCTGCTTCCTAACTAGAAAGAGGATAGAAATGTATGCAAGAACACTGTAAAAAAACACTCAAAATGGCATTGTTGCCCGTATTGTTCATTCTTCATCCTCTGATGATTGATTATTGATTATACAGCCTCTAATTTCCACTGCTATAGGCTTCAGAGCTCAAAAATATCCTACATAACTATAATCTGCCTCTTACTAAAAATAGAAAATACGTTATAAAACCACTGCAGTAAAAACCACCTAAAACAGATTGAGTCCTAAGTTTATCTAGGAACAAATAATCCTAATGGGTTGTCCATGACGAATGGCCTTTTCAATGAAAAGTCATCTGGCAAGAGCTTGCTAAGCCAAAAGATGAAATCTTCCAAATCACTTTTAAAATATCATTAAAAACTTAACAACTTCCCCAGCAACATTATCTGTGCAAGAAAATATAGATCGTTTTCATAATCGTACCACGAGAATGGAAAGAAATGGAGCTTAAATTAAACCCTCAACGGAAATCCTTATGTACCTGACTTTTATCAGTTTATGTATTATTCAAGAAAAATTACTACCAAAGAGTATTTACATCTTGATCCTTCCCCTTTCACTATTGACAGTAAACTTTACAAAATGATCTTCTAACGCTAACCATTTCAATCTAAACAGTCAAGTTACAAGTATTACAGCAACTGGCAATAACCTGTTTAAATTTTACTCCGCTACTTTCCTTTGATTCCACAAAATATAGATCCAAACCCTTTAAATAGGTGTAAACAAGGTGATCATGTTTGTTGATACACAATTGCCTCACTTCATCACCCTAACCCTTCATAGTAACCTCATAATTTAGAATGTTGCAGCCAGACCAATCAAATACTCAAATAAAACATCATCAATTGTAACACAAAATAAACTCGGAACTCTGATTTTTCCCTAGAAATCTAATTGTTTAGAGTACATAAACTATATGGAGAGACCACTTAAATGCATTTAAAAACAATCGTTGCAAATGGAACAAAAATACTAATATCCACAAATCCTTTTAAACCAAATGGCACTAGACTGGAAGAATCAATCCCATGTCTGCATTTTATTCCTCTCCAATAAGTCCAACTCACCGTCTGTGTCGAGAAAAATCGCTGTTTAAACTAAATCGTGGATAAGATCACCAAAATAAAATACAATTGACGAGATAGGAAAACTACATTCAGACTAGAAACATGTAAAATTTTGACATCCTACTCCCGAACTTTGTCAGAGCTTAGAACCTGGTACTAACATGCAATACTTACAATGTAAACATGAGAAAAAAATCCAGACACACTTTTGAGTTTTGACCTTCCATTAGGTCTGAATTTTATGACAGTTTGATTATTTAACTGCCTTTGAGTTCATGTTTTATGAAAAATATAAATTGTCAAAATAATTAGGGTTCCGTTAAAGTCTCATGGAAAGGCAATATAAACCTGCATTTAGATGTTCTAAGTTGTAACAACAAACCACCCATTAAGAACTACATATCATTAAGATGTAGTATAAACTGCCTAAAGAAAATTATAGACATAATTTATTTCTAGCCATACAGATTACCTTGCAACAAAGCCACATTATTCCAATAAACACAATGGACAAATTATTTAACTCGGCTAGTTTGGAAGCAAAGTTGTGAATGTAGATTCAGATATAGAAATCGAGATGCTATTGTTACAAAGTACAAGAAAAAAATTGGATGGCACAATGAAGGGAGAATAAAAATTATTTATACCTGGATGCAGTATGTGGGTGTAGTAGAGGAGTAAAAATGAGAGAATTACTAAAGGATTTTCTCATAGTGATAATTTGTGCAGCAAACAATGCAACTAAAGAGAAATCAAGGTCACAAAGACAATAAATCTTATAAATCATACTTAGGTGTCAACTAATCCAAGTGATCCCATGTGCATTATAAAGTTTGCTAAGGAGTTAATTTTTTAACTGCCAAATTAGATTTTGCTTCAATAGTGCCAGTTTCATGCAAAGGAACAAGGATAAATACAAATACTTATTATCTTATACCATATATACAAGAAACAAGTGCGAGTCAGGTAAAAAGGAATTTAGTATGAGTGGAAGCAATTTTCAAATAGCACAGAGAGCTAATATTTGTATATTTACGTAAGATTTGAATGCATACACAAGATTGGTTACAAGGAGTAAAAGAAAAAAAAACTGAAGCAAAATTTAACTTCATACATTAAAAAATAGTTGTATAGTTACAAGTTATAGTCCAACAGCAACCCTTCTCAACTCTCTCTCTATAATTGTAAATTTATGTAAGTACTAAGAATATATAAGAATTAATAAGTAGAATAGAAAATAACAATATTTACTTTATAGCAAAAATCTTAAATTTAATATTACAATTGAAATAAAGTTTCTAAATTGATATTGAAAATATATTCAAAATCATCTTTATAAAAACACTCTAAAAGAGAATCATTTATACTCTTCTTTGAAAATATTCCAAATTAATATGTACGTCTCTAACAAATATTATAAAGATATCAAAATTTTAAAAATGGCAAAAATGTGGAAAACTCGCAAAATGATCAGAAGTACTCAATAAGGTGAAATTTGACAGGTTGGCATGGACATCATTGTTGCAGACAACTCTTCTAAGAAGGTGGTGTGCGAGGTAGATAAAGGGTTGTACAAGGATGTATTTGCAAGGGAGAAGATCTTCCTCCCCCAAGGAAAAGAGCAATGGGCAAGATATGGATGAACCTATGGAGAACAATGAGGAGCTGGGAATTCTTTTTGAAGGCTTGGCCGTGGTGAAAAATAAGGAAAAGATGGCAATGGGTTTAATGGAAAAGAGTTGCAAGATCTCAATTTTAAAAGTAAATGTGGAGGTCGACTCAAAGATCCCCATCCTCGACTTCAATATACCTAAGAAACACTTGAATTGAATACATGACCTTTATTGCAAATTTCATTGGAATTTGGCCTCAATCAAGATAATCAGATCTTGATACAAAAACTCACAAACAGTCTAATCTAGAAACAACAACAATAAGAATAATGGATTGTGGAAATTTGACATCATTAATAATCAAATCTTGGATCATACAAAAAATGGTTGTTCTACCCTTCCCCAAAGATGTGTTTGTTGCCTTTAAGGTTTATTCAATTCAGTTCTCATTTAGAACAAGATAGGGATAGAATTTTGCAAGGGGGGCCTTGGTTTATGGGGAGCTCCAAGTTGTACATTCAAGCACAGTCTATGGGATTCAACCTATGTTCCACAATGTTTCAAGGACGGGGACGGGGGGACGTGTTTCTGGAACGTTTTCTAGGGGGGCATTTTTACGGGACAATAGGGGACGACAATATACAAAATATATATATATATATATGAATTTTTCAAAATTTATTGATATATTATAGAGAGAGAGGGAAAGAGAGAGATGTCAATAATTGATAACAACAATATATAAATCGTGACAGCAGTAGTATAACAGTATAATAAATGTCACTAAAGCATTATAAAATTTATAACAGCATTCTCAAACATCAATAAAACCATGGTCTACCAATATCCAAATGTTTCAAACATGTATCCAGAAGTCTCAAAGTTGAAACATGAAAATCAAAATAGTATTTCAGGCAGTGGGACTACATTTTGATGAAGCACTTGGAACTGAAGTGTACTAATTTTTTGTGTACCCTTCATCAATACAGCTAAGTCAAACAAACTGCTGCATTCTACAAACTGTTAGAAATTGATTACCTGCTTCATCAAGGCCAACTAGTTCAACTTTACACCTTCACTTTGCAAATACTTATAAGACTATCAGTAATCTCTTTGTGTCTTCCAGCAAAGATTGCAATCCATCAAACCACATTGTGTTATGCAGAGCAGGATTAAAGCATAGAAAGCCATTTCTCCCTTACATGGGTTTTTAATGAGAAATACAACTTGACCAGATTATCTTGCAGTATACATTTAAAGCTTCAACTCTAAAAAAGAGGAAAGGAAATTGAGATGGAATCTACATGGGGTTCCCCAAGTCAACAAACATTGCTTCAGCTCCTGTTATGTGCAGTATTCGCCCTCCATCAAGTCTTCTTGAATTAAAAAATGAGATACAACACTGTTGTCATATATAAGAAACTAATTCAACAGTTAATTGATTATGAAAATCTTTAAATGAATTTTTAATGGTTTTTTTAATGCAAAAAGCTCCTTGTCTACGGGGGACGGCTAGCCGTCCCTGGTACAACAAGGGATGTTTCCAACGTCCCCCAATTGTATCGGGGACAGGGAGCCATCCTCAAATAGGCAAGGACATTTCCTACTATTTCTTGCTCTCTGGCCTATTTTGGGGACGGCAAGGGGATGTCCCCTTTGTGCCCCCCGTCCCAGGGACGGTTGGGGATGAGGACAGTGAATTTTGGGGTAGGGGACACGTCCCCATGTAACACAAGATTCAACCCCTCCAAGAAGTTGATTAAAGAGGTACCTTGGATCATAATGTATAAGCCGCCTTATGAAATTTAGTCTAAGGAGGTTTTTGAGGCTATTGGCAATGAGTTGGGTATATTTGTTTACAGCTCTTTGGCCATAAAGGGTAGACAACTTGCAACATATGCCAAAATTTGTGTTTTGATTTGAACTAAGCAAACCAATCAAACAAGTGATAAAACTCAAGCCTATTTTGGGGGAATAGACTCAAGAATTAGATTACCAATGCCTCCCTATTAGGTGTTTCATGTTCTAAAAGATTGGTCACATGGCTAAGCATTGCTAGAAGATCAAAAGCAAAGAGGGCTGGCCAAGAGAAGGATGAGAAGAGGGGATTTTGGAAAGATAGTGGACTTGGTATTAAATTGGAGGTTGGCCCTCCCTTCAAAGGAAAAGACTATACAATGTGGAAAAATCAATGCAACTATATAATGACGAGGAATTGTGTGACTTAGCCGAGTTGGAGAAAGACATCAAGAATCCTTGTAGATTCAACAAAGATAAAGGAGGAAAGTAACAAAAGAGAGTGGTAAGGATCCTTCGGACGATAGAGATAATGGCTTGGATTGGAGTATTGCCACTTGTCAAGGGAGAATGAACGAGGGTCCATTGTCCCAATTCCCTAGGGGTAGAAAATTTGATATTAGCAAGCCTAAGAAAAAACCATTGGAAGATGCGGAAAATGTAACAGAAATTTCAATGAAAAAGTTCGGCAAGAATGGAAGCAAGCACCTCATGCTTTCAAAAAATCATGACGATGATAGGCTAGAATGTTCAAGGAATTGGGTGACTTAGCCGAGTTGGAGAAAGACATCAAGAATCCTTGTAGATTCAACAAAGATAAAGGAGGAAAGTAACAAAAGAGAGTGATAAGGATCCTTTGGAAGATAGAGATAATGGCTTGGATTGGAGTATTGCCACTAATCAAGGGAGAATGAACGAGGGTCCATTGTCCCAATTCCCTAGGGGTAGAAAATTTGATATTAGCAAGCCTAAGAAAAAACCATTGGAAGATGCGGAAAATGTAACAGAAATTTCAATGAAAAAGTTCGGCAAGAATGGAAGCAAGCACCTCATGCTTTCAAAAAATCATGACGATGATAGTCTAGAATGTTCAAGGGATAAATACCCCCAAAAAAGGCCACCTTCCTAAGGAACTACTAAAATTTGAGGCTTCAGATGTTGTTTTGCTTTAGGAAACCCAAAGGCCACCTTCCAAAGGAGCTAATAAAATTAAAGGCTCCAGATGTTGTTTTGCTTTAGGAAACCCAAGTTTAGGGTTCTTTTTTGGAAGACATTTTGAAAAGAATTTGGAAAAGGGGGATGGGGGTAATGGTGTACATAGTAGGTACTAGGATGATTCCAATGTAGTGGGGAACCTTTTGTCCAATTCCCAAAATTACATGAATGTAGTGATGAGGGACTTTTTGTCCAATTCCCAATCTAATTTCTCTTGGATAGTGTCCAATGTCTACAAGCACAATCCTAAACTAGAAAGACAAAGGCTATGAAATGGAATTTATTTAGGGTGCAACTAGTTGATTCAAGACAATTTTGATGCCATTCTTGGTCCAAAAGATAAGATGGGTGGTTCTAGGATGCCTACAATGGGCTCTCCCTCCTTCAAATACTTTTGCAAGAATCTCACTTTAGTCAGCATTCAACCAAAGAATGGTTGGTTCACTTGAGCAATAGACGAACTAAGGAAGATTGCATTTTGAGTCATTTAGATAGATTTATGGTCAACTCTGAATATGTTGGATCAAATTGCTTTTGAAACTAGAGTTATTCATTTCAATAGCTCAAACCATTAGTTTATTGAGGTGGTATGGAACAAGGAAAAGAAAGTCTAAGGCTGCCCTTTCAAAATGGATTTTTCTAGTTTTAAAAGAGGACTCTATTAAAGCCCTAAGAAGTTTATGGGTAGTGGAAGTAAAAGGTTGTTGCAGATTAAGACTTCAAAAAAGCTAAGTGAGCTTAAAAGAACAACAAGGGAATGGAATAAGGTGGCAAGGAACATTTTCTCAAAAAAATTGCAAGTGGGAGCAAGGCTACAAGAGGTAGAGAAAATAATTGTGTGAAATGATTTGACTTATAAGAATAACTCTTAGTTTAATAAGTGTGTGATTGACCTCAACACTATTCTTAGGATGAAAGAAATTTTTTGGCAACAAAAATCAAGAGTGAATTGGCTAACAGCTAGAGACTAAATACTAAATTTTCCACCTTTCAACCAACACAAGGAGACAACAAAATAGGATTAGTAGTATCCAAGTCCCCTTCGATTCGATAAATGATATGGAGGCCATCAAAGGCTTAGGTCTTGATTTCTTTCAAGATCTTCTAGCTTCTCCTCCTAATGACTCGGACGCCCAAGAATTGAACTGATATTGAGAAATATCCCTCCATGGGTGCCTGAAAATAAAAATGTGAAGTTAATGAAACCTTTCATGCTCAAAGAGATTCAGCCTACAACCTTTTCCTTGGGTGGTAGGAAAGCCCCTAGGTCAAATGGTGTTTAGGCTAGGTTTTTTCACAAGTTTTGGGACATTGTAGGGGCAAATGTTTGGGCTGCAACTAAAAAATGCAAGTGTTAGAATTTAATTTTGAAGGGAATTCAACCTTTGTTGCTTTCATCCCAACATGCAAGAACCATAGATTTTTCAATGAAGTCCGACCAATTCATTATGTAACACAATCTACAAAATTGTCACCAAGGCTATGGCTCTCCGACTAAAGTTTTTCTTAGATGGAATCATCTCAAACGAGCAAAAGCGGGTTCTAAAAAGGTCAACAAATTTTAGACAAAATTGTAATTGCTCGTGAAACCTTTCATTCTCTCAAATGTAAGAAAGAAGGAACGGTTTCAAAGCTTGATACCAATATGGCATATGATGGGGTTTCATGGGATCTTTCGGATCAAGTTATGTGTAGATTTAACTTTTGTAGTGACTAGTGTAATTGGGTCTATAGTTGCATCTACACTACCTCCTTTTCAATTTTGATTAATAGGTGTTCCACCGATTTCTTCCAAGCCAAGTGTAATGTCCTCCTTTTCGGCGTGATCTTGTTTGATGGTGATTAGCCTATTACTCAGACTCTCGTAGGCTAACAGGATCTGGTTAGAGGGTCAGTAGCCATTTTGGTGGGTTTATCTTTCTCACCCCCTTCAGCGTCAGTATGGGATTCAGTACGAGCGTTTGAAGTTCAGTGTTCACCAGCTTTTGACAGCACGAAAAGATACTGAGTTTGGAGGAAGTTATGAAATATTTTGTGGTTAATATTTAACTTAAATGGATTATTATTATGAAGTCAAATTGACTTTATAAAGTTAAAACCACTTAAATATATTATAAAGTAATGAAGTATTACTTTATAAAAATGATAAAGTGATTTTAAATCACTTAAAGTACATAAAGTGCGCCCAAGTATTAAAATGAAACTATTGAGAGGGTGATTTAAATATTTTATAGACTCAAAGTGGTGTCACGCCACTTTCTTGAAATGCATGCCTCTTGAGGATATAAGGCATTTTTGATAAATCAAACTCACTCATGATTATTTGACTTTGCCATTTTGGTTTTCTCTTGTGCTATTCTTGAGACAAGGGTTTGAGCATTTCTTCCATTGGAGAGTGAGTTCTTCTTCAGTGTTGAGCATTTTTGAGACTATGAGAGACCAGTCAAATTGGTGCATCTGTGAGGGCTTCATTCAAAGGTTCTATTGAGAGCTTAAATCAAAGTTTTTGTTGAGTTGTTTACCAGCTACAATAAGAAAGAGGGTTTCTACACCAGAGACATCTTATTCATCTATTATGTAGCTTTCAGCATTTGTTCTTCAACTTCTTTACTTGGCCGTACCATTTGCCTTGGGAAATGTGTTATTCTAAAGGCTAGGCATGTGAAGTAGCTTGCAAAAACACTGGCTTCAAACAGTTTTCCATTCTTGGCATCCCTCCTTCACATCTGTTTGTATCCAATTTTTGTAGGGGAGAAGTCAGATCTATAGCTCTGGCATCCAATTCTATCAGTTTCACCATTCTTGGCTGGCAATTGGAATTATTTTCTTATTTAAATAATCTGGAGCATTTTAGGTATGTTTGTGATTTGTATTTTCATTGTTTCAGTTATTAAATACCTTCTGCACTTCCATTTTGCAAGTTTTAACTCAGATTTGAGTTTTGTGAGCATTTATATGTTGTGCGCCCCTTCTCTTCTATCTAGAAATCTTCTCTAAAAAACAAAAAAACACAAAAAGATAAACAAAAATTCAGGGGTTTGAATTAAGAGCGAGCAGGGCTCATCACAGTGGTATCAGAGCTTTCTAATCCTGCCATTTTGAGGGTTAATAGATTCTATGCGGCCACATCAAAACAGGTTTGACAGGCACTACTCACGCAGGGGTCCTAGAATTCAGAGAAGTACTTTTGAATCTTTCCAAGCATTTCCGTTTGACGAACAGGAAGAAGAATTGGACTTTGATAATATGGCTGATAGGAATGATGATGGTCGTCTTAATGACGAAGACAAAGAGGCCAGAGATGTACTAAGAGGCCTTGTTGCAGGTCAAGAATAGGTGGTGAACATCCTCCAGCAGCTAAGTACCAACGTCTAGAATTTGAGTATTCATAGAAGGCCGAACCGGGATCCAGATCAGGAAGGTAGTGTACATGGAAATAGATAGAGGACAGTTACTCCAGCACGCACCTATGACAGGCCTACTCGGCCAACATTAATCAGAAATGATCCTGTTGAAGAGAATGTGGTAAGGTGATGTGAATTTTGCAGATAACATCATGACACGACATGATGAGTGGGATGCTTTGCCCCAAAGAGTTAAGGATAACCTTAACTTCGACATATTTTTGAGCCAAAAAAGAGAGCATGGCAGGAACAGGACAGATAGGAGGCCTGAAAACAAGTATAATGATCTAAGGTAATCTACCAACAAACTTACCTTAACTAATTTTGATGGCAATGGAAAAGTCAGAGCTCGAGCCTGGGTGAGAAAACTAGACACCTTTTTGACACTAAGTCCAATGGCAGAAGAGGATGCCATAAGATTTGCATACTTCACTTGGATAGCGTGGCACATGACTGGTGGCACCATGGCATGGTCACACTCCATCATGATAGGATCACTTCTTACTAGGAATTCACTGACAAATTGGTTGAGAGGTTTGACAGTCATGATCCAAAACTTTACTTCAGAGACCTTGCTCAGTTGAAGCAATTGGGTAGCTTGGAGTCTTATATTGGAGTTTCAAAAGCTCTCGGTCATGGTTACCACAATCTATTTGTAGAAGGTCTCCATGAGCCAATGAAAGGTTGGATCAAGGCATTCAATCCACCTACCTTGCATGAGGCTATGAGAAAAGCTCGTAGCATGGAACTTACAACCTCACGTGGTAAGTTCACTTCAAATGTAGAAGCATCTTCATCCTATAGTGATAGCAAATTAGAATCTAAGAATTCAGAAAATGTTGATGATAAAAGGAAGTTTGCACCTCCTTTGGATCGAGAGACAATCAATGATTTACGTAGGAAGAAGCTTTGCTTTTATTGCAAGGGCTCGTATGATATTACTCATGACTGTCCCCTCAAGCCTAACGGTCAAAATAGACAAATGGAGTGGTTTTATGAGGGTGATGACATTGCTGATTTAACGGACCAGCAAGCTAGTATGGCGGATGGGAGCATGCATTCTATTATTCTCATCAACGAGCAAAGTGAAAAGATAGAACATGAAATTTTAGAGGAGGATTATGATTCTGCTTCTTTTTCCAAGGGGACAAGGGTGGTTGATTGGGATCAGTTTAGTTATGAGGCTCAGTTTGTAAACAATCCTCTTTTTGAGGCAGATTTTACATTGTCTCGTGATAATCCGCTCTTTGAGGTGGATGATGATTCTACTCTTGACCCTGATTTAGGGGTGAGCATTGATCGTAGTATCGAGAATTCCATCAATGCATCGAGATTTCAGACAGGGCTCGTTGAGGAGTTACATAAGGTGTACATTGTTAGGAGTATTCACAGTGTTACTTTCAATCTTCATGTACATGATCCGTTTTGGATCCACAGTTACGGTATGCACATGTTAGACATGTTGGAGGATAGCATATCTCGTGCAGTTGTAGGGAGTAGGTGTTGTCAGCGGTTTGACCTGTTTTCTTGTGAGTTCCTCTCTCCTATGATAGATGGAGTTGAGATTGATAGAGTACAACATGGTGATCCGACTGATCAGATATGGGAGTTATAGGGGACAATTAATGATAGTAGGGACATTACACAACACTATCCTTGGGATCTTGGTAGAATGGTGTATTCGTTGTTGTTGAGATTGCTTGAGGACAAGAAATTTCAGGGAGGGTAGACTGTAATGTCCCCCTTTTCGGCGTGATCTTGTTTGATGGTGGTTAGCCTATTACTCAGACTCTCGTAGGCTAATAGGATCTGGTTAGAGGGTCAGTAGCCATTTTGGTGGGTTTGTCTTTCTCACCCCCTTCATCTTTAGTATGCGATTCAGTACGAGCATTTGAAGTTCAGTGTTCACCAGCTTCTGATGGCACGAAAAGATTCAGAGTTTGGAAGAAGTCATGAAATATTTTGTGGTTAAGTTAAATATTAAAATATTAATGGATTATTATTATAAAGTCAAATTGACTTTATAAAGTTAAAACCACTTAAATATATTTTAAAATGATAAAGTGATTTTAAATCACTTAAAGTACATAAAGTGCAACCAAGTATTAAAATGAAACTATTGAGAGGTGATTTAAATATTTTCTAGACTCAAAGTGGCGTCACTTTCTTGAAATGTGTGCCTCTTGAGGATATAAGACATTTTTGGTAAATCAAACTCATTCATGAGTATTTGACTTTGCCATTTTGGTTTTCTCCTGTGCTATTCTCTGAGACAAGGGTTTGAGCATTTCTTCCATTGGAGAGCAAGTTCTTCTTCAGTGTTGAACATTTTTTAGACTGTGAGAGACCAGTCGAATTGATGCATCCATGAGGGCTTCATTCAGAGGTTCTATTAAGCTTAAATCAAAGTTTTTGTTGAGTTGTTTATCAGTTACAATAAGGAAGAGGGTTTCTACACCAGAAACATCTTCTTCATCTATTCTGTAGCTTTCAGCATTTGTTCTTCAGCTTCTTTCCTTGGCCGTACCATTTGCCTTGGGAAATGCATTATTCTAGAGGCTAGGCGTGTGAAGTAGCTTGCAAAAACGCCTTCCTTTTGGCTTCAGACAGTGTTCCATTCTTGGCGTCCCTCCTTCACATCTGTTTGTATCCAATTTCTATTGGGGAGAAGTCAAATCTGTAGCTCTGGCGTCCAATTCTGTCAGTTTCACCATTCTTGGCTAGCAATTGGAATTATTTTCTTATTTAAATAATCTAGAGCATTTCGGGTATGTCTGTGATTTGTATTTTCATTGTTTAAGTTATTAAATACCTTCTGCACTTCCATTGTGCAAGTTTTAGCTTAGATTTGAGTTTTGTGAGCATTTATATTATGTACGCCCCTTCTCTTCTATCTAGAAATCTTCTCTAAAAAAACCAAAAACCACAAAAAGATAAACAAAAATACAGGGGTTTGAATTGAGAGCCAGCAGGGCTCATCACACCAAGCATGGTCTCAAACAATGTGGGTGACCCTTTCACCCTTTTTATTTATTATGTGATTGAAGTTTTGGGAAGGGCTCTTAAAGCTAAGACTATGAAAGGTAATTTGAAGAGCTTGCAAATTTCCACGAGGGAAGATAATATCACTCGCAATTTGTAGATGACACCCTATTGTTTTGGCGAAGCCATGGTCAAGGAGGTGAGGGCGGTTGAGCACATGCTTGAGAACTTTAAGAAAGTGATTGGGCAAAGAGTTAATCTTGTTAAATCTATGCTTTTCTTTCTCGAGGACTTTTGCACAAAGGGTTTTGAGATTCAACAAATCCTCAAATTTGGGGTGGAAAAATTGCTAAACAAGTAATTGCGAATGCCCTTGATTGATAAAAGGGCCTTGAAGTTGGATTGGAAAGTAGTTGTCAAAAGGGTTCAAAGTAAGCTACCAACCTAGAAAGCCAAATGGTTGTCTATGATGAGTAGGATCACTCTTATCAATTATTCTCTAGCAATGATTCCAATATATTTATATATCAACTTATTGAATTCCCACCAAAGTGGCTAAGTTGATCTTAAAATACTCAAAAGGAATTTCTTATACTATGGAGAAAGAGATACTAGGTTATATTATTTGGTTAAATAGGAGGATATTTGTCATCCGAAAAGAGATTAGATGTTTGGGGTTTAGGCAATGTAATTGGTTGAACAAGGTATTGGGGATGAAGTTGTTATGGAGGCTATATGAGAATGTTGAATTATGGAGTCACATAGTCCAAGCCAAACACACCCCTAGAGTCATTGAGAATATTATAGAGGTGGCTCTTTTGATTGGAACAAGTATTTGGAATTTCCTCAAATCATGTTGTAGATATTTATGGCCATGTGTAAGAAGGAAATTGGAAAAAGGAAACAAAATTAGCTTTTGGAGAGACCGTTGGCTTGAGGATTCTATTCACATTGATAAAGAGGGGTTTAGTTCCCTAGCCATCCATTTTGAGGATATCATTGGAGGTGCAATTAAGGATCATTGGAAGGAAGCGAGGCTTGGAAGGGAGTGGTTGGAATCGGTGCCCCCTTAAGGAGCATAAGGAGAGATGCTCATAGGTTTAGGATTTTCTCTACCATTGGCCTATTCTTGTCTCCGATAGGGACTCTTTGGTTTGAGTCAAGGATAAAAGAGTCAATGTTTTCATTAGTGTTGCCTTCCACCACCCCTTAGGTTTTGGCCTTGATGGAATAGATTTCCATGGGACTATGATTTGTTTGAGCTTGGGTCTTCCAAAGCCCACTGCTCTCTTATGGTTGATGGCAAATGGTCCAACCCTCACTTGGGATAGAATCCAAATGTTAAGGAAAGCGGGCTCTTCCAAATGTGTGTTATGCCAAACTAAGGAAGAATCTAATGGCCATCTTTTCATTTACTATGAGTTTGCTCAAT
Organism: Sequoiadendron giganteum; assembly: GCA_007115665.2. NCBI lineage: Eukaryota > Viridiplantae > Streptophyta > Pinopsida > Cupressales > Cupressaceae > Sequoiadendron > Sequoiadendron giganteum. The sequence continues at coordinate 425,682,928 of CM021100.1, forward strand.
AGTTATGGAGTTGATTTTAGGCAAACAAGTGATTTGTTAGGTGCCCACCAAGAATGTCTTGAGTTTACTCAAGTTAGAGTATGAAAATTAGGAGTCCTAGACTTCAATTTATTTGGGATTGCTCCCCAACATTAATCATTTGGAATATTTGGTTGGAAAGGAACCAAAGAATCTTACAAGATTAAGAAGAATGATGTCCAGAGGGTTTGGGATTTGTATGAATCTACCTTGATGGAGCTAGGTTATTGTCAGAGGCAAGAGGACTAGACCCTTTTTTAGAGTGGTAAGAGTTTGGGCTTATGGTTGGTATATGTTCATTGGCTAGATCTTCTCTCTACTAAGATTCCTAAAATGAAAATTGTCACCTGTTGGAGTTGCTCGACCAAAGCCTACACAAAGATGAGCTCTAACAATGCAACCAAAAGCAACCTCAATTTTATTGAGATGCTTGTGTCTTTCAGAGTGACAATGGGCAACCCCTCAAATCTTTGCTTATGATTTTGGCACTAACTTAGATAACATGACCAAAGCTAAGGTTTTTGCCTTGGGGATTAAAGGAAGCAAAGAGAAAAAGGTTGGAGGAAGTTACCTGTTGAAGGAGATTCAAAGTCAATAATTGGTTTTTTTGCAAGGAAATGTTTGTAGAATTGGCTCCTGCATAACATCATATCTAAAGTCAAGTGTCTCACTAATTCCTTTGAGATAATCTATTTCAATCACATTGGCAAGAGTGGCAATGTTGTAGTGGATTGGGCTACAAAAATGGGAACCAACCTCAAAGCTAAGGAGGGTGTGAATTGCAAGCAATGGGAAGAGAATTACCCAAAGGAAATGTTGTAGCGGATTGGACTGCAAAAATGGGAACCAGCCTCAAAGCTAAGGAGGGTGTGAATCGCAAGCAATGGGTAGAGGATTAACCAAAGGCAGTAGTGTTGCTTCTAGAAAAGGATGTTGATACTTTCTATCCTGATAAGGGGTTGGTGATGGAAAACTTTAATAATAACATTTAGATTGGTTGTTACTTGATTTGACAAGGAGATAACGCACATTGAAGGCATATATGTATTTGTAGGGTTGGTAATGATAAGATGTGTTTATGATTGTTTTGCACTCTTGCTTACAATGGATTTTAACTCTTGAAGGGCACTAGCTATGAGGGACAAGTGTTGCAAGATGAGGAAGACAAAGGAGGTTAAAGGGAAAGCTATCGCACAAGGGGCATAAGAGGAAACAAAAGGTCTCTAGTGAAGATATGGAATCCTAAGCTTCGAGACTAGGTAGTGCGTATTTGAGAATTGGCTAAAGACATTGAAACCACTCCTTGTGTTGGCATTCAAGAGGCCATGGCAAATCCATTGCTTGACTAGAAACATACTAGAGGAAGGCATAATGTTTTTATGCAACACAGACTCTCAGTTGTGCCTCATTGTTATCAAATGTGGTTGGGTCCTATCTTCTCCATGATGATATTAAGAATGTGGTCAATCAAGCAGATGTGTACTTCAACTGTGTTATGGAACATCTTCACACAAGTAAAGGTTGTCAAATTTTCCTACAACACGAGATGGAGATTGGAAAATGTATGAAGATTCTCCTACCTAAGGCAGCCATTCCTGCATTTCCTAACTGCTAACAATGAGGATTCCAATGAGGTGGTGGAGGTTACTTTCTTGAGTAATGTTGTCCACAATGAAAAATGTTGCTTTAAATCTTGTAATGATTTGGAGAACCTAGGTGGGTCGAGGCTTAAATAATTTTCCTCGAATTCTTAGGTGTGTTCCGAGTTGGGATGGTGCTTTGTGACTAGTTATGTGGACCTTTGTTGTGGTGGGTACGATTTAATATGGGTTTGCGAAGTGGGATGGTGGTTTCTTTTGTTAGTACTATTTATTAGACTCTCATTTAAATATTATATTCCATGTTTATAGTTGTTTGTTCTATTGGCATTGACATCTCATTGATCCCATTTGGTATCCGGTAGTTGTGGACTTGTTCTCTTAAAGTCCCAACATCTAAGGATAACCCCCTTTTTTTGTTGGACAATTGATCCCTTACCAAGTTAATTAACAAATAAATAACAACAAATATTATATAGTATTTTCTTATAATAATAATAGTTTAAAATGTCATATATACAATTATTATATTTTCTTAAAATAATAATAATAATAATTTAAAATGTCATATATATAATTATATAAAAATATAAAATGTCAATCTATAAATTCTATTGTAAAATATAATCTAAAACTGAAAAAGTGGTCCAAAGACCACCAAATTTAAAATTTGAGGCCTGCTCGTATCACTTCCCCCAAATAGAAAATTTCTTAAAATTTACTATCATTCATTAATAATGCAAGTTATTCGCTTAACAAAACCAACAGATCACTTCTACTTCCAGGGTATGGTAGCCCATATTATAAATTATTTGCTGGCAGCAGATTGACACATTTAATTAACTAAGTCTTGATGTGGATAATGTCATAACCCTACATTAATTTCCCCGCTTCTACACATCCAAATATACCACATATATTTTGATAAATTAAATATAGCACATAAAGAGAAATTTATAAACCCCTGATGTCTACGATAATTTTTCAAAGACATCTGATTTTAGTCCTAACCGGTTCTATCTTCACTAAAAATAGGTTTGAAACATAGTAGATTCAAGTCAAGTTTTACTTTGTTTTAAGCCAATATAATTTCTCAACCTAAAAAATTAACTTACAACTCCCTAAAGTGTGCAAACCCAGATAACCATTTTAGTTGGAAGTCATCCTCTAGCAAGAAATTATTAAGAGAAACAACATTATCATCAAAACTGATTATGAAACAATTGAAAAGATTTAATCATAACATTCTATATTCCCCACAAATTAGAGCGCTATAGTTTTTGGAGGAATCTTTAATTCTTCATGACAATGGCAAAAGTTACAACTTGTGTAGACCAAGATAAGCAATCATTTTAATTGGAACATCATCCTCTGGCAATAAATTATAAAGAAAAACAGCAAGATTGTCAAAAACCGATTATGAAACCATAAAAAGGAGGAAGCTTTAATTTGCCATAAGAATGGGAAGAGTTACAGCTTGTGCAGACCAAGACAAGCAATCATTTTACTTTGAATGCCATACTCTGGCAAGAAATTATTAAGAGAAACAACAAGATTGTCAAAACTGATTATGAAACCATCAAAAGGCTTTAATCATAACATTCCATCTTCCCCATAAATCTTTTGAGGGATGTTTTCATGGTTTGCTTTCTATTCAGATTAGAACATAAAACCTACTGAGGGCAGGTCCCCATACGGCTGCTTAGCTTATTTTTGCTAACAGCTATTGCTCAATTTAGTTAGGAATTATTTGTGGAGCTGGTGGCCCATGAATATTTAACTTTTCTGTTTATTTTTAAGCAGTCATCTTAAATTTATATTTAAAGTATTAATAATAATTTGTGCAGTTAAAAATTGGAAGCAAATATCAAAAAAGATGGCAAGAAATTTGTGGAGCCATGTGGCATTTTTGATAATATAAAGTTAATGCTTATTTCCAGCCCCCACTGTTTTCCACAACTTATTTTCAACTAAACAGTAGTTGATCGATTAAAATAGGGAAAGATTCCAAATAATCCATTTCTCATAATAAATTTTTTGCATGGGAACACTCCAACTGCTTAAATTTAACTAGAAAACAAATTTAAACAGCTGCATGAGGACATTGAAGGAATAGAGGCAGAGACAAGAAGTTTTTACACAGAAAAATATATTCTATATTCATGAATTTTATCAGAACAGCTTACATTATCGTTTTTCTTCTGTCGAGCAATATATATAATATTTCAACCCTTCTCAAAAATTACAATCACATCATACTTTCCACGAAATTCCAAAGTCTATCCGAATGCAAATCAAAAATAAATGCATTTTGAAAATGCCAACATGTCTAAGTTCATTCGCATTAACTAGAAGTCCAATCACATTAAATAAAACAAATCCTTTTATCATAGCTGTCCGCCAACAAGGATTCCACTAACCACGCCGCCGCCAGAAGAGACAACCCGCGCTACTGCCGAGGAGAGAGAAAGATGGCGCGGTATCGCAGTGATTACCGCACAACCGCGATATGCATTTCACTTTGGGACTGGAGTTATTTCTTGGGCTTCTAAATAACAGCCAATAGTTACATTATCTTCAGGTGAAGCTGAATACATAGCTGCAACCAGTGCATCTTGCCAAGCAGTTTGGATGAGAAGAATTTTAAAAGAGATTCAAAATGAACAGGTTGAACCTACAAGAATTTTTTGTGACTACAATTCAGCCATCGCACTGTCAAGGAACCCTGTATTTCACAAGAGGAGCAAGCACATAGACACATAGTTTCACTTCATCAAGGAGTTAATTAACAATGGAGAGATAACAGGCGGACATTCTAACAAAGGCGTTGGGCAAAGATGATTTCATCTATCAAAGAAGCCGACTAGGCATTAAAGATTACGGAAGTTGTGATAAAGGGGGAGTGTTGGGATTTCTCCCAACTCCCAACTCTTAACTCCCGTGCGAGTTCCTGACTTTCACCGCGCTACCGCGCCTTCAACGTTCATAGCACACGATACCGTGGTGTCCACCGGTTGCCGCGGCCTATTTGTGAGTTGCCTACGGTATGGCGGTAGCCACTGTGCCACCGCGAGCGGTCAACAAGGAGACCGCAATACAGCGGTAGCAATGTCCTGGCGGTTAACCGCCCAACTGCAAGCAACTCACGAATAGGCCGCGATAACGCGATGGACACCGCGATACCGCGTGCTATGAATGTTGAAGGCGCGGTAGCGCAATTAGAGTCAGGAACTCGCGCGGGAGTTGGGAGAAATCCCAACAGACATGGGATGAATTACATCTTAAACCTTAATTTTGCAAGATGTTTCCATTGTTTGCCCTTTGTTTATGGTTAGAATAAAAAACCTATGCCTATCTATAATAGGGGGACAGGAGGGGTAACCTACTAAGGAGAAGATGTCATAACTCAATCAATTACAACTTAAACCTTAATTTTGCAAGTTGTTTCCATTGTTTGCCCTTTGTTTATGGTTAGAATAAAAAACCTATGCCTATCTATAATAGGGGGACAGGAGGGGTAACCTACTAAGGAGAAGATGTCATAACTCAATCAATTTGACCTGCCTGGCCTAGTTTGATCCATTAATTAAGTAGGAGGAGCACCCATCAATAGTAGTGGCAAGCGAAGAGTGCTCATCAATAGTTGTGGCAAGCGAATAGTGCTACAACAATTTGTGAGGGATGAACCACATATAATACTCAAAGCTTTGATAGAAAAATACTCCTAACACCCATCAATAGTTGTGGCAAGCGAAGAGTGCTAAAACAATTTGTGAGGGATGACCCACATATAATACTCAAAGCTTTGATAGAAAAATACTCCTAACACCCATCAATAGTTGTGGCAAGCGAAGAGTGCTACAACAATTTGTGAGGGATGACCCACATATAATACTCAAAGCTTTGATAGAAAAATACTCCTAACACCCATCAATAGTTGTGGCAAGCGAAGAGTGCTACAACAATTTGTGAGGGATGACCCACATATAATACTCAAAGCTTTGATAGAAAAATACTCCTAACACCCATCAATAGTTGTGGCAAGCGAAGAGTGCTACAACAATTTGTGAGGGATGACCCACATATAATACTCAAAGCTTTGTGCAATTGTAACGTTCCAGCTGCCCCACAAATTAGAGCACTACACTTTTCGGAAGAAGCTTTAAGTTTCCATGAGAATTGAGAAGTGTTACAACTTGAGCCTTAATTTTGAGGGATGTTTCAATTGTTTGTTCTCTATTTATCTAATATTCAAAGAAAAAAAGATGACAGAACATAAAATATTCTTATGCTATTACAACCTCATTATTAACATTACCTCAACTTTCTCTTCAATTTTCTATGAACTTAGAACAACAAGCTTAAAATATAATACTTACTTTAATTAGAAAGCAATACAATAAACCAAACCTTTGAAAGGTTGAATGTTTTGGTGGTAGAAAAAAAACCAATTTACATATACATGCATTGAATTGAAAGCGTATGGGAAGAAATATTGTACCATTTAATCCACATTGTTACTTCAGTGTCCTACCCTGGGACCAATACCTGTTGAAGACCTTTTAGCAAGAATTGCAAAGAACCAAAACAATCTTTTAGCGAGAATAAGTTCAACCATAACAGTCAAATTTGATAATGAAATTAAAAAATTCTCATTTGCAATTGGTAGATTAATGTACATAAATCCTCTAAAATCTGAAAGTACTAGACTGATGAAATCAAACACTGAGCACTTATTATTACCCAAATGAACTCAATTTGCAAAAAGCATACGAGAAAAAATGTTTTACCATTTAATTCATATTGCTACTTCAGTGTCCTACCCTGTGACCATATACATTGAAGACCTTTTAGCGAGAAAAAGTTTACAAAGAACCAAAACAATCTAATTTGATAATGAAATCAGAGAACTTCACTTTGTAATTGGAAGATTAGTCTTACACAAATCCTTTAAAATCCCAAAGTGCTAGATTGATGAAATCAAACATCGTCGTCAAGCTTACAATGTCTGTCCATCCATGACTCCAGTCAGTCTATGGAAAACAATTAATGTTTGCAATTAAACTAACCTAAAAATAAGATAACAAAAAAATCAAAAAACAAAAAACTGGGAATGATGACTTGTTTAAGCTAATTAAACTAATCTAAACTCATTCCCGCAATGCTCTCCCTGGCCTGTCCACTCACTCCGTGAAAATAAGATAATATTCGCTTTTCCAAAATGATGAGCTTTAAAAAATCATTATTTTCATGACTGCCACTTGCTCAATTGCAATGCAAATGCGAATTCTATAACTATTGATCATCAAGCAGTACAGAATTGCTTCTTGAATTAACCATGTCGACGTGTTACAAAGTTCTTCAATTCATAAAAACAAAGGAACTAGCCTAGAATACACGCAGCCTCAAGGTGTTGATGTTTTTCCACTCTCTTCCTGATTCCCACCCTGTGATTTTTCAGGCCACAGAACCCTCACCTCCAAATACATGCATAATTATACTCTTGCCATATTAAAATGGAGGGAGATACTCTTTAGTAACTTACCCTTTAGCTCATAGACTATCAAAGTTGCAAACCGATTGACTACTATATAACATGATAGAAAAAATATTGTAGCACTTTATCCATAGATACTTTAGTACCATACCCTGTTGGTTCCAGTTTTGCATACACTTAAACGCGTGCTAATGTTGACAAACATGATAATCATTAAAACAAGAAATAAATTGAAGCCCCCAAATGCCAGATTTAAATGCTTTCAGTTTTATGATTTTATATACATGTTAACAAGGTACATCAATCTCACGGGCATGCAGCACACAAACACATAAAGCCAAAACAGAATTAACCGAAATCATCCTCACAGACTTCACCCTGCTGCACTTCTGATTCCCTTGACCTCTGATTGCAATTAGGCTCCTCGCCTCGATAAATGCCTACATAAAAATCAGGAAAAAAGTGATACCCTCCATTAAATAAAGTCAACACACCAAGTTAAGCTACTCATAATGTGCCAGTACAAATGCTTCTACTCAAATGCAAGAACTGTTGGATTTCGTATAAACTCCCTGCCTCCACAAATGCCTACATAATTATAAACACTCTGCAGCAGATACTTCTGCCCTGCACTAAAACCCTCGGCTATTGTACAGGCTCATACTCATTATCTACATTAAATTAAAATAAAATTTTGTGTAAATGTGCTGATGCAGATGCATTAAAATTAAATTAAATTAAATTAAAAGGTCATCTGCCTAAAGATTGTAAAGCCAAATACTATCTTCCAAATTAATTTTAATAAAAAAGAAACTTCTAACAAAATGTTTAGAGTCTACGTACGCTTCCCACGAAATGTTGCCTATATACAAATTCCGTCTGTCTAACGAATTTAATGGGAAATGTTGCCTGTATACAAATTCCGTCTGGCTAAAGAATTTAAGACCAAGAAGTGAGATATTCAAAATCATTTTTTAAAAATACAAAATTCTAATTGTAAATTTCGCACTAAACTCGCTGTGCATAGAATGTTTTGAATATTTACAAGATCCAGCCATTAAGTCCGTCTTAAATGCAATCAATTAACCATCAAGCTTTAGTAACCAAAATGCTGCCACGGGAAAACTTCTCTCAAAAGGCTACTCTATGCTCAGCCAACACACACGCCTGCAAAGAAATAAAGAACAAACTCGACACACCTAAAGCAAAGCTGAAAGAAATAACCGAAGCAAGCGATAACAAAGAACTAACAGGCCATTTCACTGGTGGAATCTGAAAGAAGGCTTCCCCCATAACCCTCGTGCATTTTGTAGTTGACCAAGTTCTGAGTACCAATCGTTCACCACCAATATCAATTCCAATAGTTAATTAATCACCAGGAAATTGAGAATAGGGTGACATTGCTGCGGTGACAAACTGCACTTCTACATATTTGTTATAATTTATGGTCAAAATTGATTAACGGATGCTGCATGCTCACTCCGACAATTTACAGAGCATCTAACCTACAAAGCACACAAAGACAATTGCAAGCATTACCTCAATGTTCTCTTGTTGCTAAGATTAGCAGCTTTGCATAAAAGAAACTACCAACGCATTAAGTCTACCTTAACCTGTTATCGGACAAATTACCCATAAAATTAGCGGATACTGAATAGAATGCACACAAAGACAATTGCAAGCATCACTCCAATGTTCTCTGGTTGCTAATATTATCAGATTCGCAAAAAACAAACAACCAACACATAATCTCTTATCAGACAAATTACCCATAAAATTAAAGGATCCTCAATGTTGGCTCTGGCAATTTAAAGAGCATTTATCCTACAAAGCTCACAAAGACAATTGCCAACATCACCACAACGTTCTCTGGCTGCCAAGATCATCATATTTACAAAAAAGAAACAACCACCACATTAACTCTACCGTAATCTGTTATTAGACAAAATACGAAAACTAAAGCATGCCTTTATGTACCTAAAATAAAAATGTGCAAATCTCAGTAATTCACACTCCCTCTAATGAGCTTGAAAAGGGATCACAAAGTCTTCACAACAGATCTTTCAAATAGCGCTCCTGCGCAGTTAGAAATGAAAAAACCCTAAACCTTAAAAACCCTACATAAAACCCTTCTTCGCTTCACTTTGAAAGAATCTGAAAGGGTAAAACCAACCCATGAAATTTTAACAACTAAACCAAACAAACAAACAAAATTGCAAGCCAGAAGAATTGAATACGATGAGCTCCTTAGTCACAAAAACTGATGGATGCCATCACTCGCTCAATCGCCCCATGAATAACCGTGTTCAGAACCCTTTGAATGTTCTAAACCCTTTCATGCACTGAAACAAAACGAGACATCTACTATCATTCTTTTGCGGATCGGTTTATATATATTTATTGATGGAACTTCCTCAATGGGATAATATGTAATGATACCACAAAAAAAACATATTATATTATAAAGCCCTGCACCCTGTTCTAAGCTTACATACCACCTTCCTGCCGCCTGCCTGTCAATTCCAATCAATCTTCAAATTATACCACACAAACCAATTCCACAGGAAAAATAAAATTAAAGACTAAGCTCCTAAGCTTAAAATAATCTTCCTAACACCAGGGCCACAGGCACATGTATAACGAAGAGCACATTCAATGGCCAAAAGTAAATCGCCATTCCTCTGCGCGTCACCCCTAAAATTGCAGGTGATGCTCGCCCCCAACCCTCCAAACCAGCCCTTATAGAAACTACATACATTACTACGACAAGAACCAGGTTTAAGATATATATAGGTAAGCATTGATACTTCCAAAATCGGACGATCAATATCAAACGGTGGAAGCGGACCGACAATTGTTGTCCCTGCCAGGTGTCAAACATAACGTAGATGCTACTCTAGCTTTTCTCTTGTGGATTCAAACATCCTTATCGTCTGGCTCAACGACTCTCTGACCAAATCTGGGCAGTTATTCCCCTACGATCTTAGATCCTCGTTAGAATTGGGTTTCGGTTGAAACATATCCGTTATATTGATTTGCATTCTTGGTAAGGTTCTAAATTATCTGTGTAGAGTGTCTCTGCAACCACTTTCCATTTATGCGGTTGGAGGTAGCACTCGGCGGAACTCCACACTCCTTAAACCCCGGAGCGGCCTGTTGATCACATTACCCACGGAGCCCCTTAAAGATCAATAGGGAGTCCTTAGTGTTGCTATGCCGATAAGTGGCTGGCTGGGTTATTGTTTCGTTGAGGTGAAGGCGCATTTGCAATTACGTGTCCTCGTCTCAAAATTGTACAGGGAGAGGGGCCGATACATGCGCGGGTCCAAAATAGGTTATAGGCCTAAAACTTGTGCGGATACAGAGTGGGTACATTAAGTATTCAACTAGTTTATCTATTTTATTAAATAATTTATATAAATAATTCGAGATATTAAAGATATCAAGTTTTCACAATTTATTTATTATTTTAAGAATATTTTTGGATTTGATTGTGTTTTGATTTTTCACATCAACGTTTCCAATTATATTACATGATCCATCATCAAGATAAAAGAGCGCTGAAGGAGAGAATGGATTGTTGCAGACCAAACAAAGCTTAAAAAGAGAGAGGGGAGACAAGGATAGAGGCACACAGTTCGAAGTTAAGGAGTGATAGGGCAATTAAATAAAAAATCAAGGGTTTAAAAGAAAAAGAAAAGAAGGAGAGAGCACTCTTAAGGGAGCACAAGAGAAAGGTATTAAGAGGAAAATAAATAAGAAAACTATTATGTAATCTAGAGTTTAGCTAGAGTAGGTTCATGAGAAGAATTTGAAGCCAATCTATAAGGAATGGTACATGGCCTGTATGTTGTTTCAATGGAGGTTGTGAGAAGAGGAAAAGGCGCTAGTGTAGATGAGCTCTTCATCGAAAGAATCTAGGTCTGTCCGAGAAAATGCTCAAAAATGATGCTCTCTTTGTAACAATGGGTATTTTTTTAGGGTTAGCAATATCACATGCTGAACATAAAAACCCAAAGTAAATAATGAAGTGCAAAGGAATAGATGAAACAATCTCACCAAATTGTTTTCATCTTCCATGACTGACCTCCATTACACCTACTTAACTTGCTGAAATATGTTGTTGCCCTCATATTTATGATGAGCAAACCAATGGAAATGACAAGCCCTAAGCAAATATTGAAGAATTTGAACAACTATATGCAATACTATGCCCTACTGCAACTAGTAAGCATCTAAAATGTCTAACTATGTCAAATGAACTCTAAATGTGCTATGACAAAATGAAGAAACAATGCAAGATATCAAAATGCAAGAGATGAGATTGTAAGATGTAAGATGTAAAATATGAAAATGCAAGATGATGCAAAATGAGACCAAAATTATCATTTTATAGAAAATGCAATTTTGTGTGAATGGTCAAGATTGAAAGTCAACAAATGCCCTAGAATCAATGGACGAGATTCAATATAGCAACCCACAATTAGGGTTAGGGCAACATTAGGTCAGATTCGAAATAAAGGGTCAAGATTGATTTTTAGAAAATCAAATCAATGGCTGACAATGCATGTGACAAGAGATTATAGGCACACAAACCGAAGTTGCTGGAGAATCAAATAATAATTTAAAATTATTTCATTCAAGAGGGGATGTTGACTTTTTGAATTAAAAATTATTTTAACTCAAAAGGGGTGGGGTCATGTGACAGTAAATAATTTTATTTACTAAAATAGGGAAATTAGACAGTAAGACTTATTTTAAAATGAGCACAATAAAAGAGGAGAAATTAAATAATAAAATTATTTAATTTAGGTGTTGGGACTTATTTTAAATAAATAAGATTTAGAAGAAATTTAAATAATAAAAGTTATTTAATTTAGGCGGGAAGATATTATTTAATTATAGAGGAATGTGACAAAGAAAACCTTTTAAATTAAATATAAAGATTTAATTCAAAGTTTAGGAGTGGACCAAATTAAATTTAGGAGAGGAGAGGCTAATGAATAATTAGATAATTAAACATAATTATTTAATTATAGTGGAAGGTGGATTAAATAAATAAGAATTTATTTAATTTTAGAAAGAAGAGGACCTCTTAAGAATTAGTGACATTAAATAAATAAATAAAATTATTTATTTAATAATCAGGAAGACATAATGTACAAAAATAATTAAATAAATTAAGAAATTTATTCAATCATAGGAAGACATTAGACAATTAGTGACGCATTAAATAAATAATTAAAAATTATTTATTTAATAATCATGAAGAATAAACATATATGAATTAATTAAATAATTATGAATTATTTAATTAATAGTCAAAAGTGAGTCAGGGACATAATTAAAATGTCTTAATTATGTTAGGAAGAAAAGGATTAACAATAGAGCTTGCAGGCCTAGGTCATTTTTATGTGTCTACACTCTTATGATGAAAAAGCTACCTAGAGCTCCTTTATGAAAAAATTAGACTATTGTTGATGCTTTGAGTGTACAAACGGAAGCGGTTACTAAATTCCATGATTTTTGAAGCTGCCTTCTATTGCCTACACCCTCAGAGAAACATTAATATGTATTCACTTTATCTGCCATTCATCGTGTTCTGCTTATTCACCTTTAATAGGGTAGTTTATTAACCTTTATGAAATGGCTTTTCAATTTTTTTGTGGATCACTATTGACAGTGATGATTTCTTATTAATCCTAGATTTAATGTATGGTTTTGTGTACACGGAATCTTTCAGCTAATGTTGTGTTGTGACTGTAGGAAATGCCTCTTGGCGTAATAAAGATAAATTTTAACTTGAATAAAAAATATATATTATGTCCAAACAATGATTTATTATTATATGCACAATATTTAGTTTATATTCGTTTGTAAAATAAGTACATAATGACAATCAAACAAGTCAAGATTGCATTCATTTTGTTTTTGATAGATTATAGACAAAATCCATGGTGCTCATAAAAAATGTATGATAAAAGTAGACCCCCAAATTCAAAACGTAGAAATTCAATTGTCACACCAACATAAGACTCCCTAACATAAATAGACATCTACACATCAAAATAGAACTGCCATTCCAACACCATACAAACTCATATGTCCCATCATGGAATCATAATAGGTCTTCTTATAACCAACTTTCTCCCTAAAACCTGACCCCTTTAACACATATAGGCATGGATATGTCCCATCTACTCAAGTGAATCACACACCTACTAGTCATTTCACCTCCATGCCCACCTACATCCAACACAAACAAGCTTTAAGGTCATTATTCTTCCTGTAAAAATAAATGGAAACAAATGCAAATATACCACCAAACCAATCAATTCATAATTTAATAACAAAAATATATCAAATCTGCAATTTATGTCATTCAAATTTCAAATTCAAAATAGAACCGGAATTGAATAGGCCACACCAAACAAGCATGAAACAAATTGTAATCATTCCTAGTTCAAATATGCATGAAATCCTTACAGACTTATCTTATTCTAGACTGAGTGACATAAGAAGAAGAGGAAGCACCAACACAAAATTGAGACTACTAGCTTCCATATTGTTCTAGGTATTCCTTTGCATGCATTATATAAAGATTATTTATATTATTTATGCATGTGATTGTGTTTCCCTTTTATAGAATGTAAGATTAGTTCCCAGTTTGTTGTGCATGTATATGTGTATTCTATACACGTGTATCAGATATGAGATTTGTTACACTCTTATTATTTTTCATCCCCATGCTTTATATTATTCTTAATTATAGTCATAGATTAAAAGTTATGTTTTCCTTGTATACAATGTAAGTATAGCTCCCAATTTGTTGTGCTTGTATATGTGTATACTATAAATCCCTATCAGATATGAGATTTATTCAACTCTTATTGTTTTTCATCCTTTTGCTTTATTTTGTTCTTCAATAAAGTCACAGGTTAACAATTGTGTTTCCCTTGTATGCAACATAAGTGTAGTTCACAGTTTGTTGTGCTTACAAATGTGTATATCATGCCTATCAGATATGAGATTTGTTAAAATATGACTTATTATTTTTCTTCCCTTTGCCCTTTTTTATTCTTCGGTAGATTCATAGGTTACAATTATGTTTCCCTTGTATATAGTGTACATGTAGTTCCTAGTTTGTTGCATGTGTATGTGTATATTGTACATGCCTATCAAATATAAGATTTGTTAAACTTTGACTTACTATTTTTCATCTCTTTGCCTTATTTTTTTCTTCGATAGTCATGGGTTAATAGTTGTGTTTCCCTTGTATGCAATGTAAGTGTAGTTCCCAATTTCTTACATGTGTAAATGTGTATACTATACATGCCTATCAGATATGAGATTTGTTTAACTCTAAATTACTATTTTTCATCCCTTTGCATTATTTTGTTCTTCCTTAGATTCATAGGTTAACATTTTTTTTCTCTTGTATACAATGTAAGTGTAGTTCTTAGTTTGTTATGCATGTATATTTGTATGTTTTGCATGCCTATCATATATGAGATTCATTAAAATTTGATTGTTTTCCATCTTCTTGCTCTTTTTTGTTCTTCAATAGAGTCATAGGTTTATATTTGTAGTTCTCATTTTGCAGTGCGAGTATATGTGTATTTTGTATATGCCTAAGAATTCCACTGTTAATCATAATGAAGTTATTCTACTCACTATTTTGTTCTCCATTACAGTCATAGGTTAATAGTCTTGCTATGTGTATATGTATTCCTATATATACATAGCGGTATATATGTATACTATCTTTCTCGTGTTCTTCCTTTCATTATTCTTTTCAGTCATAGGTTTAAAATTCCTTTGCTTTAATTTTTTCTTCATTATAGTCTTGCTTTGTATATAAGTCAACTATTAATGTTCATGGTCAACAATAAAAATTACTAGTAGATTGTTCATGTCTTAGCCAATGTTTGTTGTTTTTTAGATTATTTATGAATGTCAATGTAACATACAAAAAAGAAAACACATAAAACATCCTACAAAAAAGCCCACAAAAATATGCAATCAAAAAAAATCTTAGTGGATATTGAAAATTAACACATGTGCATCTAGGATTGGAAAAAAGAACTTTTTGTAAAAACATAGAAAAAATAATTAATCTTTTGTTCAAGCATCACTATCATCTTACGCATAGTAAACTATTATCGTATATGGAAATTCTTACATATTATTATCTGAAGAAATAAATATATGTTTTTGTTTCCTTCACTAGTATTGGTTTTGATTCTAATTATTCTATGGAGATGAATAAGGAAGATCAAATGATGACCCGTGATGCAAGAAAAAGAGCCACAATAAGGTTTCCTTCCCACAAAAGAGGTGTTAGATTCCCCCAAGAAGCAATCCTCTAGTTAATGTGGACAAGAATTCACAACTTATTGCACTAGTAGTGGAGGTTACTACACCTCAAAGACCACAAAATAATTTAACAATGCAACAATGATTGTGGTCGACAGAAGACATGACAAGGGACTCCAAGATGTAGAGGAGAATGGCATGTCCATAAGGGGGTGCATAAAAAAATGGAAAATACCAACAACCATGCTCTCCAAATGGTTAGGTGACCTTATAATGACGTCTAAGAAAGGTCCTCCAACAGTTCGAGGTCAACAAAGAGGAAGAAATTTTTATTGTTGAATGGTGCAAAGAAATGTTTGTGGTAGGCCATGGCCTTGAGATTTTCAATCTGAAGGCAAAGGTTTCCTAGATTTGCAAAAGTAGACCCAACCCTTTTAATAATGGGCTCCTGGGGAAGTCTAGGTGGACTGATTTTAAGAAGAAACATCCAAAACTGACATTGCAAACAGCTAAAGGGCTAGACAAAGATAGGGGAGTGAATCTTAGAACTATTTTTGTATCCACTTTCTATAAGACATTGTCCACAACATGATGATGCAAATCCATATGGTCCTTATCACCTTTGGAATTGTGATGAAACTAGTATATAGGCAGGTCAAAATGGCACGATGAGAGTGTTGGCCAGAAGAGGTAACATTCCAACGTGTCCTACATCATTCCATAGAGTCAAGAATGGATAACCATTCTATGTTATGTTAATGTTGTTGAGCCGAGCATTCTAGGGTTTTACTTGTTTAAGGGGAAAATTAGTTAAAGAATTACATTGCAAGCTATGAACCAAGTGCTTTCATGGTAGCCCATCCTCATGCATGGATGACCAAGGAACTGTTTATGAATTGGTTGCACCACTTTGCATGATCAATTTGAGGTGGAATGCCACCTACCAATAGGAAATTACTGATTTTTGATGACCATGAAAGCCATGTTGCACTCACAACCATCCAAGAAGCAAGAATGTTGTGTATTGATTTACTAACTCTTCTAGCACTTCACATGAACTACAACCGTTAGATTTCAGTGTGTTTTCTCCTTTCAAAACCTACTTCAAATTTAAATATGCATCATGGTTAGCAAGGTATTGAAACCTCGAAATAAAGAGGGTAGAAATAGATATAAAATCATTGTTAAAAGCTTTGACAATTTAAAATATCACATCGAGATTTAGAAGGACCGGGACATGGCCCCTCAATCCTAATGTGCTTGTGGATAAAATGCATCCCAACAACATATTTCAAGTCAACATAGGGGAGGATGCTTCTATGATGTAGAACATCCTTAGCCTTTCAGGAGTTGTTTCAAGAAATGATGTCACACAAATAGTGTTGTCCACTCTTCGAGATGGTCAATTGCAATCTACAATAGAATCACAGGTACATGAACATATACCGCATTCACCTCATAATAGTCATTTTTATGTATTTTGCATAAGTCGTGGGTGATCAACAAGCTCCTAACATGGTGGAAAACCTACTTGAGGAATTGGAGCATAGTCTTAGTCTCCTCTTGTAGTGTAGCCAATTTTCCTGGCTGGTGGAGGGAGCCATAAATCTAGGTAATGATTTGCATGTCCAACAAGAACATGGTACTTTTAGATTCCTATCACCACCATCTACATTTTTCCTACCTAAAAGGGTGTATTACTATGCTGATTGTGGCAATTTAGATTTAGGAGGTGATGCATATTTCACCCAAGACTCACAAGTAGTGGAAAATGAGGTTGAGGACAACATTAAATAACGATTGAAGCATACACAAGGAATAGAAATAGTTCCACACATCAACAAATTCCTCAAGTTTTCTATGCACATTATCAATCAAAAAAATATTGATGGTGGTGATAATGGAATTTGGTTGAGAAAATAATCTCAGCTCTTTACAACATATGACTATGAATCTATTACTATAGCAGGAGGAAAGGAAGAAAGAGATTGAGTAGATCAAATACTAAAAGAAACAACAAAATGAGGAGAAAAATGCAGTGCAGATTGTGGTGAGGGAAATGAAGGAGCGGGCCAAAATAGACAAGGAGATACTGTATAAAGAAAACTTAGACCAGTTAAGAGTACAACAAAAAAGGGATAGAGACACCAAAAAGGATCAAGAGAGGCTTCAGAGGGAACAAGATAAAAAGGAAAAAGAGATTGAGGTAGTGTAGAAGGATTTACAACTAAAAATGTGATTAAGCACTCCTATTAATCCCTTGTCACAAAATAATGTAGTATTTATGTCGCAAAAAAGTGTAGCCTTGACACTTTTGACTCATTTGGGCCTTTTCCCTTAGATTTTGGCTTGATTTTTTTTAGATCTAATGTTGTAATGTGTAAAAAACATTCACATTAGACCTTGAATGCTTGCAAATCAACAAAATCTTGATAGAGTCTTACAAGGGTGTTGTGAAGTGTTGTAACACATTTCCACACTTTTCTAGGACTTTTCCATAATAATTCACCTAAATAACCCCTTTCCAAGCCTTACTCTAAAGTGTTGTAAGGTTTTTTAACCAAACCCTCACACTTTCCTAGGCTTTACATCACTAAAACAACCCTTTCTCGTGACAAAATGGCCCCTTAATGCACTTATAGGCCCGACTTAAGTGTGTTTTGGGAGACAATCTCGTTAATCAACATTAAACACCTTTTAATTCCCAATGACCACTTGAATTTTTCTAGGTGGACTAAGTCACCACCTTGGGTGACTTAGTCCCATTTGACATAAAAATAAAAAATAAATCAAATTTCTATCAAGATTTTGTCTCCAAAACCCTAGGGTCGGCCTGCAATGTGTTATTTTCAAGGAATTAGGGCATCACATGTTTAAATAATGGTTTTTCTCCTCATTTTACCTCTCTTGCACTCTCTCACAACAACAATTTGATCTTCACAAGCACTAAAGCAATCAATCTTCTCAAGCAAGCATTCAAGCACTAAGCACTTCAAGTAACATCCATTGGAGTTGGTTCTTGCATATCTTCACACTTTTTCAACAGGGGCTTGGTGAGTTGTACTTGCATGTTATTCGATCATCTTTCCCTTTACATTCTATTTCATTTACGTTTGATTACCAACATGGGGTTTGACTAAGGTAAACCCCTATTCTCTAACCCTAACCTTTTCCCCCTCTTTGCATATGTTCTTTTGTATGTTTGTATGCAGTTTAGTCAAAGAGAAAGGTGTTGAAAAGGTGTCATCATTCCATCCACATTATTTTAAGTGAACAAACCCTAAAAGTAGCTTAAAGACAAGTTGTAGGTCACATTTTGAAGATTTGAACATGGGTCTCTATCAGAAACAAAAGTACAAGTGGGTAGGTCTACAGATTCCAACCTCAAGAGTCCCGAAAGCTCAGGGTGGACTAAGTCACCATCATTGGTGAATTAGTCCATGTACTACGCCTAAAAAGTGGTTTCCATGTTTTCAGATACCCTTTTGCTAGAAACCTGTTCTGGAAAAGTTTCTTGGGAGAAGGACCAAGTCGCCCATTTTGGTGTAAGTGCCCTAGTCAGCATCTTTAGTAGATTCCAGAAGATTACAGAGCTCCTATTCATCAACCATCAGTTTCCAGGTGCACCACTTTTGTCTCTTCCAGTCTCTTTACAACTTGCATGCATTTTAGGTCATCATTAGGACATTGCTCATAGTTTAACATTATTTTATATTTCATAGTTAGTTTACTTCATTACCTTGCAGCACTTAGGCACACACATCACACCTATTCCAAACCCCTGGGTGAATCCACAATAGTGGTTTATGATTCAGGTGAGGAAGGAAAACTCACAAAAAATGACCCCAAGGCAAAAAAAAGTGATTTTAGGGGTTTGTACAAACCTACTGGTTCGAGCGAACCCCTTTGAATCTTGGCTGCCAAAAAAAAACAAAAAAGTGCATAGGAAAGGGGTTCAAGCGAACCTCTTTGAAGGGGTTCTCTCGAATCATGGTTCACTCGAACCCCTATGGGTTCGTACGAACCCCCCTTATCCCTCATCCCCCATCTGAGACACAAAAAAAACCTAAATTTTGGCACTTCGGAGCTCGGATTGAGGAGGAAAATGTATGAATATTCACAAAACCAAGTAGAATCAGGTATTCCTCAGAATGAGCTATCCAACGAATATAATTTTAATATGTTTTTGTTTTATTATGTATGTGTTTTTGTAGTTTTATTAAACATAGGTTTTTCACTGAAAATCAAGCTCTCTGTTTTGCACATGTGGAAAAATAGCACATTATCAAAATAATTTTTTTTTAAATATATTTATGTTGGGTATTGATGTCGTTGATCCATTAAAAAAAAATATTTGAATTTCGATACATACAGAAAAAGTTATGTTGTATACAGTCTGCCTATGTTTGAATTGCAATTGGTTTGACTTCGAAACTTGATTAAGGAAAAAATATTCAATAAAAAACTATGAGACCAAATGAAAGTGCTAGATATCGTAGTTACAAATCTAAATTCGAAAATATTAGAATTTTATCCTTCATACAAGAAAATTTATGTTGTATACAGTGAGCGCCACTTTTTCAAAATGTTGTTTTCTGAAAAAAAACCAATTTTCGTGGGAGATGGAAAAAGAAGTGCAATCTGATTCCAAAAATTTTGAAAAAAATATTTTTAGAATCTACGGATGAAATGTGACGAGACTCTAGTTTGTATAATCTCCAAATTCCTCATGGTTTAGCCGCTATAGGTGCCCGAATGTGAAGATTTAGTTAAAAATAATAATTTCAGTGTCCAATTTGGCAAAAAATTGTAAACCACTATTGTGAGATCACCCCCCAAAACTTGAATGAACTCACCAAGAAAACCTTAGTGCGAAAGAGGCCATTTCTCAGCCTACCTCCTAGGTGAAAAACCATAGGAGCCCATTGGGGGATTCTCTTTCCCTATTGCATTGTTTTTGGTGGTTCATTTTGGTGAACCCATCCTTAGAACACTGCTTTTTCACTTTTGATTATTGCATTTGCATCCTAGGAAAAATCTTGCATTGCATTAGGGTTTTTCATTGTTTGTATTCTAGGGTTCTTAAAATTGCATTAGTGAAAATTTCATGTTAGCTTTCCTTTTGCATTGCATTTTCATTGAAAAATTACAAAAAAATCTACCTCTCCATTCTGTATTTGTATCAAAAAAGCATAAAAAACATAAAAACTAGTCATAATTTTTGAAAGGTGTCAAAAATATCACTTTTGGGACTAATTCGCCACATTGGGCGACTTAGTCCACTTGTACCATTTGCACTATAATTCCTGGCATTTTTAAAGCATTTTTTGCACTTTTGTTTTCTATTTTTGCATTTTTGTATTGTTTTCCAGAATTTTAGTTACAAGCATTTTAGTATCCTTTGTTTGCATTGAATTTACATCCACCGCACCTTTAGAAAACTTTGGATGAGTGCTTGGTGTCCTATTGTTGATACTTTAGTGAGATGAAGTTCAAGACTCGTGGAATCTCATGACAACACACTTGTAGATCTTGGGGGTGAAGCCACAATAGTGGTTTACAATTCAGGTGAGGAAGGAAAACTCACAAAAAATGACCCCAAGGCAAAAAAAATGACTTTAGGGGTTCGTACGAACCTACTGGTTCGACCGAACCAATAAGGGGTTCCCTCGAATGGGTTCGAGCGAACCCCTTTGAATCTTGGCCGCCAAAAAAATTTAAAAAAATGCATAGGAAAGGGGTTCGAGCGAACCTCTTTGAAGGGGTTCGAGTGAACCCCTATGGTTTTGCACGAACCCCCCTTATCCCTCATCCCCCATCTGAGAACAAAAAAAACCTAAATTTTGGCACTTCGGAGCTCGGGTTGAGGATGAAAATGGAGGAATCTTCACAAACCCAAATCAAATTAGGTAGTCCTCAGAACGAGCTATCCAATGAATATAGTTTTAATATGTTTTGGTTTTATTATGTATGTGGTTTTTTAGTTTTATTAAACATAGGTTTTTCACCGAAAATCAAGCTCTCTGTTTTGCACATGTGGAAAAATAGCACATTATCAAAATACAATTTTTAAAATATATTCGTGTTGGGTATTGATGTCCTCGATCCATTAAAAAAAATATATTTGAATTCCGATACATACAAAAAAAGTTATATTGTATATAGTCCACCTATGTTTGAATTGCAATTGGTTTGACTTCGAAACTTGATTAAGGAAAAAATATTCAATAAAAAACTATGAGACCAAATGAAAGTACTAGATATTGTAGTTACAAATCTAAATTCAAAAATATTAGAATTTTATCCTTCATACAAATTTTTTTTATGTTGTATAAGGTGAGCATCATTTTTTAAAAATGTTGTTTTCTGAAAAAAACCAGTTTTCGTGGGAGATGGAAAAAGAAGTGCAATTTGATTCCAAATTTTTTGTAAAAAATATTTCTAGAATCTACAGACAAAATGTGACGAGACTCTAGTTTGCATCATCTCCAAATTCCTCATGATTTAGCCGCTATAGGTGTCCGAATGTGAAGATTTAATTAAAAATAATAATTTTAGTGTTTAGTTTGGCCAAAAATTGTAAACCACTATTCTGGGATCATCCCCCTAATCTTGAATGAAATCACTAAGAGAACCTTAGTGCGAAAGAGGCCATTTCTCAACCTACCTCCTAGGTGAAAAACCCTAGGAGCCCATTGGGGAATCCTCTTTCCCTATTGCATTGATTTTGGTGGTTCATTGTGGTGAACCCATCCTTAGAACACTTCTTTTTCACTTTTGATTGTTGCATTTGCATCCTAGGAAAAAGCTTGCATTGCATTAGGGTTTTTCATTGTTTGCATTCTAGGGTTTTTAAAAGTGCATTAGTGAAAATTTCATGTTAGCTTTCCTTTTGCATTGCATTTTCATTGAAAAATTACAAAAAAACCTACCTCTCCATTTTGTATTTGTATCAGAAAAGCATAAAAATCATAAAAACTACTCAATTTTTTTGAAAGGTGTCAAAAATATCATTGTTGGAACTAATTCGCCACATTGGGAAACTTAGTCCACTTGCACCATTTGCACTATAATTCCTGGCATTTTTAGAGCATTTTTTGCACTTTTATTTTATGTTTTATGTTTTTGTATTGTTTTCCGGAATTTTAGTTACAAGCATTTTAGTATCCTTTGTTTGCATTGCATTTACATCTACCCCACCTTTAGAAAACTTTGCATGAGTGTTTTGTGTCCTATTGTTGATACTTTAGTGAGATGAAGTTCAAGACTCATGGAATCTCACGACAACACACTTGTAGATCTTGGGGGTGAAGCCACAATAGTGGTTTACAATTCAGGTGAGGAAGGAAAACTCACAAAAATGACCCCAAGGCAAAAAAAGTGATTTTAGGGGTTCGTACAAACCTACTGGTTCGACCGAACCCCTTTGAATCTTGGCCGCCAAAAAAAACAAACAAATGCATAGGAAAGGGGTTCGTACAAACCCCCCTCATCCCTCATCCCCCATCTGAGACACAAAAAAAACCTAAATTTTGGCACTTTAGAGCTCGGTTTGAGGATGAAAATGGAGGAATCTTCACAAACCCAACTAGAATCAGGTAGTCCTCAGCTATCCAACGAATATAATTTTAATATGTTTTGGTTTTATTATGTATGTGTTTTTTAAGTTTTATTAAACATAGGTTTTTCACCGAAAATCAAGCTCTTTGTTTTGCACATGTGGAAAAATATCACATTATCAAAATAAAATATTAAAAAATATGTTCGTGCTGGGTATTGGTGTCTTTGATCCATTAAAAAAAAATTTGAATTTCGATACATACAGAAAAAGTTGTGTTGTATACAGTTCGCCTATGTTTGAATTGCAATTGGTTTGACTTCAAAACTTGATTAAAGAAAAAATATTCAATAAAAAACTATGAGACCAAATGAAAGTGCTATATATCGTAGTTACAAATCTAAATTAAAAAAAAATAGAATTTTAAACTTTATACAAAAAAAATTATGTTGTATACGGTGAGCGTCACTTTTTAAAAATGTTGTTTTATGAAAAACACCACTTTTCATGGGAAATGGAAAAAGAAGTGCAATCTGATTCCAAAAATTTTGAAAAAAATATTTTTAGAATCTATAGACAAAATGTGACGAGACTCTAGTTTGCATCATCTCCAAATTCCTCATGGTTTAGCCGCTATAGGTGCCCAAATGTGAAGATTTAGTTAAAAATAATAATTTTAGTGTCCAATCTGGCCAAAAATTGTAAACCACTATTGTGGGATCACCCTTCAAGGGTTATCTCAAACTTCCACTCCTAGTATTGATAATAGTACACTAGGCCTAGAAACTACCCTTAGCAACTCTCTACATTCAGAAAACACGCATGTTGACAATAAACCTAATGATCTCCCACATGAATTCATGCAGACCTAGAAGACCTCCAACATGAAGTGAGCTTTGAGAACATTTCCACCACTACTATCCCTACTATAGAAAACATTCACCGTATTCTTGATAGTGAGGATGGCCTAGGTGTTGTGAAGAAAATAGTTGAGATATATCAAAAACATGTCCCTTCCACATCTAGGGCCTCTCAACTAGCCACCCCTATCATTAGCCAAGGAGGACCTCACACTCCTCCTCCCTCACCGGTAGTATCCATTCCTACCTATGCTTCCCCTAATGTCACACTACAATGTACCCAGCTAGCAACATGATTCCTTCCCTTGGTATTCCTACTAGTATTCCTACCTCCTATGTGGCATCACATGATATATCTTCTCCCACCATGCCACCCATTAGTATTCCATTCACTTTCCCTATCACTACATTCACCCCATCACCACTTTCCCTTCCCCCTAATACCACTTACACCGATCCTCTCATCACACAACTTTTCTACACCGTTTCATCCATGCAACAACAAATATATACCATTAATCAAAACCAACATGGTTCACTCACATACTATGTTCGTAGAAATCTATTTTCCTTAGAAATCTTATGAACCCCGATGCCACAAGGAATAAAAATACCTAGATTTGAGAAGTATGGAGGGAAAGGTGATCCTTCTAATCATGTTAATGCTTACACTGCTTTGTGTAGTGATTTTTCTCTTGACGATAAATTGTTAGCTAAACTATTTTCGAGGACCTTAAAAGACATTGCCTTGGATTGGTTCTCTTCCTTACTGAACAATTCAATTTGTTCATTCAATAAACTTTTTGATGCCTTTCTCAACCACTTCCAAGTGCACATGACTCCTAAAAATACCTTGGCTGATTTGATGAGATGTAAGAAAAACACCAATGAAAAGATAACAGATTTTATGTCATGCTATCAGTCAATTTTATCCCAAATTGATGTCAAGATACCCGATACACATCTACAAAAGATGCTTACTGAAAACTTGCAAACACACCTTCAAGACAAACTCACCATGATGAATTTCCCTTCCTTTATGTATTTGTGCACAACGCTTTGTGATTATCACAATTCAACTAGCAATCATGATACGTGATCCACTTCTAGTCGAACTAAGAAGTCCGATGCTACCAACCAATCCAACTCTCAACCATTTTGAAATCCAAATAAAGGGTTTTTGCAATTTAACCCTTCTTCACAACCCCCTCCACCTATCAATAATCAAATATCAATTGTTAAGACCGCAATTCCTTTCAGTTATGGAGGTCCCAAATGAAACTTTACACCTCTACCTAATACCCTCCATAATACAATGACCCAAATTTACAACAACAAATGATTAGCTAACCTGTTGTCCATGCACCCGATCCTAATAAGCCTTTACCTCCATCCTTCAACTCTAACGCTTATTTCTATTTTCATAGACAAAATGGACATGACACCGAACAATGTAATCATCTTAAGCACCTTGTTTAAGACCTCATTGATTTAGGCCATCTATCCGTTGCTAGTATTAATGATAAAGGCAATAAGTCTATTGTGCCCCCAAACCAAAATTTACATTTTTTCACTAATCATATGCCTAAACACAACATGTAATTTTCCAAAGCTAGTGAAACTCCACAAAATGACGTTATGAATGTTGATACACAAGATGAACATTCTAATCTTCTTGCGAATGCGACCCATTTCACGCCTACGAATGAAATGGTAGGCGCGATAGACATTATCCATCGTAAGGGCCAAACCAAAACATCTCTTGCTATTACTTTTTCCCCTTAAGACATACTCAAAAATCTTCTCGATGGTCCTCTTTACATAGTCGGTTGAATCTATGATAAGCCCACTAATGGGATACTCATAGATCCTGCCTGTGGAAAGAATGTGATCACAAAATTATTTTTGGTACTACATGATCTTTACCAAGATGTTTATGACAAACCTAATGCATGGATCAAAATGCATAATGGTTTTTCTTGCCCTACAATCGGATCAATTTCCCTCCTATTACAAATAGGCCCCAAGAAATTGGATGTTACATTCTCTATCATCCTGCAGTTGGACCAATTTAATTTGTGGCTAGGCCACCCATGGCTTCGCTCAATGAAAGTGGTCCCCTTGGTTCTTCACAAATGTTTGAAGTTTCCCTTTGACAATGAAATATTCACGGTCCACCATAGTGGCTTCAATCCCTTATCTTCCAAAGGAAACTTTTCCTTAGAAGCCTTTTGGCCTGAGCCCGTGGAGCCCATCACCCCTCAAAGAGATTTATTGTTTAGTGCTTATCAAAAATTCAAAGCTAAGAAAATATCTAAATTATCTCTTCACAACATACCCCCATCAACTTATGAAACTCCCATCCTTGATAAAACTATGCTACAACCCGAATCAGACCTGCCTAACCAAACAACACCTGAAACCTCCTTTACATCGTCAAAGAGGCCTAGATATCATGACAGTAATTCCATTATGCCTCCTCACATCAAACAAGTGTATAAAGCCAACAAGAAAGTGGTTGACCAACCTATGGTTCCTCCCATTCCTCCCGCTAGGAATAACAAACAACCTATGGTTGATCAAACCGCTCCTTCTCAAATGCAACTTCACAATAGAATAAAGAAAATAGATGAGCTAGGGAGCATAGGCATCATCATTGTGCTCTTGCTCGCAGGTCACATGACAAAGAAAATCCTAAAAATAATAATCCACCTTTGCCAAAAGAAATGCATGACAACCCTCCTCCCCCATCATCGCAACTTGATCCTATATCTCCATCACAAGTAGTATTACATGCTTCCACTGATATTTTATTGACCCTCCTATTGTCATCAATCTAGATGATGATGATGAGGATATTTCTAAAATAGATGAAGAGGTGCATAACACTTTGAATACATTATTTTCCTCTTCCATGAGCTTACATGATAACTCTCCTCGGACGAGCATTGACCTTGACGATAGTTCTACAATTGATGTTGTCCCTCTAGCTAGTCGCCCACTCAAATTTTACATTGAGCAATATTGGGAGGCAGATGACTTGCTTGATGGTTGAAGTGCATTTGCCTTTCTAGTCTTTTATCTTTCTTTTGCATGTTTTCTTGTGTGTGACATGATTCCCTCGTACTGTTCTATTTGATATTCTCTCTCTTTGTGACAGTCTTCTATTTGTCTCTTCATTCTTCTATTTATCATGATTTTTCTTTCGCTTCTTTGCTTTCCTTTTGGGGATGATGCAAGGAATTGAGACCGCAATGTCTCCTTCATGTTGACCCAAAAGGATTTTTTCTTTTTTTCTTCCTTTTGGGGATGATGCAAGATATTGAGACCACAATCTCTCCTTCATGTTGAGCCAAAAGAATAATTTTTTTTCTCATTTTCCTTTTCTTTTGTTGTCCTTTTAGGGAGGATGCAAAGTGTCAGGACACCCTATGTCTCCTCCATGTTGACCCAAAACGACTCTTTCTTTTTCCTTGTTTTTGCTCTCTTTGTGTCCTATTTTTATGTATTTGGGGGAATGGTGATAGTTTTGCGCTCTCTAAACAAACATTGTAGTAATTAACATACTGATCCCAAATCCATAGATCCCTTATGTGTTTGGTATTTTTCATTTTGGGGGCAACCCCTTTCTCTTTTCTCTCTTTTATTTTCCTTAGCATGACATAGCCTCACTTGGAAAAATATCACTTGGCATAGGGATTTCCAAGTTGGCTCTCATGTCCTTGCTTTCTTCCTGCATCTTTCATTTTCCTACTTTAAAGTAATTTCTCATAGTATAGTGTTTCACAATTCCTTTAAAGTGGGGGCATACACTAGAATTATTTTTTTTTGCATTTTTTTGGTTCTTAGTGCGGCCTTATCACTTCATACGATGTGTTTCTCACTTTGTGGATGATATTGGGTGTAATGTCCTTCATGAAAGTGACCTATCTTAGCATATTGCATTCCTCTTAGTGGCCTGATGCGACACACTACATCCCCTAAGTTGTGAATTTTATATTTTTTGATTGATCCTCTCTTGGAGACATTAGACACAATGTTCCCTAAGTTAAAGACCTCACATGAACTAAAAAAGACTCCTTTGAACATCTCTTCTTGCATTTTACCTTTTTAATTTTACATGTTGCATTTTTTATTTTGCATACATGGCCACCTTGCATAACATAAATTGCATGCATGTGGTGCCATCTTGCACTTGTTCATGAGTTCTAAGCATACAAATATTTTCTTGTCTCATTAACCGTAAACCCTTGTCTTTTGTTGCATCTTATCAAAGTTATCATGAGGTATAACTTTGGTATGGTTAAATAAGAATCCCAACTAGTGACATGAATTTCCCCATAGCCACCTATGTGTGTTTGGGTACATACCAACCGTATGTTTCTCACCCTTTTGGGCCTTCTCATCCGACGGAAAACCGAAAGTCTCATTGCCCCTGAGTGAGTACACTTCCTTTCGAAAAAATAACCTAGATCTGATCCACAACTAGTTGGACAAATGGTCGAAGCTTGATCCAACTTTCCTCTTCCACATCACTTCCTTGTGTGATATTTTGTGTTGATGTTTGGTTTGCCATGGGATCTTGATCTTGGGGGCTTGATCATCCTCTTGATTATAGTTCTCTCATCTCACTAACATGAGTATATTTAGATTCCTCTCAATATGCAAGTCTTGGCTACTTTAGTGTGAGTTTGAAGAAAGTTCATCCTCTCACTAAAGTGGGGGCTAAATGTGTCACAAAAAAGTGCATCCTTGACACTTTTCACTCATTTGGGCCTTTTCCCTTGGATTTTGGCTTGATTTTTCTTAGATCTAATGTTGTAATGTGGTCAACACATTCACATTAGACCTTGCTTCTTTGAAAATCAACAAAAACCTAACAGAGTCTTACAAGGGTGTTATGAAGTGTTGTAACACATTTCCTCACTTTTCTAGGAATTTTCCACAATAATTCACCTAAATAACCCCTTTCCAAGCCTTATTCTAAAGTTTTGTAACCAAACCCTCACAGTTTCCTAGACTTTCCATCACTAAAACAACCCTTTCTCATGAAAAAATGGCCCCTTAATGCACTTATAGGCCTGACTTAAGTGTGTTTCGGGAGACAATCTCGTTAATCAACATTAAAAACCTTTTAATTCTCGACTACCACTTGAATTTTTCCAAGTGGACTAAGTTGCCACCTTGGGCGACTTAGTCCCATTTGACATAAAAATCAAAATTAAATCAAATTTCTAGCTGTATTTTGTCTCCAAAACCCTAGGGTCGGCCTATGATGTGTTATTTTTGGGGAATTAGGGCATCACATGTATAAATAAGGGTTTTTCTCCACATTTTACCTCTCTTGCACTCTCTCACAACAACATTTTCATCTTCACAAGCCCTCAAGCAATCAATCTTCTCAAGCAAGCATTCAAGCACTAAACACTTCAAGAAACATCCATTGGAGTTGGTTCTTGCATATCTTGACACTTCTTCAACAAGGGATTGGTGAGTTGTTGTACTTTCATGTTATTCAATTATCTTTCCATTTACATTCCATTTCATTTGGGTTCAATTGCCAACATGTAGTTTGACTAAGGCAAACCCCTATTCTCTAACCCTAACCTTTTCCCCCTCTTTGCATGTGTGCTTTTGTAGGTTTGTTGTAGAAGTTGTCAAAACCAATTTTAGACTCCAAGAACAACTGCATGCCTGTTCTTGTTTGAAGAATTTGGAGCTATTTGGAGTTACAAGGGTTGGATCAGGCATTCACAGTATAATACCCCCCCATAATTCTGAACTGAGAGAGCCTAACAGATCCACTGAAATGGTGTGTAACACCCTGTAGTGCATGAAGGAGAAGAAACAACATCTGAAAGTGCGCAAGAAAGAACTTGCAACTGAAAAAGTGGTGTGCAAAACAAATCACACATGCATGAGGCTAGAATCATATGGATCCATTGTCGTTGTGGAGGGACACTCATCGGACAAAGGTGTGATGGCAAAAACAAAGGCACTACACAACTCCCCATGGCACTTTATAATACAGTGCGAGTACAAAATATGGCACAACCTTATGTGCAAAATCCCCAAAAATACATGTACAATAGTGTGGCACTTTATCTCAGTGCGTTTACATAGAAAAGTGCACTTTTTTCACTTTTTTTTATGTATTTCAAAGTGCCCTCAAAGGAAAAAAAAAATGGAAATACATGAAGAACAGCCAAAAACAAAGCATCCCATGCAAACGAGAAGTTCCCAAGAGCTAAAATATCCAGGTAATTCACTAGAGTGTGAAAACACAAAAAAACTGAATAAAATATACCTAGAGGGAAATCTAGAAAAATTTCATGCATAAAACTGAAGAGCTCTGAAAGACGGTTCCAACGCCGCCGAGATCGCGAAAAACAAAGAAATTGGTCAAAAGTTATGAGTTCAGAATTTGGAGCTAGAAGTTTTCAAAACCAACTTTAGACTCCAAGAACACCTGCATGCAAATGAATACCTGTCACAAGGAAGAGAATAGATGGAGAAAACAAACAAGGGTTTGAAGCTCTGAAAAATGGAGAAATTATCTTATCAGAACAAAAGGGAATTGATGAATATACAATCGATCAATCCTTAAGAAGGAGATCATGCAAACCCTAAAGGAAACCCTAATAGGAAAAACCCTAATAGGAAAACATTTAATAATTAATATAATTATTAAATGTCACTTTATGCAAACTAAAGTGAAATCTTAAGAAGGGAATAATGGTAACTTAATCAACATAGTTAAGTTAAAACCTTTACTCTAACATTTGTATGCAGATTAGTAAAAGAGAAAGGTGTTGAAAAGGTTTCATCATTCCATCCACATCATTCCAAGTCAACAAACCCTAAAGAGAGCTTAAAGACAAGTTGCAGGTCGCATTCTGAAGATTTAGACACGGGTCTTTGTCAAAAACAAAAGTATAAGTGGGTACATACAAATTCCAACCTCGAGACTCTTGGAAACTCCAGGTGTACTAAGACACCATCATTAGTGAATTAGTCCCTGTACCAGGCCTAAAAAGTGGTTTCTATTTTTTTGGATACCCTTTTGCTAGAAACCTATTCTAGTAATGTTTCTCGGGAGAAGGATCAAGTCACCCATTATGGCATAAGTGTCCTAGTAAACATCTTCATTAGATTCCAAAAGATTCCAGAGCTCCTCTTCATAAACCTTCAATTTCCAAGTGCACCACTTCTGTCTCTTCCAATCTCTTTACAACTTGCATGCATTTTAGGTCATCATTAGGACATTGCTCATAGTTTACATTTACATTAGTTTAAATTTCATAGTTAGTTTACTTCATTACCTTGCAACACTTAGGAAAACACATCACACCTATTCCAAACCCCTAATCTTGAATGAATTCACCAAGAACACCTTAGTGCAAAAGAGGCCATTTCTCAACCTACCTCTTAGGTGAAAAAGCCTAAGAGCCCATTGGGGAATCCTCTTTCCCCATTGTATTGTTTTTGGTGGTTTAGTATAATGGGATTTTTTGAACATAAATATCCCTCACTATTATATTGCAATGAATTATTAAATTGTCTACCAATCTGAGTTAAAGTATAGTCAATTCCCAACTCATACAAGTAGTCAAGATGTACACCATATCCCACTAAAATGGTGAAAAAGTGGTATGGTGCTATCATGTGGTTTAGGGCATAGATCACAACCACTTTTATAATTTCATTCAAAGATAACCCTTGATATCTCAATACAAAGGAGAAAGATATCTTACAAGAGGGTTGTCCTAGAGGTTGAATATCGACTAATGAGGGTTCACCACCAATTTTAGACTTGGAAAAGACAATGAAATGTAAAACCCTAATTCAACACAATGATCTAGAAATGGAGATGAAGCAACAGTACAAAAAACTATAGAAAGGAATATGTGCACCTGGGAATTTTGAAATGATTGGAAATTTTTCCTTTAATGTTGAGTGGTACTCATTCGCCATGCTGGGCGAATTAGTCCAGAATCTTGGTTTCTATGCGAGAACAAGAATCTACCAAATGGGTATTCGAATTTGCAAAAATATGAATTTTGACTGAAATAGGGACTCATTCGCCAAAAGTGGCAAATCAGTCTAGTTAGGGTTTTCTAAAGCTTCAAATTATGATCCTACTCTTCTTTATCTTCTTTGTCCTTCCTAATTGATTTCCATATTTGAAACCTTAATTTGTGATATGTAGGTGTTCTCCAATGTTCTCCAAGACTTGATGACAACTTTGAATGGTTTGGCATCTTTTCTCCAATCTTGCTCCTTATGAAATCTGCAACTTAGCCTATAAATCACACACAAAGGAGAGGGAAAAATATTGTTGGGTTAGTGGATAAGGATTTACCTTTTTCAAATCCCTTATTGGTAATTAAACCTTGAAATATAATGAAATTGGAATTGAGAATGATGAATGAAAAAGAATGATGTTGCAGCTTACCAAACCCTAGCAAGATAAGGCTGCAAACATGTATGAGATGTCTGCAATGGATGTAGGTCTTGACTTTTGGTTGAATAAGATAGATCTTGAATTGAACACTAGCTTGAATCATAAAACCCTACATCACAATTGTTAGCTCCAAAAAAAACATGATGCATGAAGTTGAACCATAGGAAAATGGGTGCTTGACAACCTAGGTCATAAAACATCACTTTTCTCCTAAGGTGATTCAAGATGGTCCTAGGAGTCCTAATTGGATTGACTATTAACCTCACAACTTGACTAAAATATCAATTAGGAGGACCTAGGAAGGGGGTTCTTTCAAATTTTAGGGGTTCACCACCAAACAAATGCTTGGAAAAGACAAATAAGCATTCAACCTTCAGAACCTAGTTATGTAAGCTAAATGAGGGATGAAAATGATGAAATTATGCAACAACAACATAGGATGTGTGTAACTGGAAATTTTGGAGATGTGATGAGGATTCTAGAAATGTAAAGAAGATGTCCAAATATGCCAGGGAGGACAAACACACCCTTACTATTTTCTTAGTTCCACTGTTGTTTTTCGGAGCAAATGCAAAATCTTTGAATCTCAGAACAAGATAGA
This sequence comes from Sequoiadendron giganteum, assembly GCA_007115665.2. Classification (NCBI taxonomy): domain Eukaryota; kingdom Viridiplantae; phylum Streptophyta; class Pinopsida; order Cupressales; family Cupressaceae; genus Sequoiadendron; species Sequoiadendron giganteum. Next base: position 425,715,840 of record CM021100.1, read on the forward strand.
TCAAAGAATCTATGAGAAATACCCCTGGGAGGACTAAGATGCCCTAGGTGGCATATTACTCCCATTCCGGATTTCTAAAAACTCTTAATGTGATCCTAAGGTTTTATTTCCTCTCTTCCTTCTTCTTTGATCTCAGGTTTTGAAACTTTTGAATTCGGCTTGTAGGTGAGTTTTTGTGAAGATGACAACTTTGCAATGCAACTTTTCAAATTTTGCAACTTTACACTTCAAACAATCTTCAAGTCTTCAACCTATATATGCAATCACAAACATGCAAGAGGGGAAAAGCTTGTTGATTATTAGTGAATGGGGGTTTTCCTTGGTCAAACCCCTTGTTGACAATTAAATCTTGAAATGAAATAGAATAATGAAGGGAAATGATGAATGAACAACATTCAATCCTACAACTCACCAAAACCTTATTGTAAAGCCTACAAAATTGTGTGAAATGGTTGCAATGGATGTAGATCTTGAATCTAATGAGTGCTTGATAGATATGGACTTGAATTTCTTGCTTAAATCACAAACCCTACATCACAAATGTTAGCACAACAACACAGACGATGCAAGAAGATCCTTGATATGATGCTTGAATCTTGGCAATGGCTCCAAATTCTTGATGAATTTATCTTGATCTCATAAACTTTCCTTGGGAATGAATACTCAAGTTGATAGGATGAAAATTAATGAATGAACCTTGTATTTATACTTCTCTATGCTTAATATCTCGAAATTACATCACACCAAGCCGACATATGAATTCATTAAATAAAGGAGGCTAAATCCTGCCAAGATTTGAAATTGAATCCCAAAAATAAGCCAAGGAGGTCTAGGACCACCTAGGTGGCATCTTAGTCCCAAGGCTCAAATCTCGGGGCACATACTCCAAAAAGGGACCTTTTCAGGTGTATTGAAAATCATGGTTCCAAGACGCTTGTGGGACTAAGACACCCTAGGTGGAATTTTAGTCCCGACTTAAAAAGTAGGGACACATAGATAGAATCATTAAATGATCATTTTCCCTTTGATAATTGTCGGGATTAGCTAGAAAAAGATGTAGTTTATTAGGCTTGTGGATGCAAAATAGGACCAATTAAGACATAAAGAAGGATAAATAAAGCAAGGCATGCCCAAACAAGTGTGAAAATGAAAGGGTATGCATTTTACTATAGTACATTTAGCCCCCACTTTAGTGAGAAGATGAAATTGCTTAAAACTCACACTAAAGTAGCCAACCACACAATCAATAGGGGTTCAAATGTACAAATGTTAAAGAGATAGGATGACAATAATCAAGAGGGTGGCCAAGCCCCTAGGATCAAGATCTTATGAAAAACCAACATAGGCACAAAGGAACATACATGAGGATGATATATGAAGCCATAATCAGATCACAAACATACACCATCAAAGATACAAAAAAGAAAAAAGAAAAAGGAAAAAGGAAAAATGCAACAGATGAAGCTTTAATTGGTCGTCAACCGTGCTGTGGACCGGGTCTAGGCTATTTATTTAAAAGGGTTTACAAGTGGAACATGTTGTCGACTATGCAAATGAAAGTGCATGCTCATGAGGGCTAGTGAAGATAGTTGTTCACTAGGTGAGCCCCATGAAGTCCATATTAAAGTCATACCCCCATGACCATGATAAGGACAAAAATAAAATGCATGCTCACAAGGGCTAGTGAAGCTAGTTGTTCACTAGGCGAGCCCCAAGAGGTCCATATCAAAGACACACCTCCATGACTTTAATAAGGAAAAAAAGAAAAATGAAACAAGATAGGGATGTTCAAAGGGATGTTGTTTCGTTCATGTGAGGTCGTAATCTTAGGGGACATCATGCTTAATATCTCTGAGAGAGGATAAATACAAGGTCTCATCCTGGGGAACATCATACCCAATGTTTCCAAGAGAGGAAAATTGCAAAAGGCCTCATCTTGTTTCCAAGAGAGGACAAGGAAATATCACACTCTCAGAGGAAGTCAAACCCAATGACACCACCAAGAGAAGGACGCACCATAATAAGAAAGAAGGAAAATCACACAATGAAACATCAGTGTTGATGTATGCACCCATTTTAAAGCAGTTGCTTTAAAGTAGAAGAAGACATGATATCTTATTCGGAAATCCCTATGCCAAGTCATATGTTTCTGATAAGCTATGCCATGCAAAAGGGAATGCCCCAAAAATGCATAACTTAGTACATCACATGTGAGCCAACTTAAGGCACATTACCCGCATCCCAAGCTTACTCTTATATGTACATGAAAGGAAAATAACTAGCCAAAAGAGGTGACAAGTGACATACGAGGATAAGGCTACCTAACCCCTTTCCCCCACTTAGTGTGGGACAAGGGTGAGCCGATAAGAAACATGCTAGAGTGAAAATCAGTACCAATTAGAGGAATTAGGTGCCCCCACATAAGAAAGAGCACCAAAATCCTTAAGATGTTGGATTTTACTACTCAAAGCCTTACATTCATTAGTAGAATGACCATGAATTCTATGATATGCACAAAATGAAGTCTTGTAATAAAATTTCTTTCATGTTCTTGGGGTGAGATAGATCAGACGATCTTGGAGGAGTCTCGTCAAGATACTCTTTTGGTCAAAAGTGGAGGATGTTGCTTTATTTTGCGACAATGGTATATCTTGCATAGCACAAGGTGTCATACCTACACAAGACTCTTTATATTGTGAGATTTTGTTCTCTCCTTTACAAGAGGGTGTAGAATCTATCAAATTCAAATCATTAGTGTTTTGTGAGATGTCATTTACATTAAGCAAGGATTTCTTTGTTTGTTTCATTTCTTGCAAAGGATAACAATCAAGACCACTAGTGTCTATCAGTTTAAGATGATCTAGTGTTAAAGTCAGCTTAGAAGGATGTTTTGTGATAGTGTTGACATTAAGTGAAGGCTTTTTTATTTCTTTCGAGGGAAAGAACCAAGAACACTAGTATTTTCTTTCATGTGAATCTCTATAGGGACACAAATACCTTGTTCTCTAGCAACACATCCTTTTCCACTATAACCAAGTTGGTTCATCATTTCATAACCTTTTCCATAAAGATTCTTCATTTCTTTTGGATTCTGTGGTTGCTCATACTTAAGTTCATCAAAGTTTGTTGTGTAATTTTCTTTTTCTTCTAAAGTGGTTGAGGTGGATGCTTTCGAAGGGTCTTTCGACTTTTGTGTTGACATTATCACCTTTTATTTTTCACACTTCTTTATTATGATCTCTAGTTTCCCATCAAAGCTATTTGTGAAATCCAAGGAACCCCAATCATCGTCTAATAGCTTCATGACTTATTCGATGTGTTTTTATTTTTCTTTTTGTTGCATGAGTTCCATTTGCGTAGTTGGTGTCAACATTTTTAAAGGGTTCTCTTTGCCTTTCTCAATGTTCAAATAACTATATGGTTTAGGATTGGCTTCGATTATATAAACTTTGTTGTTGTATACATATTTCATGATACGATGAAGGGTAGAGGGCACAACATGCATCTCATGAATCCATGGTCTTCCTAAAAGAAGATTGTATGAAAGACCATCGGGCATAACATGGATTGGGGTTTGTAATGTAACTTTGTCAACTTTAATAGGTAATGTGATCACTCCAAGTGATTTCTTTCCAACATTATCAAATCCCTTAATAGATAAAGAGTCAAGTTGAATTTTTTATTTATCAACACCAAGTTTATCCAAAAGGCTTGCACTAAACACATTTAAGGTTGAGCCATTGTTAAAAAGGGTTCACTTTATCCTTATGGTATTGTATTGAGCTATGATCAAGAAATAATCAAATTATTTTTGCACTTTCAAAACAAAGAGCTCACTTTGGTGGAAAATAATGTCAACATTTATTCCTTGAATCATGGCTACTATGTCATTCAGGTTTGCACTAGAGGGAACCATAACTTGATGCAAGGTTGTTTCAAGCATAGTGTGATAATTAGGTGAATTCTGAATCAGGTCCCAAAGGGATATCTTTGTAGGAGTATTCTTAAGTTGTTCAACAAGATCATACTCCTTTCCACTTTGTGAAGGAAAATGAGAGGAACTAGGAAAGATAGGATTAGGTAATGGGAGGGATGTTGAAGGTGTTTGTCTTGGTTGCAGATTGTTCCTAGTGTTGTATGTATGAGAAATGGTGTTATAACTCAGTTGATACAAAAAATTGTTCTTAGGTGGTTCAAGAATAAGGACAGGTTTGTTTTGAACTTGTGGTTTGTGAGAGGGTGGATAAATGATAAGTTTAGGCTTCGGAGAGTACTCCAAGGGATATCTAATGTGCATAACCTCGGAAGACTTATCGTTATTTGCATGATCTCTTAGTGAAGAGGAGTCTAATGTTACTTCATCATCTTGATCTAAGGAATTAGTATTTTAAATTTTCTCATTTTCTTCCATCGTGATATCTTCCCTAGGAGGAGAGTTTTTAGGAGGACTACAAACTACATGTTCGTGACATTCAAAGGTTGGTTCTTCTAAGATGACTTCACCACAATTAGGGGTCTCATCAATGGTTGAATTGTCTTGCTTATCAATGATGTCATTATCTTGTTTAGGAATGTTTTTTGCATGACTTTCATTGGTTGTATTTTCTAACAACATGGCATATTTCTTACAACTAGGAGAAGAACAAATGCGAGTATCATGATTATCCATAATTTCATTCTTTTTTCCTATAATGTATTCCAAAATAGGATAAATAGGGAAAGTATCATAAAGAGGTTTGTCATAGATCTTAAAGTTTTGATCATACAACACCAACATATCTTCACTTACACTTTCATCACAAGAGGTGAAGATTTTGGGGGATGAATGTAGGCTAGTTGAAGTTTCAATGGTATCTTGTTGTGTTATGTGGTCATCATGATTACCTATGGTTTTTTCTTCTTGTTCATCAATGTCTTGCCTAATAAGAGAGGTAGAAGGAGAGAAACAACTAGGATTCTCAAAACTCTCACTGATTGGTTCTTCTGACACCAAAATATCTTCTTTGCCAATAGGAGAGATATTAGGAGAAAAATGAATATGATTGTTAGGAATGTCCAAGGTTGTATTCTCTTTCACTATAACACTCTCATAGGTAGGGGATATGAAATTTTTCTTAGAATGCCTAGAAAGGTAAGGTACTAACATTGTTTGACAAAAAATGAAAAGCACTTTTAACCATATCATGCAATGCTTTAATAATGTAAACAATGTGTATCCAAATATGAAAAACACTTTTATCCAATGAATGCAAAAATTTAAGAATGCAAACAGTGTATATCCAAAAATGAAAAGGACTTTTATCATACTCATGCAAATTTTTATGAATGTAAACATTGTATATGCAAAAGTGAAAAGTACTTGTATCCATATTATGCAAAGTTCTAAAAAATTAAAGATTTTCAGATTTTCAAACCTAAAACAAGGTAATTTGTTGATTACACTATGTAATAGACTGAAAATGAGATGTTGTAAATGCCATTTTGAATGTTGACAATGTAGTGAATGAAGACAAATTAAGCTAGATTCACTAATTTTGATGAAACAACAAATAAAAAAATAAAATTGAAATGTAATTGTAGAAAAACGAAGCACAAAAAAGAAGATTTAAACCTTGAAAACTATAGCCTCAAAGTCAACAGGGACTAAGACACCAGTAAAGGAATCTTGGCCCTATTGGTGGAATTTGGAGGTTCCAGGAACTAGAATAGAATACAATCAACTCAGACTGGATTTTGAGGAAAAAACCTGAAGAGGGACTAAGATGCTAGGAAGGGGGTTTTAGTCCTAGCAGAGGTTTTATTCAAAAAAACAAGATATGGGTTGTCTACAATGTTCCTAGGTTGCCTACCCAGGTACCTGATGTTTAGAAACAAAAAAGTGTGCAAATGAATGCAAGAAAAAGTAACTAATTCCAAGCAATTGGATGCAAAGTTGAATGCATTTTTTTCAATTTTGAATGCAATAACAATGTTGCTAAATGCAATTAGGATGATTGGCAATTTATTTTTAAGTTTTTCAATGAGATAAGATGATGCAAGAAATAAAAAATGCAACCTATATGCACTTTCACTAATGCAAACATGAGAAACCCTATATGCACTTTCACTAAATATGAGAAACCCTAGATGCAATTTCACTAATGTAAGATGCAATGCAAGAATGAAGGCAACCTAGATCTAGGAATGTAATGGACTCCAAATCAGAAAATGAATGCTCAAAAATGTTGGGTTCACCAAAATGAACCATAGGAAAATGGGTGTTTTATAAACTAGGTCATAAAACACCACTTTTCTTCTAAATTAATTCAAGATGGTCCTAGGAGTCCCAATTTGATTGAATATCAACCTCACAAGGTGAGTTAATTATTGATTAGGAGGACCTAGGAAGGGGGTTCTTTCAAATTTTAGGGGTTCACCACCAAGAAAATGCTTGGAAAAGACAAATAAGAATTCAACTTACAAAACCTAGTTATGCAAGCTAAATAAGGGAAGCAAATGATGAAATTATGCAACAACAAGATAGGATGTGTGTACTTGGGAAGTATGAAGATGTGATGAGGATTATAGATATGAAAAGAAGTTGTCCAAATATGTCAGGGAGGACAAAGACGCCCTTACTATTGTCTTAGTCCCACTGCTATTTTTTGGGGCAGATGCAGAATCTTCGGATCTCGAAGCAGAATCTCAAAAAATCTCTAGGAGAAATACCCCTGGGAGGACTAAGATGCCCTAGGTGATGTATTAGTCCCGTTCTGGATTTCTAAAAACTCTAAATGTGATTCTGAGGGTTGATGTCTGCTCTTCCTTCTTCTTCGATATCAGGTTCTGAAACTTCTGAATTTGGCCTATAGATGAGTTTTCCTGAAGATGACAACTTTGCAATGCAACTTTGCAACTTTTACAGCTTTGCACTTCAAATGATCTTCAAGGCTTCAACCTAAATCTGTAATCACAAACATGCAATAGGGGAAAATCTTATTGATTGCTAGTGAATGGGGGTTTTCCTTGGTCAAACCCCTTGTTGGTAATTAAACCTTGAAATGAAATAGAATAATGAAGGGAAATGATGAATGACCAATATGTAATGCTAAAACTCACCAAAACCTTGTTTTAAAGCTTGCAAAATTATGTGAAATGGCTGCAATGGATTTAGATCTTGAATCCAATGAGTGCTTGATAGATATGGACTTGAATTGCTTGCTTAAATCACAAACCCTACATCACAAATATTAGAACATCAACACACATGATGCAAGAAGATCCTTGATATGATGCTTTAATCTTGACAATAGCTAGGTGATCCCACAATAGTGGTTTATAATTTTTGGCCAAACTGGACACTGAATTGATTTTTTCTAACTAAATCTTCACTTTCGAGCACCTATAGCAGCTAAATCGTGAGGAATTTCAAGATGATGCAAAGTAGTGATTTGTGAAATTTTGTCTGTAGATCCTAAATTTGTTTTTTTCAAAAAAATTAGAATAAGATTGCACTTCTTTTTCCATCTCCTTCGAAAACTAGTTTTTTAGTAAACACCATTTTTAAGGAGTGATGCTTACCATATACAACATAATTTTTTTCCATGAAGGATAAAATTCTATTTTTTTTTTAATTTAGATTTGTAACTATGATATCTAATGCTTTCATTTGGTTTCATAGTGTTTTATTGAATATTTTTTCCTTAATCAAGTTTCAAAGTGAAACCAATTACAATCCGGACATAGGCAGACTGTATATCACATAACTTTTTTTGTATGTATTGAATTTTTTTTTATTTTTTTTGTTGGATCAAGGACTTGAATATCTAGTGCACTGATATTTTTCAAATTTTTTTTATTATCTGCTATTTTTCCACATGTGCAAAACAAAGAGATTGATTTTTGATGAAAAACCTACATTTACAAGAAATAAAAAATAAATATATTAATAAAATTATATTTATTTAAAAGTACACTTTTTGGGAAACTTATAATAAGGACTACATACTTAAAAAAATAAATTTTAAATTTATTCTTTTGATCCCCCAAAAGGTAAATCAAAAGTGATTTTTAATCAGGATTTTGATAGGTGTAAAGGAGACTCCGTTATAGGTATGGTTTAAAACTAACAGGGTTCTATCCAAGGGGGTTTGATCTATGGTTGTTCAATCAAACCCTCTTCAATTGGAATCCTTTAAATGGAACTTTTCAAGACTTAAATCATTATATTTTCTAAAAATATGTGATTTAAGCAAAAATTAGGATCTCCTAGAAATTGTAAACCAGTATTGTGGGATCAACCGTCTCCAAATGCTTGATGAATTGCTCTTGATCTCATAAAATTAGCTTAGGAATGAATAATCAAGTTTCTAGGATGAAAATAAATGAATGAACCTTGTATTTATACTTATTTTTGAAGTTGAGAAATACAACCTCACAAAACCCAGTGAACACCTGCAAGAAAATAACCTGTCACGTAGAAGAGATATTGAAAATACAACAATGATGCTTTGCAAGCTATGAAGCAAAAAGATGCATAAAAAAAATTGAATAATTACAATAAGATCAATCCTTGTGAAAGAAGATCAAAACCCTAAAGTTGAGTAATTAATAATTAATTATTAATTATTAATGGGCCTAAGTTTAGCTTAAGTGAAAAATACAGTAAAGGTGACTTAATTAATTAATCAACATGATTAAAATAATTAAGTAATTAACCTATTACTCTAACACCCCCCCTTAAGTTGAACTTAGGGAGAAGCTAAAAAACTAAGGAAAAACACAAATAAAAAAGATGGGTCCTAACAACAAGGCCAAATGAGGTACCCAAATACAACCAAATCTCTATAAAGCAAAGAAAAGGAGAAAACCGAATGGGAAAAAACTCCTCTCCAAAAAGAGATGAAAGCATGTGAACAAAAAAATGAAGGCCTCACAAAGACCCCCCAAGGACAACTTGCTTCACCCCAAGCATCAATCACAACTGAAGATAACATGGTGATGCCAAAGGTTTCATGAAGATGTCTGCAACCTGTGCCTTAGTAGGAATATACTCCAAGATGAGAGAACCATCTTGAATCAACTGCCTGATGAAGTGCATGTGGATATTAATGTGCTTCATTTGCTGATGCTCCACTAGATTGCGAGAAATTTGTATAGGACTCTGATTTTCACACCAAATAATTGTGGGACTATTAGGAGGAAACCCAAACTTTGTCATCAACTGTCAAAGCCATAAAATATCCTGACTAGCTAACACCACTACTTGGTACTCAACCTCTGTAGATGATAATGCAATAGCAGATTTATTCTTGCAAGACCATGTGATAGGACTAGAACCAAGGGAAAAAAGAAAGCCAAAAGTGGACTTCCGATCATTGAGATCACCAACCCAATCCGAGTCAGTGAAGCCACAATGTGAGGGGCTCTTGATGTGTAGTAAATGTCATATTGTGTGGTTCCTTGAATGTACCTCAAGATACGCTTGGAATTTTTCCAATGGATCTCATGTGGATCATGGGAGAACCTAGAGACAAGACCAACCACAAAGGAAAGATCAAGACGAGAATGCGTCAGGTACAACAAACTGCCAACCAACTGCCTATATAATGTAGAGTCTATTGAAGGAGTAGATCAAGTGGAAGACATAACAACACCTAATTGAAATGGTGTGGGGTTAGGCTTACAATCAAGGATGCAAAATATCTGGAGCATATCAAGAGCATACTTTTGTTGATATATGGGAATCCCATCTGAATACTAAATAACCTGTAGACCAAGAAAATAGTGTAGAAGACCGAGATCTTTCATCCAAACTACTCCATAAAAGCTCTCTAAACACTCTAAATCATAGAGGATGAGATACCTGTAAGAATGAGATCATCAACATATAACACTAGGATCAAAAGATCACCCTCCTGAATTCTAATGTAAACTGTGGGATCAAAATGACAGCGTGTGAAGTGAGAGGAAAGAAAAAAAGAGTCCATCTTCTCATACCAATCCTAAGGGGCTTGTTTGAGACCATACAATGAATGTCGAAGTCTGAAAACCAAAGAAATGTCCTACAAAAAACCTTGAGGTTTCTCCATATAGATCTCCTCATTTAGGTCCCCATGCAAGAAGGCACTCTTCACATCCATCTAAAAAACTGTCCATCCCTGTGAAGCTGCTAATGATATTCCCTCCTATTTACAACAAGACATGATTTGTACTTATCTATCGAACCATCTGTAGAAAACTTGGTACAGTACACCCACTTGCACTCAAAGAAGAATAATCCTCCTCCATAGCCCTATCCCACTCAAGGTGATCTGTCACCTCTGAAAACCTCTAAGGATAATCCGAAATGGCATGACTCAAAAGACTAGCACCTGATGTTTGTGCACGTGTACGACGAGAATTTGAAGGATTACCTACCAAAGATCCAGCTGCCTCTATAGTAAAGCGGGCCCACTTGGGAAAATGTTGTGTATCTGGTGGTGATGGGGATGGTGGATCATCATTTGAATAATCCTCAAGAGATCAAGATGGAGGAGTAGGTAGTGAGGAGGAAGTTGGTGATGAAGATTCCATTAGAGGAAAGCGTTGATCAAATTAGACATCTCACCAAAACAAGACCTCTCTAGAATCAAGATCAAATAGCTTGTATGCCTTAACATCCTCACAGTATCCAACAAAAATGAGTGGTCAACTTTTCCTCTCCATGGCTTTTCATTGAGCATCAGGAATAAATGCCCATGCCTCACTACCAAAAAATCAAAATGTAGAAACATCGGGCTTGACATGGGTCCAAGCCTCCTCAAGAGTCATGTGTCGTAATGCCTTATGAGGCATCTGATTCTGATATGATTGGCAAAATTGACTGCCTTAGCCCAAAATGAAGAATCCATGGACAGTGACTGTATCATACAATTGGCTATCTCCCATAAAGTCTTGTTCTTTCTCTCAACAACACCATTCTACTGAGGGGTGTAAGGCACTGTAAACTGATGATACAAACCATGGTCAGTGAAAAAGTCCCTGAAATCTTGATTAAAAAACTCCCCCCATTATTTGTGCATATCTTCCTAATAGAAAGACCAGATTGCTTCTCCACAAATGTCTTAAATATCTTGAATGAATCAAATACATCAGACTTGTACTTAAGAAAGTAAACCCATGTACGTCTGGAGAAGTCATCAATAAATGTGAGCACATATCTAGCCCTTGAAAATGAAGAAGTCAGAAATGACATGAGGTCACTATGTACCAACTCTAAGGGTCCCTTAGCATGTGTGACTCTACCCATAGGAAAATAATCCTGATGATGTTTTCCAGGTACACAACCTTGACAAACACCATCAGTATAGGAAATTTGTGGGAGCCCAATCACTAGTGCCTACGTACTCATCTGCTCTAGATATCTATAATTGACATGGCCAAAATGCTCATGCCAAAGTCTACTCATTGTGTTTGCATGTGCTATAAGAGATGAACCTGAACCATCTATACTCTCAAAGCCATCAAATATGTATGAGAAAGATGCAGAATCAACACTCCCAGTAGCCACAACCAAATCAGTATCATGAAGGTCTTGAATAACCACATCATGTGGTGAGAACTCAATTATCTTACCAGTGCCGTAATGGAAAATCTGATAAACAGAAAGGAGGTTTGTTGAAATATAAGGAACTACAAGTACGTCCTGAAGACAACCACCATCCAATGAAATAGAACCTGAACCCATAACTGTAAGTTGTGTAGAGTCACCAAAAGTAATGTGTGAAGTTCCACAATGGGCAAGTGTGGTGACAAATTGCAGAGTGTGTGTCATATGGTGAGAAGCACAAGAATCTAGAATCCAAGTGGATCCTGAAGGTAATGCTTGTGCAGAAAGAGAAGGAACTTTCCTTGTGTGTGGGGAAGGTGATTGAGGTGAGGTGATATTATGTTGTTGCATGGCCTCCTCTAAAGCCTCTAATTTCTTCCAACACTTGGAAATTGGATGTCCTTCCTTGCCACAAAAACTACAAGGATCTCCAAATGGATTCTTAGTCTTGGAGGAAGGCTCACCAAACTTAGAAGATTTACCCTTGTTAGGTTTGGATGGTGATTTCAAACTAGACTTTGGTGATGGCTTGGAGGTACTCTCATGGCCAACTAAATATGTCTTAGGCTTTTGTTTCTGCATCTATTTCCCTTTGGATGTCTGAGCTACCAATGATGAGTTCTGTGAACCTGAAAGTGCATCCAATTGTGTAAGCTTGGACTGCTCACGAGTCAACCTATTACAGAAAATGTCAAAGTTAGGCATGGTAAAACATGCACCCAAAGCATCCATAGTGGAATAAAATGTAGAAGAGAATATCTGAAAACAACCATGAAGCTTAGAGCAAATCAGGTAAATACACTCTATGTCAGTCTTGTTCTTACCACAACCCTGTAACAATGATCTGAGTGATTTGAGTTTCATCAAGAAATCCTCAATAGATGGAAATGAATTAGGTACCAAAGTAGTCAACTTTGCCTCAATCTAAAATGCCCTGAACTTGTTGATGGTGCCAAAGAGGGTATGAAACTTAAGCCACATTTCTGGAGGAATTGTACACCCCTCTAAGTGAAAAAGTAGACTATCTGAAACATGTAGTGATAACAAACCCTGGGTTTCATCCATCCTGCTTCTGTGCTACATAACCTCAAATGGACATATCAACTGAGGTTGAACCTCATCTAAACATGACCATAACCCCTTAGACATGAGGAGTCTTGTCATATGTACTTTCTAGCTGTCATAATTGTGTGGTGCAAGATGATCAATCGAAGAGGTGTCCGCCATGATGTTTTATTTTTCAAATATGTTTAAATAATAGAGGTTTCTGGTTTTTGATGTAAATTTATAGAAAACAAGAAGAAAATACCCCCCACAACACAAAAAACCAAACCCCAGTACAATTTTTAAAGTTGGAAAGCACGAAAAGCAAAAATCACTCAAAAAAATTATGTTTACCTAGAAAATTTTCTAAGGAAACCAACTACAGATCTAGATAGAGCATATGAACACCTTTCCAACCCATATTCCTTTTCAAAAAAAAGAGTTTGTATGCTCAAGTTACACCCCCAGAAGTGCAAAAATAAGGTCTAACTTTGAATGGTAATAAATTCCAAATAAAAAAAAATTCAAGAAATAAAACCCATACCATTGTATCGGGCTCAGAAATAGCTTTCCAACAATATTTTGAGTTCAAAAATCCGAGTTCGTATGCAAAAGTTATGGCCAAAATACCAAAACTGCTCCAAAAGGGTTTGGGGGTTAAGCCTGAAGGTTAAGCTAGCCGCTAGCATTAACCACTAGCGATTAATTGACGATGGTGGCCATTACCTCTGGTTTTTCTTTTTTCTCGGATTGCATGTTGTACCAGGCCGTATGACCCAAAAATAAAAAAAATGCCTCTAGAAGTCACTGTGTCCGATTTCAACGATTTCACAATTGATTTGGGGCTTTTGGGTGCTCTTAACGTGATGGTGAGGTCATTTTGGGCTCAAAATACTCCAAAACTGCAGGTACGCTATGGATGAGGAACCCCTCAAAAACATCAAACCCTTACAGATTTGACACTGTGAAGCCAAATTTGATGAAACAAAGGTCAATATTGACTGAATCATGCATTTTAGATGCAATGGTGAGGTCAAAAAGGGCTGAAAATGCATAGATACTTCACTTTCAGGATAGGATCCCTCAAAAGACAAACAAGAAGTGACAGATTTGAAGCTCTGATACCATGTTGAAGTTGAGAAATACAACCTCATAGAACCCAATGAACACCTACAAGCAAATAACTTGTCACGTAGAAGAGATAGTGAAAACACAAAAATGGTGCTCTGCAAGCTATGAAGCAAAAAGATGCATAAAATAAGAATTGAATAATTACAATAAGATCAATCCTTATGAAAGGAGATCAAAACCCTAATGGAGAGTAATTAATTATTAATGGGCCTAAGTTTAGCTTAAGTGAAAAATAGAGTAAAGGTTACTTAATTAATTAATCAACATGATTAAATTAATTAAGTAATTAACCTATTACTGTAACACTTATCTATGCTTAATATCCCGAAATTACATCACACGAAGCCGAAAAATGAATTCATTAAATAAAGGAGGCTAAATCCTGCCAAGATTTGAAATTGAATCCCAAAAATAAGCCAAGGAGGAGTAAGACATCCTAGGTGGCGTCTTAGTCCCAAGGCTCAAATCTCAAGGCACAAACTCGAAAAAGGGACCTTTTCAGGTGTATTCAAAATTGGTGTCCCAAGACCCTTGGGGGACTAAGATGCCCTAGGCAGCATTTTAGTCTTGACCCAAAAATCAGGGACACATAAATAATCATTAAATAATCATATTCCCTTTGATGATTGTCGGGATTAGCTAGAAAAGATGTAGTTTATTAAGCTTGTGGATGCAAAATAGGACCAATCAAGACATAAAGAAGGCTAAATAAAGCAAGGAAAATCCAAACAAGTGTGAAAATGCAAGGGTATGCATTTTCCTACACTATAGAAGTCCTTGACATGATGCTTGATGCTTGAATGTTGCTCTAAAAGTCTTGATAATTTGCCCTTGAATGCTCTTGTAGATAATTAAATGTTCTTGTGAACTCAAACTTGCTATAAGGATGCTCTCACAAAATTCTTAGGTGAAAATGAGAGAACTTTTTATTTATACTTAATTATGCAAGAATTCCTTAAATTACAACACTAAAAGTTGTCATTAGATCTAGAAGGATAAAATCCTGCCAAGAATTTAAATTAATTTTGATTTTGGGCCACACGGGACTCATTCACCCAAGACGGTGAATGAGTCCTACCAGGCCTAATTTTTGGAATCTTTTTTGAAAATGCTTAGAAATGTGTGAAACTAGACTCGGGACCAAAAAATCTAGGTGGGAATCATTCACCTAATGTGGCAAATGAGTCCCAAATCACTAAATCTGGGCCACTCAAGCCTGGAACACCTGAATTATAATTGGGTAATGATTTGTGTCGGGATTATCCTTAAAAAGATGCATTAAATGAGGCTTATGGATGTAAAATAAGTCCAATTAAAACATAAAGAAGCCCAATTATTAATGACAACCCTAGAAAAATGTGAAAGTGTGTTACAACACTTTACAACACTCCAAACAAGGCACCAATAAGCTCATTTAGTTCACAAGGGCTCAAGACCTAATGTGAATATGTTAGGCATATTACAACACTGAATCAAGGCCAAGTTAAGGGGAACTTTTTCTATCATTACATATAGCCCCCACTTTAGTGAGAGGAGGAACTTGTTTCCAACTCACACTAAAGTAGACCAAATGCAACAATGATCAAGTGGGGTTCAAATGTACTAATACTAGTAAGATATGACAACCATGATCAAGAGGGTTGCACAAGCCCCCAGGACCAAGGTCCTATGGAAAACCAACATAAGCACAAAAGAACACACATGAAAATTATATAAAGAGAAAAAACAAGGCACAAGCATGCACTGTCAAAGACACAAAGAGAATGAAACAAAATGAAAGAGAAAAGGGTGGATCAAGCTTTGATCATTTGTCCATCACGATGTGGATTAGATCTAGGCTGTTTGTTTGAAAAAAATGCATACTCACTCTGAGGCAATAAAACTCTAGGTTGTCTTCTAGGTGAGAAGTTCAAGAAGGTGAGACACATACACTCATGGTTGGTATTCTCTCACATACACACATGTGTGGCTAAGGGAAAGTCATGCCCTCGTTCGGTTTCCTATCAAACCATAACAAAGTTATACCTCCTAATAACTTTGATAAGGTGCCACAAAAAAATGGTTTTTGAGCTTCATGAGATAAGAAAAACTTTGTATGTTTGGAGCTCATGAACACACAAGATGGCTCTATAGGCATGCAAGTTGTGTTATAACTGAAAATTGAAAATACAACAATACGAAACATTCAAGGGAGTCTTGTTTAGTTCATGCGAGGACTTTAACTTAGGGAACATTATGCCTAATGTTTCCAAGAGAGGACCAATCAAAGAATAGAAGATTCATAAGTTAGGGGATTCCATGTGTCACATCAATCCACTAAGAGGAATATAATATGCTAAGAGGGATCACACTTTTGAAAGACATCACACCCAATGTCATCCACAAAGTGAAAAATACATCGCATAAAAAATATTACATCATGAACCATGAAAAAGAGAAATGCAAAAGTGTAATGCCAATTTATTCCCCCACTTTAAAGAAATTGCTAAACATCATGTTGTGAGAAATTAAATTAAAGTAGAAAATGATAAATTCTAACAATAAAGAAGACATGAGAGCTAACTTGGAAAGCCCTATGCCAAGCCATATTTTTCCAAATGAAGCTATGTCATGCAAAAATAAAGGACAAGAGAGGGATTTCCCCCAAAATGAAAATCCAAACACATAAGGGGTTTATGGATTTGGGGTCAATATGTTCTTGCTACAATGTTTTTAGAGAGATCTCAGAACTTATATCGTTCCCCAAATACACATAGAACTGGAAGAATGACACAAAGAGAGTGAAAAAAAGGAAAAAAATTTCGAGTCAACATGGAAGAGACATGAATTCCTCTACGCCTTGCATCATCCCCAAAAACAAAACATAAGACAAATGAAAAAGATAAAAGAAAAGAAAAGTAAAGGAAAATCTTTTGGGTCAACATGAATTTCTCAATGCCTTGTGTTATCCCAAAAAGGAAAACACAAGACAAATGAAAAATATAATAAAATACAAAAGGATAAAAGGTTTATACCATAGAGAAGAATGAAGGTAAAGATAGAGGAATGTCACAAACAAAGAGAGATACATTAAATAGAACATCACAGGGGATCACAATACACACATGCAATCACACAAAATAAAATAAAAAAGAAATAATGCAAAAGACTAGTAAGGCATAGGTGAGTCAACCTAAAGTAGATCATCTGCCTCCCAATCATGTTCATTGTATATTGGGAAGGCGAAAAACTAGCCAAAGGGACAATAGTGAGTGCCGAACTAGGACCATCACCAGGCTCAACACTCTTAGGATAATTTTCATTTAAGCTCATGGAAGAGGAAAACAATGTGTTCAATTCATTATGCACCTCTTCGTCAATTTTAGCAACTTTCTCATAGTCGTCCAAATTTAATCACAATAGGAGGTCAAATGATAATGTCTAAAGTAGGCTTCAAATCTTGTTGTGGTTGTTTTATTGGATGTTTTTATTTCAGGGAGGGGGTAGGGACACCGTGCATTGCTCCAGTCAAGTTTGGATCTTGATTTTCTTTTTTTATTTCTTCATATAGCCTATGAGCAAGGGCACGACATCTACGCCTACACTCTCTAGCACCTCTGTTTCTTTTAGCTCGATTTTCAAGTTGCGTTTGTGTAGGAGCGGGTTGATCAATCATAGTTTTCTCTTCTTCCCTAAGGGAAGGGATGGAAGGAACCACAAGAAGTTGTTGAACTACTTTCTCTTTGACTTTGTAAACTTGTTTTATTTTAGGAGGTGTGACGAGATTGTTTTCATTATCTCTTGGTTGTTTGTAGGAGGTAGGTGAAGGTTCTATCTTAGGTTGGTCTTGGTTGTTTGGGATTTATTTAAGTTTGATCATGGTTTCATCTAGGATGGTAGGCTCAATGGTGGGTGGGGACATGTTTAAGAGGGATAGCTTTGCTATTTTCTTTGTCTTGAACTTTTGATAGGACAAGAAAAGAAGTCTTCTCATGTTTTTATGGCTTATATGGGCTCGGGGCACTATGATGGATGGTGAAAAGTTCATTGTCAAAGGGAAAATTTAAGCATTTATGCACAACCGAAGGGACAAATTTCATGGAGTGAATCCATATGTAGCCTAGCTTCACAAAAAATTGGTTAACTGCGGGATGATGGAGAGTGAGATATCTAATGTTTTTGGTCCTATTTGTAAAGGAAGGGTGATCGATCCCATCGTAGGGAAAGTGAAACCATTATGTGTCTTGATCCATGCTTTCAATTTATCATATATAACTTTATAGAGCTCATGCAAAAGTAAGAATTTTGCAGTGATCACATTCTCTACACAAATGAGATCTATTAATATCACATTTGTGGGCTTTTCATAGATACAACCGACTATGTGAAGAGGACCATCGGGTGCATGTTTAAGTATATTCTTAGAGGAGAAAGCAATATTAATAGGATTTTTATTTCAGACCATACGAGGAATGACATCTATCACTCCTACCATATCATCCATAGGATCATTATCTATAGAATCATGTTGAATAGAATCATTGTTATCATCATTTGTATCAACATTCATCACATCATTCTTTGTAGTTTCGCTAGCTTTGACAATTGAAATGTTATGATTAGGAATAGGGTTGGTAAATATTTGCAAGTTTTGGTTAGGAGGGGCAATAGATTTATTTCTTTGATCACTAACACCTCCAATGGAAAGACAACCAGAATCAATAAGGTCTTGCACAAGATGCTTAAGATGCTTGCAATATTTCGTGTCATGTCCATTTTATCAGTGATAATGGCTATAAGAGTTTGGTCTATAGCTTGTGGGTAATGGTTTACTACGATCTAGTTGTTTAACATGAGGCAAGGTAATAATATTTTGTTCTATGAGTTGTGAAATGGTGTTATGAAGGGTATTGGGTAAGGGAGTGAATTATCTTTTCAGGTCTCCATAGCTAAAGGGTATCATGGCCTTAATAGTAGCTAATTGGTTATTGAAATTCTGATAATTTTTTTGAGGGGGATTGAATTAAAGGAAAACTTTATTATTTTTTCTAAAAGGTTGGGAATTGTTTTGGTTTGTGGATTCAAACTTTTTCAGTTTGGCTAGAAGTGGATTTGGTATCTCGACTACTAATTGAATTTTGATAATCACGAAGGGAAGTACACAAGTGCATGAAGGAAGGAAATTTTATCATGGTAAGCTTGTCTTGTATCTTGCTTTGCAAATTTTCTATGAACATCTTTTGAATGTGAGGGTTAGGAACCTTGACATCAATTTGGGAATAAAGCGATTGGTAGCGTGAGATAAATTCAATTATCATTTCGTCTTATTTTTGCTTACATATCATAAAATTGGCCAAGGTCATCTTAGGGGTCATATGCACATGGAAATGGTTAAAAAATTCCTCAACAAGTTCATTGAATGAAAGGATTGATTTTTTTGGTAAAGAAGAAAACCACTCCAAGGCAATATCCTTCAAGGACCTAGGGAAAAGCCTAGCCAGGAGTTTTTTGATCAGGTAAAAAGTAACTAAACAAGGTGGTATAAGCATTAACAAGGTTAGAAGGATCTCCCTTTTCTCCATATTTCTTGAATCTAGGCACCTCTACACCTTGTGGCATCGGTGATCACAATATCTCCAAAGACAATGGACCGCTTTTGACATAGTATGTAGGTGGGCCATTTTGGTTTTGGTTGATGGTGGAAATTTGTTTTTGAAGAGATGAAATGGTTTGGAAGAGTTGATTTATGAGAGGATCATTTCTTGTGTTATGAGATGGAAGTGAAAAAGGTGGAGGGGTATATATGTTTGAAGGACAAGTGAATGGAATACTTATAGGTGGTAAGGTAGTAGGAGATATAACATGCGATGCCACAAAGGTACTAGGGTTTCTAGCGGAAATAACTAAGGAAGGAATCACATTACTAGTTGGTTGCATTGTTTTTGTGACTTGAGGATTGGTATAGGTAGGTATTGAGGCAATTATTATGAGAGGGGGAATTTGAGTTCCTCCTTGGCTTATGAAATTACTTGTAGGTAAAGGACAACTAGTGGTTGAGGTGAGATTTTTTCCAAAGATTTAAACTATGTTTTGCATAAGGTTAAGTCCATCTTCACTTTCAAGCATGCGGTGAATGTTATCTATAGTAGGGATGGCAGTAGTTGAAAGGTTGTCATTTTGCACTTGATGTTGGAGGTTTGCTAAATCTTCATGAATGTGAATTATGTTTTCTTGTGGAATACTATCAGTTTTTGTTTCAACATGCATCACACTACTTGAAGGTAAAGAGTTGTTGAGGGTATTGTCCATACCTAGTGTACTAGTGTCAATAATAGGAGTGAAAGAGCTAGACAACCCAATATCAATAACGATTATGCTATCGCGAGATGACATGAGCCTCAAACTTCATCTCACTAAAGTATTAACAATAGGATACCAAATACTCATACAAGGGCTACTTAATGCAAATGCAATATAAGCCAAGAACAATGAAATGACTATAACAAAAATTCTGTAAATTGAAACAAAAAGGTAACAACAACAAACAAAAACTCAAAAATAATGCTTTAAATGCCAAAAAATTCAATGCAAAATGTGCACAAGGATTTTCCTAGGCTGGCGAATGAGTCCCAATAGGGTTTTTTTAAAAAAATTTCAATTGAATTTTATGCTTTTTATGTTTTATGATTTGGAAACTAAATGAAAATGGATTTTTTTTGGATTTTTAATTAAATGAAATGCCAAAATACAAACTATATGATCTTTCACTAATGTAAAAGTAGAAACCCTAGAATGCTAATTAACAAATACAATTCCTAATGCAATGTCAATGCAACCAAGATCTAGGATGATGATGGACTCCAAATCAAAAGATGAAATGTTCTAAATGCAGGTTCATGTTGGTTTCACCAAAATGAAATGGTGAAAAAGTTGTATGGTGCTATCATATGGTCTAGGACATAGAGCACACCCACTTTTCCAATTTCATTCAAGGATAACCCTTGAGATCTCAATGCAAAGGATAAAGAGATCTTGCAAGAGGGTTGTCGTAGAGGATGAATATAGAATAATGAGGGTTCACCACCAAGTTTAGACTTGGAAAATAAAATGAAATGTAAAACCCTAATTCAATCTAATGACCTACAAAATGATCTAGAAATGGAGATGAAACAACACAAAAAACTACAGAAAGGAATATGTGCACTTGGGAATCTAGAAATGATTGGAAGGAGGTCTGAAACATTGGAAATTTTTCCTTTAATGTTGATTGGGACTCATTCACCAAGCTCGGTGAATCAGTCTAGAATCTAGGTTTTTGTGTGAGAATAGGAATCTGCCAAATGGGTATCCAAATATGCAAAAATATGAATTTTGACTGAAACTGGGAATCATTCACTAGAAATGGAAAATTATTCTAGTTAGATTTTTTTGAAGCTTCGAATTCTAATCCTTCTCTTCTCTTTCTGCTCTTTCCTTCTTGATTGATTTCCAAATTTGAAACCCTGATTTGTGATATGTAGGTTTTGTCTAATGTTCTCCAAGACTTGATGGCAACTTTGAAAAATTTGAATGATTTGGAAAATTTTCTCCAATCTTTCTCATTAGGAAATCTATAACCTAGACCTACAAATCACACATAAAGGAGAGGTAAATTTTTTTTTGGGTTAGTGGATAGGGTTTGCCTTAGTCAAACCCCTTATTGGTAATTAAACCTTGAAATATAATGAAATAGGAATGGAGAATGATGAATGAACAAGATATGATGTTGCAACTCACCAAACCCTAGCAATAAAAGGTTGCAAACATGTATGAGATGGATCCAATGGATGTAAATCTTGAATCTTGCTTGAATAAGATGGATCTTGAATTGAACATTTACTTGAATCCTAAAACCCTACATCACAATTGTTAGCTCCAAAAAAAACATGATACATGAAGTCCTAATTGACATGATGCTTGATGCTTGAATTTTGTTCTAAAAATCTTGATAATATACCCTTGAATTCTATTGAATGCTCATGTGAACTTAAACTTGCTATAAGGATGCTCTCACAAAAGTCTTAGGTGAAAATGAGTGAAAGAACCTTGTATTTATACTTAATTATGCAAGAATTCCCGAAATTACAACACTACAAGCTGACATCAGATATAGAAGGATAAAATCCAGCCAAGAATTTAAATTAATTTTGATTTTATGCCACACGAGACTCATTCACCCAAGGTGGTGAATGAGTCCCACCAAGCCCAATTTTTGGGACCATTTTTAAAAATTCTTAGAAATGTGTGAAACTAGATTTAGGACCAAAAAATCTAGGTGGGAATCATTCACCCAAGGTGGTGAATGAGTTCCAAATCACTAAATCTAGGCCACTCAAGCCTAGAACACCTAAATTATGATTGGGTAATGATTTGTGTCGGGATTATCCTTGAAAAGATGCATTAAATGAGGCTTGTGGGTGTAAAAATGAGGCCAATTAAAGCATAAAGAAGCCCAATTATTAATGACAACCTGTTGATGGTGTTTCATGCACAACAACAACTTAGACAAAATATGATATCCTATCTCTCTTGAAAGGTAAATCTCTATGGGAAAAGAGATAACCCGAAGGTCTCTAATGTCAGGTCTTGACAATGCAGTGAAACAACTCAGAGATAATGTGAAAATGTTGGTAGTCATAAGGGGATCTTACTACAAGTAAAAACTAGACTTTAATTTATCAGATCTAGCAATATATTGATACTTCAAAACCTAAAACTAACCCAGATAATAAAATAAATAGCAAAAGATAAGAGTTTAAGAGAGATCTAAGATTAAAATTACTCCTAAAATTAATCACAACAATGATGAATGCTGCAAATGGACAAATCTACAATAAGACCAGTTTTTGCTTAATCAAGGACAAGCTCACAACTTTGAAAAAATGGTGCAATATTCTAAGGAAATTGAAGATTTTCAGACTATGAACATTCATCCACATACCTAGTAAATGGTGCAATGTAAAAAAGCATCCATAATTGAACTTAGCACAAAATAAGGCCCAAACTAACTTTACACAACAACTTACAATCAGGAAATTGCTAAAAGTATGGACTGGAGATTGATCAACATCATTAACATTTCACCATTATCATGAAAGAATTGAAAACTAACATCTAACACTAAGAATCAAGAATAGGAAACCATAATTTTTTTGAAACATAACACAATATTTGCCAAATCAACAACCCGTTTGCATTATGTTCTCCAACATTACATAACAATTTCCAGTCTTTCTCCTCTCCTACAGCTATTGACTTGCAAAATCTAACTTCTAACTTAGCCAATTTTGGCTTTGTAGCCCCTAACCAGCTATTCTCTAACCTTTTTCTACTTACAAATGAGAAGGCATTGGCCTTTAATAGATATTACATTTTTAAATCAAGGGCTAGGATTAAATTCAATCCAATGGCTGCAATTAATCCTCAAGAAACCCTAAGAATTTACATTAGGGTTTAAAAAATGTTGTACATCATTATCCAATAGCATAAAGGCAGTTACATCCAGGAGCAATAAGAAATCAACAATCTCCCACCTCGATTTTAATAAAAAAATTATGATTGGAGAGTAAAAACAACATCACATGTCACTCCATGTTTGGAACATGTCTTCTAGCTATAGACAGGCTGTGGCACAAATTTTTATGTAGGTGCATTTTAAATATTTGATTTGCAAGTAAAAGCATAGCTTGGAATCTTCCTAGTAGCACAATCTGGGCACATATCCATATGCAATTGGGTTCATTTGAATAGCTGGGAACCGATTCATATGTAAATCAACATTTAAAATATTTTCCAGATTTTCCTCCTAGCACGAATCCATATGCAAGTCCTCCCTTTTTTAATTTATTTAATCCTGAAAAATAGATATAATCATTAATAGCTCACATGTGAAAATCCAACCAAAAAATATTAAAATTAAGCATAAATAAACCCTTGGAAATTTCAACTCCGTCATAAAATTTCAGAAATTTAACCCTATTAATAAATTTGAGCATTCCCGAAAATGACAGGAGGTCCGAAAAAATCCGCCAGGAAGGGAAAATCCCGAAAATGGCTAGAAATCCGGAAAAATTCGGAAGGAAGGAAAAATGTTGAAAATGACAGGAGGTCCGAAAAAATCTGCCAAGAAGTGAAAATCCCGAAAATGACAGGAAATCTGGAAAAATCTGGACAGGGTGGATAATCCCGGATTTGACCAGAAATCTGGAGAAAAACTTTGAAACCCCATAACTTTTTTTCCCGAAGGAAATTTTGAAAAGTTCAAAAAGTAACTTGGCCTAATTGTTTGTCCTCTATCCATTGGTGCAAAAATATTTACACATCACATTGAAAATTCACTTGAAAAATCCCCATTTCTAAAATTCAAGGCTCCAAAATGCTTCAAAATACCACCCCTATCAAACCAAATTCAGACTTAATCCCAAAATAACCTCCAAGAAGAGAAAACTGAAAATTGACAAATCCAAGGTACAAAGATGTAAATAACCTAGTTTTCCAATCCAACTCCAAGTCATGTAATTAACACTCTATAATGAATGGTAGGGGACATGAACATGGTTATCATTGCTACCTCAAGAAGCCAACCAAAATTTATCTATCACACTAGCTCCTAATTGTTTTCCACCTTGGTTTGTCTAAGGTTGGGATGGATCAATCATTGAAACAACATCAACATCTACAAAGGCGGTCTTTTTTATTTATTTATAATGTATGTTGTGGACTACAAATTTATGTTATAAATATATGGTAATGACATGCTTTTTGTTTCCAACTATGTTCAATTAGTGTCAGTTATTTAATTTCACTTATCCCACTTGGATTTCATATGCCAAATGTAAAAATTCAATTTGGTGATAGTGCCAAAAAATTACCTATTTGGCCATGTGACCCATCATGGCACGTGCCCACCCCCATAAGTTGTGTAGCATGATGTCCAAAGTGGGTGTTGTCTCCACATTGCCAACAAAAAGTTCACCACCCTTTCAATCCAATTGCTCACATTAATCACCCATCACCCCTGCCATTGCTTATGTATAGCTACATTTAATGTACACCCCTTCCCATTACCTCCATAACATGTTGCACAAATTCCAAGAATTTATTCATTGAATTCTCTTGCTACATCGCACAACACGCTCTATTTTCACCCCTTTATTTCTACCATCTTCTCAACTCTTCTTTGCAAATGGACCAGAAGGTGTTCATTTATGTTATCCACAACTTCAATCCCACAACCACTAAATGTTACACTTTGATACTGGCCTCCCTTCAAGCTTCTTTATATATATACATATTAAAAAAAGGGAAAATAGGTTGGGAGAGAAAGGGGTTCACCAAAATGATAATAGATAGAGCTATGCTCCTTTATTCTATTAGAAAATGAGATCTACACAAATAATTGACTTACAACCCTTAGGTGAGTCAACTCAAGGTGTGAATCTATAAATTTCCTTATGATTTTGAAGGACGAGGATCAAGGTCAAACAACAATTTGGGGAGAAAAACTAAAAAATAGTAAACTAACACAAAAATGCAATCTATCACTTGAAACAACAATTTTAAACTCAATACTGACATAACCTACAATCAAATTATAGATCAAAGAAGGGTAGATCTAAGTGTACCTTTCACCAAAAGTCAGTTTTTGAAGTTGATCTAGGACTTATTCACCCAGGGGTGAATGGGTCCTTTGTTAGGATTTTTTTGCAACTTTCAGGAGCCTCTGGTCCTATCTCTACACTTCCAAATTTTCTAGGTTTCAGTGTTGACAAGTCAAAATTAGATTCTGTAGATGAGTTTCTGTGAGATGACAAATTTTTCAACTTTGTCAACTTCTTCAATTTTTCTGTTCAAAGGATCTTCAAGATTTCTTCCACCTAGATCCGCAAACATAACATGAGAGCCCAAAAAATTGTTTGTTTTTGGTGAATGGGGGTTTGCCTTGGTCAAACCCTTTTTTGGTAATCAAACCTTGAAATGAAATGAAACATGAAAGAGGGAATGAAGAATGAAAAAAGAAATGTTACTACTAAGCAAAACCTCAAATAAACCCTTGGAATAGAAGTATGTAACTTGCATGAAATGGCTTCAATGGATGTGGATCTTGAACTTGAATCTTGCTTGAAATAGAGATTTGAATGCTTGATTAGATCATGAAACCTACATCACCATGTTAGTTCCAAAAACATGCATGATGCAATAAGACCTTGATATGACAATTAGATCTTGAATGATGCAATAAAACTTTGATAAATCTACCTTTGAATGCCTTTGATCACAAAATTTTATAGGAATGATGTCTTCAAATTGCTAGGTGGCTTGGATAAAAAATGCTAGGTGAAGCTTAGTGAAATAACCTTATATTTATAGGTATGTATCCTCAATTTTCTGAAATTCAAATATCACAAGCTGACATTGAGTCATAGATTTGAAAACATTAAAATAATGTCAAAAACATAATTTAAATTTAGGTACTAAGGTCAAGAGAGGACCCATTCAACCTTTTTTCCCATGGGCGAATGGGTCCTAGGTCCCTAAACCTAGGACACACATTGCTCAATGAAAAGTGTTATGTTAAGGCATTAATGAATGTCGAGTTTCCTCTTCACAAAATGTAATAAATAGGCTTGGAAAATGAATTAAAGGGCCAATTAAGGATAAATCAAGTTGAATTAGTTAAGGGATCCCTAAATAAGTGTGTAAGTGTAAAGGGATACACTTTACAACACTAAATTAAGTCACATTTAAGTCCAATTTAACTAGGAGGGCCGAAACAAGTGAGAAAATGTAATGGGATACATTTTTTGTCACTACATGTAGCCCCCACTTTAGTGAGAAGATGAATTTTCATAAAAATCACACTAAAGTAGGAAATAAAATACATGATACAACTAAACAATATTTACAAAACCATGAGCTAAAACCACACAAAAGTGACACCCAACTTATCTCCAATGAAAGACTCCCTATGATGCTTCTAAACACACATCAACATGTCCAACACAGTTTCACATTTCCCAATTCAAGAAAATCAACTTTTGATCTAAGAGTTTGGTTGATGAACCATTGGAAAGATCATGAACTATCAAGTTAAAACCCACTTTTTGATGTAGGAGCACCTAGGTGAACTGGTGATCCTCATCAACCGAAAAAAAAATCGATTCTTTTTTTTATACTTTTGGTTTATTTCAATCATGTTTGGCATCTCTTTAGATAAGGAACTCAGTTGTGCAGTCAAATTGTCAATTTGAAGTTTTCACCAAAATGCCATTTTAAGGCTCCACAAATGATTTTTGTAAATTATTTATGGAAAATACTTAAGGAATCAAGTAAAATCGTTTTGCAAGGGAATTATTGGAAGTATTACATGAAATGTGCAAAATAATTGAAGTCATATATTTCCTAGTTTGTGATATTTTAAAGTCAGAAGCTTGTTAAAAAAATGTCGACAATTTATGAAAAATTTAAAAATCTCAAGGTTCTAGAGAGTTGGAGTGAAATTGTTTTTTAGGGAACCTGGGGACATCATTCTGAGCTTACTTGCCAATTTTCATTAAATTTGGAGATGTTTTAATTTTTTCCTTGATCGCACACGATTCCATCAATTGGCATAATCATGTAAATAAAATGAATTTTTGATCCAATTTTATAAGATTTCCAATATCTCATGAAAGACAAGAAGAAAAATAACAATGTTGGCATTGAGTTTTTAGTAGATTAAAATGTTTAAATAGAAAAATTCTACCTCACATATGGGAAGGGGACGATGCCATACAAATGTAGAGAAGGTTAAAAATGTAGGATGAGCCTTTTTTAAAATTAAAAATATTGAAAAGCAAATGAAAAACTAATTGCAAAAAATGAATGGGCATGGGAAAATGAAGGGGCATGGGGCTGAAAGTCAACACTATTGGAATGCAAGGAGAAAAATAATGTAGACTTGGTGAGTGGATGAGGGTGTAACAACCCTTGTGTTCTACTTAGTAAAATTTACAATGTTTTTACCTCAAGTGAGTAAACCATGATGCCATGACATAGCAATAATTTTTTTTCTTTCCATAATATAAATTACATACATAATTGAAATAACACTAATTCCAAATTGTTATTGCATTCCATTGTAATTTCACAAATCTTTCTGTAACATCATTGTCATATTGAATGAACTCAATTATATCATTCATTATTACATCCTTCCATATAAATGGGTACATGATACATACATAGCTCCTTTGAGCTTCATCTAGAAATATAAATAAAAACTAGTCTTGATGTCACCACATCAGCTCATACATTCTAAATTTCATTGCTTGCTGGTGCAAACACTCCAGTTGTCCCCGATACCGATGCAAACATCTACAAACCTTGGTTTCCAATTGATGAGGAGAAGCATCACTCAAGTGCTTTTCTGCCAACCACAAACTTAAATGCAGTCCCTTGCACATGTATCTACCTCATAGGTGAGATGGACCTACCCTTTGATGAAGATATTGGTTGGTAAACCTCATAAAAAATGCCTATTGGAGCTTAGTGTTGTGTCCTACAAATCAAAACCTAATCATACAATAGCTACAACTGCAAGTATGAAAATCCTAAACTAGAAGTCTAGAATGCATATAAAGAACACAATGAGCTGAGAGTGTAAACAGTGGCTACTTACACTACTTTGGCCAAAGTATTTTGACCTAGTACTTTGAGTGATAGTCCTCACATTCACATACACTACTATGACTTGATTTGGATTATAATTGTTCATATACTATGCTTAGCTAATTTCCACCAATGGATAATCTTTAACCCTAGAAATAACCTACTCTCATTTTTTCCCAAAATTCTATGGCATCTCTACCAATTAAGCCTAAGCACAAGTTACCCCTTGAACATATGAGATTATCTTTTCATAAATAAGCTATTTACTTCAGCTGACAATCTAGTGCCAAGTATAACTTTATAACCTAGAGCATAGCTACATAAGCTTCATCTAATCATAGATTAAATACTCATAAATAACTGAATCCATTCAACAATACTTCATGTTATTACATGTGGTTCTCATCAAGAGATTAGTCTCTCCCAGGAAGGACCTCAATCAAAGATTAATCATATCTATAGATGATTCCATTCGAGAGCATATTCTCCTTAATTAAAATGAGTTATTCAAAGATGAATCTTGTCAACAATATGACTTCATAACAAGAGCATAAAGCAACTACCCAAGTAGAAAATCTAACTCAATAGGTAATCCCACCTATGTCTCCATACATTTAGTATCTCATAAGCTCCAGTGATATACTTAATCACATAGGTAAGTCTCAACCTCATCATACCCTAATCTTAGGATAAAGTCAAACCAATGACTAGTCCGATTATATAGGTTAATATAATCCTATATGTTCCAATCAAGACCAAATGTACAATCCAACCAAATAAGCTATTCCTAACCTATATGTATATCAATGATTATTCAAGTACTTATTCCAACCTAATAGGTTAATCTTAACCTAGGCTTCAATATACTTTTCAACTCAAATAGATAACTCTCAACCTAGGGTTTCATCCAAATATTGAATATAATCAAATGATAATTCAAGTAAATATAATTGATGTGATATGCATAATGTGATATCATATATTTCATACCAACACTATGGCTATATGGCTAAAACTTATCATCCCCAAGGTTTTCTAGCATATAATTAGATGACAGTGCCAAGTCGCTTCATGTCATTGACACGTTTCACATTATGAATAACCCTTAAGCTATTCTTGTTTAATTATTACTAGTATAGTAATACTAATGACAAACACTCTCTCCTATTATGGAGTATATACAAGCATTATGAAAATGAGCATTTAGCAACTTTATTTTCCTTTTCAAGCAAATGCTATGTTTTCCTAATTCAAGTAATCGCAAGAAATTCAAATGCAACATTCAAAATAAAACCTTTCATAAATAAAGACATAATAGAGATGAAAAAATCCCCATGCCTGTATTGTGCTTAACCACTTGACTTGATTGGATGCACAAACTCCAACAACGGCTTATAGCTTCACCTAATCCTCACAAAGAAAGACTCCTCACAAGTTTATAATATGCTCTTTCAAATAAAACTCTCACAATCTAGCTCCTCTCAAATGCTCAAGGCTCTCACAATATATAAAAATATAAACTTGCAAAATAAAGAAGAATAGCGCAGACTAAAAATGTGTCACAAATAAGAGAGCTAACCTCTTTATTTATACAGTAAAAGGGAGATATTGCAACCTACATAATAGGCATGCAAAATGACAACATAATCCATGCAAGTAAAATCACTTCTCTTGGCTAAAAGGTGGAAAAAATCAAAGAGTTTACTTAGCACAAGAAGCTATAGGTCGACCTCTATGTTTTGAAAATAGCTTAAGACTTTTCCAGTCCACAGATGATCAAATGGTGACAATCAAATTGTAGCAGAAATGAACTTCTACAAAAAATATAACTTCTTAATTTGGCACCAAGTATGCAACCCTCACCCTATTATTTTGGTGTGGCTTTACTCATTGAACTAGTTTACATTTAAAATGAAACACATGCATAGGATCGACTAAGTCTAAGCTTAGCACAAAATAGAGGAATGATGAGTTGCTTGGCACATAACTGATACTTTGACCAATTCCTTGTATTGTTGTACATGTTTCCTATTCTCATGCATTTCACTATGTTTTGCAGTTGATATCTATTCCATCACTTCACTTAAAAGCATTCAATGTTGAGTAAATCATTGTTTACTAATTCAAAGTTTCCATTTCATAGCATCGACTATGGTGTATTCTAAATATTGACTTAATTTATGCATAATACATAGCATATAATTCGATCTTTACTCAATGCAATTATATAATATTTAGCCTTTAAATATTGTGTATATGTTATATACAATCGATCTATGTTTATGTATAAATCAACTTACAAAGCATGTCATATATTTAGCCGATAGGCTATTTGTGTGAAATTTGGTCAAAATTTTCGTCAGCCTTCGCAATTTTTAAGCCTTCCGGTGGCCAGGAAAAAGGTGGCAGTATATGTGTGAACTTTGGTCAGAATTTTTTTAGCCTTCCCACTTTTTAAGCCTTTTGGCGGTCAGGAAAAAGGTGGCGAATGGCGTTGGGAAGAAGGTGGTTGATTTACCGTTGCGTGGATAGAGAAGGCCAACAAAATTAATTTTTAGTTGGCATCAACATTAATTGTTGTATGGTTTTCATGTACTGGTGATGGTTGCAATAATACCTATTGTTTAAAACCTCGAGAAACATAGCAAATGTTTGTACAATTTTTTATAAGGCGTTGTTGCATCTCATTTCTGTTGGTATACCTGCTATCAGAGCCTTGAAAGAGGAGGGCAAGCTTCTATGAATTTTCAAGTTCGATTAAGAATTGTCCAGCTTCTGTGAAGGTGGTTGGAGGTTATTTTGTGTTTTTTACATGGGGCGATGGTTGCAAAAGAAAAACAAAATTGTCACCTGTGATAATTTTTTTCCCATTTTTTGCAAGCGTTCAAGAGAAAGCTAGTGGGAAGAGGTGCATATTAAAAAAACCCTTTGCGATATTATTTCATTTGTGGTTTGTGGTTTGTAGCAGGCTATATTGTTTTATTTCTGATAAGGTACTATTGATTGTTTCAAATTTGGATAAGGTGTTGTTGAGAAAAAAACTATATTGTTTGTAAAAATGAATATTGTTTCATTTATGGGTTGTGTTTTGTGGCTATGGTTTTGCATGGGATTGTCACTATTTTTGAAAAGTTAAACAACATTTACAGGGCGCTGTACCCTACACAACGAGCCATAAGGGCCAAAAAAGAACAAGACCTAAACAACTAAAAAAGCAAGGAAAAAACCAAAGACAACCCACAAACAACACAACAATAGCAGAGGAGTAGCAAACCGACCATCAACAGGAGCAACTAACTGGCTTCGTCCTAGTTCTTGATCAAGAGGTCCACCACCTCGTCTCCCACCCACTCTTTATTTTCCTGGCTATTAATCCCCTCCAGTTCCTCCTTAATGGCATTAGATAGAGTACTCGTAACAAATTGACCCAGTTTCATGGTGAAACGAGTCAGCCCCCAAAATCTTTTGTCAAGAGTGTCCAAACGATTTACCACCTTATTAGAATCCTCCCCAACATCCATAGCACCCTGAACCTCTCTAGGCTCATCCACCAGTGGCTACGAAGGGTGTGAGCCAGAGCCATCAGAAGGGAGCTTGTTGTCCACTAGAGTAAGCTGGGGCCTCTCCACTACATCTTCTTCCACCTCTTTTGACTCTTCTTCCTTGTAGCCCTTGTTGTTTGATAGCTCCTCATCCGAGTCTTCAATGATTAACCTTTTCTTGCTGTTCTTGGCCAACCTCCTAGATCTTCTCCTGACACTTTCCCCTCCAATCATCTCCATGTTCCCCACAACCGTGTCCCCTCTGGAATCTTTTCTAACCGCATTCTTACCCTTGCCCTCTTTGACAGTTGCAACCTGCATGCATTTTTCCTTGCCTTTTCTCGGCATAGAGCCAGTAATAGTCGTGTCGGCCATAGTTGCTTTTAGCTCACAGAGCCCTTCCACAACATTGGCATGGGCCCTACCCAACCCACCCTTAAGATTTTTGGAGGTAAATTTGGTCTTAGCGTTCCCCTGATCAGTATTAGGCTTCCAAGGAGGGCTCTTGGACTCAGCCGGGGAGATTTGCACCGTGGAGAGGGGTTCAATGTTCTCAACATGAACAGTAGTGATGGCTTTGGGCGGACAGAGGGCAAGATGAAAGTGATACAGGTGGAGAATTAGCCCCTGATGGAGTGGGAGCGATGGAAGGTCACAGGGATTTCAGCTGGCCAAAGCTTTACACTTGTCCATAGAACTGTCACTGTTAATTTTTGTGTTTTGTGGGTTTCTCCATCTGGGTTGCTATTAAAACCAATATTGTTTGATTTAAGGCTTTTGTTTTGTGGTTATGGTTCCAACAAAATAAAATAGTTAATATTATATGTAGTTTATGTTGATTCCCATTAGGAATTTTTGATTATTATTCTATGGCTTAGGCTATATTGTTTGATTTTCGATAACGTGTTGTTGAGAAAAGATTATATTGTATATGGTTTTGCATGAATTTGTCACTGTCAATTTTTGTGTTTTGTGGGTTTCTTCATCTGGGTCATTGTTGAAACCAATATTGTTTGATTTATGGCTTCCGTTTTGTGGTTATGATTGCAACAAAATAAAATAGTTAATGCTATACAGTTTATGTTGATTTCAATTAGGCATTGTTGATTATTGTTCTCTTGCTTAGGCTATATTGTTTGATTTTCAATAAGGTGCTATTGAAAAGGCTATATTGTTTCAATTTTTGATAAGGTGCTATTGAGAAAAGAGTATATTTTTGGATGGGTTTGTTATTCTAAATTTTTGTGTTTTGTGGGTTTTTCCATTTGGGTCGCTGTTGAAACCAATATCAATGTTTAATTTATGGCTTCTATTTTGTCGCTATGGTTGCAACACAATAAAATTGTTATAATTATACAGTTTTTGTCGATTGTTGTTGTTTAGCCTGGGCTATATTGTCTTGTTTTTGATAAGGTGCTATTGAAAAGGCTATATTGTTCCATCTAGGTTGTTGTTGAAACCAATATTGTTCAAATGATTTTAGGCTTTCGTGTTGTGGTTATGGTTGCAATGGAATAAAATAGTTTATGTTGATTCCCATTAGACATTGTTGATTATTATTCTCTGGCTTAGGCTATATTGTTTGATTTTCTATATCGTGTCGTTGAGAAAAGACTATATTGTATGTGGTTTTGCATGGGTTTGTCACCATGATTTTTTGTGCTTTGTGGGTTTCTTTATCTGGGTCATTGTTGAAACCAACATTGTTTGATTTATGGCTTTCGTTTTGTGGTTATGGTTGCAATAGAATAAAATAGTTAATGTTATATATTTTATGTTGGTTTCCATTAGGAATTGTTGATTATTGTTCTCTAGCTTAGGCTATATTGCTTGATTTTTGATAAGGTGTTGTTGAAAAGGCTATATTGTTTCAATTTTTGATAATGTACTGTTGAGAAAAGAGTATATTTTTGGATGGGTTTGTACTCTGAATTTTTGTGTTTTGTGGGTTTTTCCATTTGGGTCGCTGTTGAAACCAATATTGTTTAATTTATGGCTTCCATTTTGTGGCTATGGTTGCAACGCAATAAAATTGTTAATGTTTACTATTTTTGTCGATTGTTGTTGTCTAGCTTGGGCTATATTGTCTTGTTTTTGATAAGGTGTTGTTGAAAAAGCTATATTGTTCCAATTTTTGATAAGGTGTTGTTGAGAAAAGACTATATTGTTTGTTAAAAGCAATATTGTTTCATTTATGGTTCACCTTTTGTGGCTATGGTTTTGCATGGGTTTGTAACTCTGAATTTTTGTGTTTTGTGGGTTTCTCCATCTAGGTGGCTATTGAAATGAATATTGTTTGATATTGTTTCATTTTTTATAGTGTTATATAGTTTATGTTGATTTCCATAAGGCATTGTTCATTATTGTTCTCTAGCACTATGATTTTTTGTGTTTTGTGGGTTTTTCCATCTGGGTCACTATTGAAAATAATATTGTTTAATTTATGGCTTCTGTTTTGTGGTTGTGGTTGCAACGCAATAAAATTGTTAATGTTATTCAACTTTTGTCAATTGTTAATGTTGTCTAACTTGGGCTATATTGTCTTATTTTTGATAAGGTGTTGTTGAAAAGGCTATATTGTTCCAATTTTCAATAAGGCACTGTTTAGAAAAGGCTATATTATTTGTTAAAAGAAATAACTTCCGATAAGGTGTTGTTGAGAAAATACTATATTTTTGCATGGGTTTGTAAGCTAGCGTTATACAGTTTATGCTGATTTCCATAAGGAATTGTTCATTATTGTTCTCTAGCACTATGAATTTTTGTGTTTTGTGGGTTTTTCCATTTGGGTCGTTGTTGAAACCAATATTGTTTAATTTATGGCTTCCTTTTTGTGGCTATGGTTGCAATGCAATAAAATTGTTAACATTATACAGTTTTTGTTTATTTTTGTTGTCTAGCTTGGGCTATATTGTCTTGTTTTCGATAAGGTGTTGTTGAAAAGGCTATATTGTTCCAATTTTTGATAAGGTGTTGTCGAGAAAATACTATATTGTTTGTTAAAAGCAATATTGTTTCGTTTATGGTTCGCATTTTGTGGCTATGGTTTTGCATGGGTTTGTCACTATGAATTTTTGCATTTTGTGGGTTTCTCCATCTGGGTCATTGTTGAAACAAATATTGTTTGATATTGTTTCATTTTTGATAGGGTCCTGTTGAAAAGGCTATATTGTTTCAACTTCTGATAAAGTGTTGTTGAGAAAAGACTATATTTTTGCATGGGTTTATAAGCTAGCATTAAATAGTTTATGTTGATTTCCATAAGGCATTGTTCATTTTTGTTCTCTAGCTTAGGCTATATTGTCTCATTTTTTGACAAGGTACTATTGAAAAGGCTATATTGTTTTAATTTTTGATAGGGTGTTGTTGAGAGGAGACTATATTGTTTGTTAAAACCAATATTGTTCCATTTATGGTTCATGTTTTGTGTGTATGGTTTTGCATGGGTTTGTCACTGTCAATTTTTTTGTTTTGTGTGTTTTTATATTTGGGTCGTTGTTGAAAAAAAAATACGAATATTGTTTGATATTGTTTCACTTTTGATAGGGTCATGTTGAAAAGGCTATATTATAAATATGAATGTTTTGTTTTCCTTTCTAAATAATGTTTTGTCTAATATATAATTCTCATTAACATGAATTCCACTTATGGTTCATATGATAGTTAATTAGCATAACAAGGTGGTGAGAGTCAAAGATTTAGTCATGGAATTTTAGAATAAAGACTTTGAGGTTCAATTAGGATGATATTATTAGTTTTACTTATAATAATATGTCCACAATTCAGTTATTCCATAATAAAATGACACAAAGGTATATATCTATTTCTCTTATTGGTTTATATGTTGCATTTCAGTATTCTAGACCTTGCATTTAATACTTGTTAAAGTAATAAAATAGTTTATGCTATTTTCCATAAGGCATTGTTGATTGTTGTTTTGTGGCCTTGAATAAATTATTTTATTTATGATTTCTCTATAGTGGTGATGGTTGAAAAGTAATAAAATAGTTCATATTCTTCTTGATAAGGCATTGTTGGCTATTTTTGTCTATCTTTAAGGATAGTTCTTATTTGTCTATGCCTTAATAAGGATTTATTAGAATGGCAGGCTATATATTAAGTGTGAGATGAAATATTGGTCTCACTATTGATTATAGTGGCAGACCATCATACATTACCCACCACTGTAATCAATGGCGATATTGATGTTTTTTATTGCACTTAATATAGAGGTTGTTGTGCATATAAATGTTGGCTACATCTAGTTTTCACATAGATACATATTTGCACATAGGGAAAATAAGATGAAACACAAAAAAATGAGGCCTTCTCTCCACCCTACCATTTTGGGTCATGGAGCCTCATGGGATCTCTCGAAACCCCCGAGTGAGAACATACATCATCCACCACTTTGATTAATGGTGAAATCAACGTTCCTTATTGAACTTACTATACAACCTATTATTATAACAACTCCTTTTTTGAGGCTAAAAGAAATAATAACTAAAAAGGTGTATTTAACATCAGATTCCCCAAACAATAAACATGGTGAGCAATATATATGAATGTTGTCTACATCTAATTTTAGATAGATATATATTTGCACACAATGAAAGAGAAATGAAACACCACAAAAGAAAGATACACTTTTTGTTTATATATATTTCCAAGCAATAAATTCCTATATATGCATCCAACGTATGCAATACATATATATGCAACTACAAAACAAAAGCTACACCGATATATATTTGAAGTTAGATACACATATATACAAATTGTTGATTGTACTCTACAAAGGACTATATTGTTTGATTTATGGTTCAAATTTTTATGGTGATCATTTTGGATGGTATATATTTGCGGAATAGATTCCTACAAATGCATCCAGGGCATGTAGTGCCTACATATGTTCTTGCAAAACAAAATCTACACTGAAATTTGCAAAAAAAATGATTGCTTTTGCAATCATCACACCATACAAAAAAAGAAGAAGCTCCACCCACTTTCACATAAATTCCACAATAGATAATTGAACTTGCACTCTAATATAAGATTTCCCTCCTCACTCACACCTCTGATAGAAGGTAAAGCCACATAACCACACCCAACAATGTCGTGTTGGAAAGCGCATAGATATTCGCTATGTTTCTCGAGGTTATAAATGGTAGACCTATTACTTACAACCATTGCCACTATACGAAAACGATACACCCATCAAAAACTCATAGTAACAAACCCATTGAAAACCTAGACTGCTCCCAAATGGCTAGCAAACAAACAGGTGAAGGATAGATAAATAGCTGAAATATCAATAAGTTAAGCGCATCGCCTCAAAGATACATGTAGAAAAAGCATATACATACATACACACTCAAACCTTAAATAAAACAATATTAGTTTCAACATCAACCTAGTGAATTCTATTTTTCAACAACATCTTATCAGAAAGGAAATAATATAGCCAAACCTATAGACCAACAATGAAAAATTCCTTGTGGACAACAACATAAACTCTACAACATTTACTATTGCATTGTGAATTGAATATGAAACAATATAGCCAAAGCTGAAATGATAAAACAATTTATGCTATTTTCCTAACTTCAAAAAGATTTTTAGCACATTGTATGTGTCATGCAATTTTTCTTACTATGCTTACTATAAAGCCTATTATTGTAAGAATTCCTTTTGAGCACGAAACAAATAACAATTATCCTAGCAAAATAATAAACAGGGGGACGAGTATATATGAATGTTGTCTACATCTAATTTCACATACATGCATAACTACACACAAGAAAATAAGCATTTTGCCACATACAATGTGTTGAAAACATTTATGAGGTTATTTAAGGAAGAATTTCTACAAAGATGATGTCATCAATGTTTAGTCGATAGGCTATTTTGTTTGAAGTTTCCACCGGGATTTTTGTCAGCCCAACCGTGAATTGGATTTGCCAACGCTGGAGATATCCTAGCCAATGACGACTTGACCAGGATTTTTTATGGTGACGTCGAGCTTAGTAATTACATGGGTTGGTGGTGGTGGAGTTGGTGTCCTTGATACGCGGAAGTTGAATGGTAAGTGTTTGCTCATGCGAGGGTTAATGCATCATGTTGTTGTTGTACTATGGCGGAAGATGAAGTAAATGCAATATTCAATGTTGCAGTGTGGGAAAGTATACTTTGATTAAGTTGCATTGTTGAAAGAGCCATTGTGGTGTTGGTTTCATAACAGACTATAATCGTCGCCTTCGACTTCATTTTTAGTAGATTGGAGGGTTTTAAAACTGTTGTGCTACGAAATGTGTAAGTCATTTTACATGGGTATTTTGCATAAATGATTTCTAATTTATTGTTCATGTCTTTTGTTCTCCACTTATTGTTCCTTTTGATAGCAGGTTGGAGGGTTTTAAAACTGATGTGTTGTGAAATGTGCGAGATAGTATATTGTTGGTTTGATAGTAGACTATTGTAAAAATCATCGACTTCGGCTCCGTTTTATAGCATATTGGAGGGTTTTAAGATTTTTGTGATCCATAATCTATAAGTCATTTTACATGGCTATTTTGCATAAATGATTAATTTATTGTTCATGTCTTTTGCTCTCTGCTTATTGTTCCTTGTTATATGTTTGTATCTTTTCCGTTATACCCATTTTGGAGAATTCAAATAAATTATGGCTTTGTATGGATGGATTTATTGCAATTAAATCTTCTTTCTTTCACCAAAAAATATGGTTAGGGTTAGTAGTTTTTTTGTGTTTCATTTATTGTTTGTAGTTATTGTGCTGCAAAATTTGTAAGTCATTTTACATGGGTATTTTGTGTAAATGATTAATTTATTTTTCATGTCTTTCGCTCTCTGCTTATTGTTCCTTGTTAAATGTTTGTATCTTTGTCATTATACCCATTTTGGAGACCTCAAAGAGATTATGGCTATGTATGGATGGATTTATTACAGTTAAATCTTCTTTCTTTCATCAAAAAATATGGTTAGGGTTAGTAATTTTTTCGTGTTTCATTTATTGTTTGTAGTTATGTTTGTGCATCTTTGGTGGTATACCCATTAACATAGGATAAATTACAGACTAGCATAGGAGTGATTGCATATATATATATGCAGAGGGTTAGTATGAAAGTTGTTAAGTGTTATTCTAATAGCTCTTTTAGAATTTCTCTATTTGTGTAGAAGCTCCTTCTAACAAACTGTTATTTATCGTGGTTATTTTGTCTAGATGGAACATGTTATGTCTCTTGTATGAATATGTTTCATGATATTCTTATTTTTCTCGATTTTCTGAAGTTCCACATAGCAGACTATTCTTCATGGTATTTTTTTTTTTAGTTCTCCATAGCAAACTGTTCATTATCGTAGTTTGCCTCTTGTATTCTCCATATTTTAAAGTTCTACATAATGTGGGTTTTTGAACATTTGTCATATTCCTGTGATTGTTAAGTGCTTTTCTAATAGCTCTTTTCCAATTTCCCTTTTTGTTTGAACTATTTGAAGGGTAAGTACATGGATCCATGACACAATTTCGGTGCCAAATTGCAAAAAAAAACTTGAATTTTGGCGCTCGCCAAATGGCTTGAATTTTGCAATGAATGAACAGGTGTGAGTTCTCTTTCTTTTTGCAATGAATTTTGGAATGAATTTTTCTAAAGTTTTTGATTTCCTCTTTCTCTTCTAAGGAAACTATATACATGAAATAAACATATAAGTATAAGTTGACATTTAATTTCTCACACTTTAAGTTATATTTCATGTATATAGGCAGGATGTTTGAGAGTGGTTTCGGATCTTTAGGAGTTATAATGCAAATTCTAGTTTTTGGAAGATCTTAAAAATTTTAGACAGTCAAATTTTAGTAATCAACAATTCAAATTTTAATAATCAGGAGGTCAAATTTTAGTAGTCATTAAGTTGTATCATCTTTCTCTCTCACTCTCTCCTTCTCTATATCTCTATCTCTCCACTCCCTCTCTCTCTCGCTTCCTCCCTCTCTCCCCTCTCTCTCTCACATACACCCCTCTATCTCCTCCATACATCTTCCTCCCTCCCTCCCCTCTCTACTTCTC
Organism: Sequoiadendron giganteum; assembly: GCA_007115665.2. Taxonomy (NCBI): domain Eukaryota; kingdom Viridiplantae; phylum Streptophyta; class Pinopsida; order Cupressales; family Cupressaceae; genus Sequoiadendron; species Sequoiadendron giganteum. The sequence goes on from CM021100.1 coordinate 425,755,877, forward strand.
TCTATCTCTTCTCTCTCTACATCTCCTTCTCTCTCTACTTATCTTTATATCCCCCCTCTCTCTCTTTACCCCCCATCACTTTGTATCTCACTTATGTCTCCCTCCCTACCTCTTTCCATCTCTACTCTCTATCTCTCCTCTCCCTTCCTCTACCTACATCTCTCTCACTCTCTATCCCTCTCTTCCCCCTCTTTTTCTCTAACTCTCTCCTCTCTATTTCATAATTCTCTCTCCCTCCCTCTCACTCTCCCTTCTCTATCTCACCAAGTTCTCTCTATCTATCTCCCTAGCTAACACTCCCTCCCTCCCTCCTTCCCTCTCTACTTCTGTCTATCTCTCCTCTCCCTCCCTCTCTCGACCTCACCCTCCCTCCCCTTCTTTTTGTCTCTCCTCCCAATCTTTGTCACTATTGTCCCTCCCTCCCCCATCTTTCTCTCCCAATTTCTCCTTTTCTCTATCTCACCATTCTCTCTCTCTCACTCACACACACACCTCTATCTCCCTCCCTACCTCTCCCTCCCTCCCTCCCTCCCCTCTCTACTTTATATCTCTCCTCTCTCTTTCCCTCTCTATACCTACCTCTCTATCCATCACTCTCTCTCCATCCCTCTCTATCTCACTTATGTCTCCTTCCCTACCTCTTTACATCTCTACTCTCCATCTCTCCTCTCCCTTCCTCCAACTACCTCTCCCTCTGTCTCTCCATCCCTCCGTTTCTCTCTCACTCTCTCCTCTCTATCTCACCATTATTTCTATCCCTACCTATCAGCCCCTCCTCTCTAAATCACCATTCTCTCTCTCACTTTTCCTCCTTCCCTCTCACTCCACCCTCTCTAAATCACCATTCTCTCTCTATCTCACTTTCCCTCCTTCCCTCTCTATGTCTCACTTATCTCTTTCTACCTCTCCCTCCCTCCAACCTCCCTCTCTCTCTCTCTCCTTATCTCTATTTCTCATTCTCTCCTTACCTCTTTACCCTCTATCTCACCACTCTCTCCATCTCCCTCTCCCTCCTTCCCTCCTTCCCTCCTATCCCTCTCTCTCTCTCCTTCCCTCTCTACTCTCTATCTCCCCCCCCTTCCCTATCCACTCTCTTTATCTCTCTCCCCCTTCCTCTCTCCCCTCATTTTCTCTCCTCTCACTCTCGCTCCCTCCAAGATACACTCACCTCTATCTCCTCCTTTCGTCTCCCACCATCCCTCCACTCTCTACTTATCTCTCTCTATAATCTCTCTCTACATCTCCTTCCCTCTCTATTTATCTTTATCTCCCCTCTCCCTCTCTTTACCCACCTCTCCCCTCATCACTCTATATCTCAACCATGTATCCTCCCTACCTCTTTCCCTATCTACTCTCTATCTCTCCTCTCCTTCCCTCTAACTCTCTCTCTACCCCTTCTCTCTCTCTCTGTCACACACACACACTCACCTCTATCTCCTCCCTACCTGTCCCTCCCTCCCCTCTCTACTTCTCTCTATCTCTCCTCTCTCTACGTCTCCTTCCCTCTCTACCTATATTTATCTCCCCATCCCTTTGTTTAACTACATCTCTATTCATCACTTTGTATCTCACTTATGTTTCCATACCTACCTAGGGTTGAGGGATTAAGGGTTAAGGGTTGAGAATTGAGGGTTGAGGGATTAGGATTTAAGGGTTGAGGGTTGAGGGTAGAGGGTTGGGGGTTGGGGGTTGAGGGTTGAGGGTTGAGGGTTTAAGGGTTGAGGGACTAGGGTAGAGAGTTTACTTGGGCTTAAGGGTTTAAGGGTTGATGGTAGAGGGAATTGGGTTTAGGGTAGAGGGTATTGGGTTGAGGTATTAGGAGAGGGAGGCAAGGATGGAGGGAGAGATGAAGGGAGAAGTTAGATAGAGAGAAGAAGAGAAGAGGAGGGAGGGATAGAGATATATGAAGGTTGAGGATCCAATGTATAGGATAGAGGGTTGAGAAGTGATGGTATAGGATTGATGGTTTAGGGTATGGGTTGAGGGTATAGGTTTGAGGGTAGAGGATTTTGGGTTGAGGTTCGAGGGTAGAATGTTTAAGGGTTTAGGGTTTATGATTGAGGATTTAGGGTTGAGGGTAGAGGGTTTAGGGTATAGGTTTAAGGGTATATGGTTGAAGGATTAGGGTTGAGGGTTTAATGTATAAGGTAGAGGGTATAAGGGTTGAGGGTTTAGGGTATAAGGGTTGAGGATTAAGGGTTGAGGGTTGAGAATTGAGGGTTAAGGGTTGAGAATTGAGGGTTAAGGGTTTAATGTAGAGGGTAGAGGGTAGAGGGTTTAAGGGTTTAGGGTTAAAGGGTTAAGGGTTTATGGTTTAGGGTTAAGGGTAAAGGGGATAGAGATAGAGGGAGTTCTTGATTGAGAGAGAGGGTAGAGGGTAGAGGGTAGAGGGTAGAGGGTAGAGGGTAGAGGGTAGAGGGTAGAGGGTAGAGAGATAGGATTGAGTGAGTGAGAGAGGGACCTAAGAGAGGGAGAGGGGGTAAGAGGGAGATACTTGAGAGAGAGAGAGAGGGAGGAGGGATTGGAGACAGGTAGAGGGTAAAGGGTTTGAGGGTTTAGGATTTAATGGTTTAGGGTTTAAGGGTTAAGGGTTAGAGGGAAGAGAGATAGAGGGAGTGAGTGAGAGAGAGGGATGGAGGATAGAGATAGAGGGTAGAGAGGGTTAAGGGTAGAGTGGAGAGAGATAAAATGAGTGAGTGAGTGAGACACCTGAGAGAGGGAGAGGGGGTAGGAGGGAGAGACTTGATAGAGAGAGAGGGAGGGAGGGAGTGGGAGATAGATAGAGGGTAGATGGTTAAGGGTAGATGATAGAGGGTTTAAGGGTTTAGGGTTTAAGGGATAAGGGTTTAGGGTTTAGGGTTAAGGGTAGAGGGGAGAGAGATAAAGGGATTGAGTGAGTGAGTGAGAGAGACCTAAGAGAGAGAGGGGATAGGAGGTAAAGTCTTGAGAGAGAGAGGGGGTGATGAGGGAGAGTCTCTATATCTCCCCTCCCTCCCTCTCTCTCAAGTCTCTCCCTCCTACCCCTCTCCCTCTCTCAGGCCTCTCTCTCTCTCACTAACTCCTATATCTCTCCCTGCTACCTTAACCCCCAACCCTTAACCCTTAAACCATATATCCTATACCATTAAACCTCTACCATCTATCTCTCCCACTCCCTCTCTCTCTCTCTCAAATATCTCCCTCCTACCCCCTCTCCCTCTCTTAGGTCTCTCTCTCTTAGTTACTCCTATCTCTCTCCCATATACCATTAACCCTAAACCCTAAACCCTAAACCCTAAACCCTAAACCCTTAACCCTTAAACACTAAACCCTTAAATCCTCTATCCTCTACCCTTAACAGTACCTCCCTATATCTCCCACTCCCTCCCTCCCTCTCTCTCAAGTCTATCCCTCCTACCATCTCTCCCTCTCTTAGGTATTTTTCTCTCTCTCACTCACTCACTCCCTCTATCTCTCTCCCCTCTGCCCTTAACCCTTAACCCTCCTCTATCCTTAAGCCTTAAACCCTAAACCATTAAACCCTAACTCTCTTAACTTCAAACCATAAACCCTTAACCCTTTAACCCTAAACCTTAAACCCTTAAACCCTCTACCATACCCTTAACACTCCCTCCATCTATCTCTCTCCCACTCCCTCCCTCTGTCTCCCTCAAGTCTTTCTCTCCTACCACCTCTCCCTCTCTTAGGTCTCTCTATCACTTAATAAATCCATCTATCTCTCTCCCCTCTACCCTTAACCCTTAATCCTCCACCCTTAACCCTTAAACCCTAAAACATTAAACCCTTAACCCTCTACCCTTAACCCTAAACCCTAAACCCTTAAACCCTAAACCCTCTACCCTATACCCTTAACCCTCCCTCCCTCTATCTCTCTCCCACTCCCTCCCTCCCCCTCTCTCTCTCTCTCAACCCTCTCCCTCCTACCCCCTCTCCCTCCCTCATGTATCTCTCTCTCAATCACTCCATCTATCTCTCTCCCCTCTACCCTTAAGCCTAAACCCTAAAACCTTAAACCTTAAACCCTTAAACCCTCTACCCTCTACCCTTAACCATGCCTCCTTCTATCTCTCTCCCACTCCCTCCCTCTCTCTCTCTCAAGTGTCTCCCTCCTACCCCCTCTCCCTATATTATGTCTCTCTCTCACTCACTCCCTCTATATCTCTCCCATATACCCTAAAACCTCTACCCTCTACCCTTAACCCTTAAACCCTAAATCCTTAAACCTTTAACCTTATACCCTTAACTCTAAACCATAAACCCTTAACCCTAAAAATCTCTACCCTAAACCCAATGTTGGAAACATGTGCCTCAATATTTTGACCTAAACCTCCTGAAAGAGAAAAATTGGTGAGACACCTAGGATGTCTTTCTGATAGGTAGTTTATCTCTAAAGGCTCAAAGTGGTCAGATCGGTGAGACATGTGGTCGGTCTTGTTGATGGAAATCATTGGTATGACTTAAAATGTCAGTGTGAGTTTCCTGACTTAGAACGATGTTAGAAGTTCTGTCCAGAAGAGTTTTACCAAAATATGTGGCATCGGGCTAACATTGGCCTTCGGTTGGACCTAAGAATGTTATATTGACTTCAGTGGTCTTGCCGATGGCTATTGAATGTCGGTGTTACTCTTTTCAATTCGAGAAAAGGTTGTCCAACTTGGGTCATTGGGGAGACATGGAACTTTGATGAGACATTTTGAACTTCTTCTAAATCACATTGTTTTGCTGATGAGTCTATTCTAGTTGAATGTCAGTGTGACTCTGGCCGATCTGAGGAAAGATCATCGGGATGACTTGGGACCTCGGTGAAACATTTTGGACTATCTTTGATGCTTCCTATCTTTCCAATAAGGTTGTTTGGTTGATGCCAAGAAGAATCTTGGTGATGCACATGGTCTTGCCCAAGAGTCTCCCCAACATCAACCAAAAAACCTTATCGGCAAGACAACAAGCATCGAAGATAGCCTGAAATGTTTCACCGAGGTCCCAAGTCATCTTGATGATCTTTCCTTGGATCAAAAAGAGTCACACCAACGTTCAACTAGATTAGACTCATCGATAAAACAACATGCTTCAGAAGAAGTTCAAAATGTCTCATCGAAGTTCCATGTCTCGTTGATGACCATGTATGAGCGTGATTTTGCACCCCTAATGCAAATTCCCCTTTCACCCCTTTACACTTTAGAAAACATAAAGTGGAGGTTTAATTCCACTTAAGCCTGCTGCTAGCATTCCACTTGGCGCCTTATTTGTGTGTTGGTGGGGGTGATTTTATTACGGATACCGATATGGCACATGGATGTCTATGCAGTGCGCTCATGTCCCTCATAGATTCCTGTGGTTGGAGACTGCAGAGATGTTACACTTTTGATTGGAAGTCAAAGTGTAACGCCTCTCTTTGGTTGGCCGACCTAAATATGGCCATTTTTCACATTCTCCTTCATATTCTTCACTCTCTCATTCATTCAAAGAGTTTTTCAAGGTATTGGATTGATCTCTTCACTTTTCCCCACTCTTCCAAGCATTTTCAAGCTTTGTAGCAGCACTCTTCACTCCATTGCAATAATCCACTACTCCATCACTCTAATAGTGAGAGCATAGGATAAACACCACGATAGCAAAGGCTTGAATTCCTCTCATTCACTCCTCCACGAGCCTTGAGTGCTTTGGATGAAGGTGGTAAGCTCCTCTAATCTCTTCTTTCATTTTTGGTTGTGTAAGCACGTACTATTTGTAGTGTTTTGTGTTTATGTGGATTGTAGTTCCCTTCTTTATCTTTGTTTCTATCATTGCAAACTTGGTTGTCAGTGGAGGTGAAAACACCAAAATGGGGGTCTGACTGAGGCAAGCCCCTAAATAGCCCCAACACTTCCCCCTTCTTCTGTGTACAGGTGGAGAGAGCTTGGAGCAAGCTAGTGAGGAGAGTATTGTACGAGATCATCTTCGTCACCCTTGTAGTAATATATTTCTTTTATCATATTTGTATTTACATTTCACTCGTCTTAATCTTATTCTATCACTTTAGACACCTCTAGACTAGGATGATAGTCCCCCCTTCTGAGTTTGAATCTTGTCTTTTCAGTTCTCTACCCCTATGGACACCAACACCCTTGTGAGATGCTAGTGTGTTGTGTTGTAATCCTAGAACCACACTTTTGTCCTCAAACAAAGAGCTACTTGAGATGTGGAGCTAACTCTAAAGGTTGACTTGTCTAGTCTCTATTTGAATTTCGGGTTTGTAGAGTGGTCAAAGGACACATAGTCCTCATCATTCTCATCCCTCCTATCCTAGCTATCACTTAAACTAAGGTAAGTTAGGGAAGCCCTTCCACTCTTGGCCTTTCATGACCTGGAGCCTTGCAATGGTTGGTCCCCCTCTCACATTTTTGGTGAACCCGACATGAACCATTTTGGTTTCATTTTGTGATACTAAAAGATCCTTTCCTTGTATCTTAGGAGTGTTTTAGGTGTGAGTGTTGTGAGAATTTCACCTCTTAACCCAACCTGTGACCCCTAGTAGGTGTAGTTGGAAGGTTCTAAAGTATTGCATAATGAAACCTTAATTGGGTCACTACCTCATCTCGTAAACCTTAGGAGGCTCTGTAGAAGTATTGCTTGGTGTGTGCAATGAACTCTTTCCTAAATCAGCCCACCCCCTCTGTGCAGACTATGAGTAGTGGTACTAGCATAACCTTCACCTCACAAGACCTACCAATGGGCTTCAATAGAGATCCATCTCCTCTTTACATTCCTGCAAGGATAAATGGGAATACTGTAGCAGGTGTTCTCGTTGACCCAACATCCCAAGTGAATATCATAACTGAGGAGATCATGTTGATTAACTTCCTTAATAAGGATGGGTATGATGCACCTGAAAGTACCATCCACACACACGATGAAATTTTCATACCTCCTATAGGGAGTATTGTCCTATCGGTCCTCGTTGGACCTAAATATATGAGCCTTAAGTTTGATATCATCCCGGGGTCTGAAATATTTAGAGTGAAGCTAGGTATCCCCTGGCTAGTGGCTATGAATACAGTTCCCTCAATTGTGTAGTAGTGTCTAAAATTTGTTCATGGAGGTTCGGTACATGTTGTCTAGGACACTAGTTATAGACAATTGGTTGCACATGGAAGCTATACCCTACATTACTTTTGGCCTGCCTCTCTTGGTCCTCTCCCACCTAGGAAGGACCTCTTATATCACACATATCGAAACTATAAGAAGGGGCACACTAGGAAAAAAGTGAGATACCCTCGTTTGCCTTATGCTGTTTTGCATAGGGCCTATCTGAAAGTTGATAGTGACGCCACCAAGGCACGTAGAAGAGAAGTAGGCTCGAGATCCTCTTTCTTCCTCTATCACTTCCCAACTTGATGTTTCCTCTTGTTTGACCATGGTACCATCCACTTCTGTCTCATGTCTATGAGAGAATCCCATGGTGCCTGCTTGGAAAAAGGCCAAGCATCCTAAATTTGAACTTCCTGTCTTACCCATAGAGGCTAGGCCCGTTTGGTATAGTAGATAGAAAGTCCTCTATGGAGATTCCTCTCTATCTTGGCCTTCGTGGCCCCTTACTATTCCTATTCCTAGAATAGTGAACAAAAAGAGGCCCACCACCGAGGCACTAGAGTCGATTCCCCCTACCGCTTCCAAACTTACTCCTTCTGCTCCCATTTAAGAGTCTACCGTTCCTCTAGAAAAAACCATGGAGAAAAATCCCATGGTCGAGTAAGAACCTTTTGTCCCTTCATAGACCTTGGCTTCCAATGTGAAGAGCCAAAAAAACCACCATGCATGCGAGTGTAAGCATTAGCGAAAGGCTCTCCTAGATGACCAAGCCTCCTTACAAAAGGAGGAGGAGATGACTGCGCCTCCTGCTGTGTCTTCCTCTCTTCCCACTTTTGTCCCTGTCGAAACTAGTTCCAAATCTCTTTCGACTCCTGCTATGAGCACACATGCACTTGGAAAGGTGCAAGTGTTCATCGCTCCTTCAGCGGAGCCACCCTTATTGACTTCTGTCTCAGATGTCTTGCCTTTCCCTAAGCCCATGGATATGGTGAACACTTCAGTAGTATCCACTGCGGTTGTTTCCTGTTCTCCCGCTACCCTCATTACTTTATCTATGGGGAGTTCACCTCCTCCGATGAGAAGAAGTTAGATAATGGTCCTTCCAACAATGGTGGACATAAGAAGAGCTCGCCTTCCTTGAAAGGTGGCCCCACACTGACTTGTTCTGTCCTAGCAATGGAACTAGCTCCAACCTCCCCTGAGTTTGTCATTACTTCTGAGCTCCTCGGTGAGCCTAGCGGTGAACTTCAGGTGCAAACCTCTCTATTTTCTGAGGTGAAGCATGGCACTCCTGTTAAGTGTATGTTTAAATCAGTGATGAAGTTTTGACCTTGTCAACAATCTTCACAAGATCATTGACCTTGGACCCACAGGAGCTGAGTGACAAAGACCTCACCGGTCCCTCTGCCTTGGACCTTGTTGCGGGAGGATCAGAAATTCCTCCCCTTAACATTACATTGTTGTAGGCTCGTCATCCTTCCTACGATGATCTAGAGTGGGAAGCTGACAACCTCTTGGTTGACCAAGGTTAGGGGGAGACCCTCTTCTGAATCTTTAGATTAGATATGTGTGCATGTCATGACATGTATTCCCCCGTGATTATGCTATATGTTCTTGGATGACCCTTGTCACCCCTGTTGGTGCTTGGATACAGGTGTGGTGTTTGTGTTGTAAAACTTCTTCTATATGTATCTTCATTCTTCCATGTTTGTGATTTACTATCAGTAAATTGGGGATGATGCAAAGCATCGGGAGCATTTAGGCCTTCTTCCATGTTGACCCAATTTATTATTTTTACTTTCTCTTCTCGTGCATTCCTCACATGGACTGATATAGTAGGGGATTGATGGCAGTTCATTTATATACTATTATTATACTTATATATATTTATGAGCACTTTTGACCCCAAAATATCAGGTTACCCCTGTGCCCTTTGTGTGCGTTCCCTTTTTCTTTTTCTTTTACTTTCTCTTTATCTTTCTCTCTTTTTTGCTTGGGTTGTCCCTTTTGTGTGTGACAATGCTACTTCTACATTACATGGTCTTTAGAAAACACATTCGTGGCTGGATGAATCTCTTCTGAAAGACCCTCCACTCGCTTTTTTGATAAAATTGTATTCTCAACTTGAAACCCTAATGAAACATGTTTTCTTCATCATGGGTTCATAAAGAAAGGACTTGGGAACCCTCCTTAGAAGCAGGAATAGTCTTAGTCTTCCCCTCACATGAGTGCATCGCCTTCCTTTCAAATTACTTGATGAAGTGAACATCTTTGAAAAGGATTCCTTGGTGATGAATCGATTCAAGAAGGAAGACAATAGCTTTTGAACAGTGTATCCCTTGAGTGGACCCCTCCCTTTCACATTGGGTTCCTGAGGGACCCCTTCAAAAGTTCTCAAAAAATTTCTATGATGTCTAACTCAGGGGCAGCTTGACTAGACCAACTTCATATCTCCATGTCTAGTCCAGGGGTAGCCCAACTAGACCTACTTCACATCCTTACGTCTAGCTTGGGGGCAACCCGACTAGACCTCACTTTTCAAACAACACATCCCTTGAGTGGACCCTCCCTCCTTTTGAAGGGTTCCCAAGGGAACCCTTTGAAAGCCTTACAACTTAGCGATGGTCTACATGACAATCCATTCACTGGCCCATGCGGCTACTTCCTGATGTGTTCTATCTATGGGTAAAAATGTGATCCTATCTAACTCTATGGAGTCCCCTTCACTCGGTTTCCCTCATGTGAGAGTTCTTGGGGGATACCTTTCTTACAGGTGTGTGGGTTTGTAAGGTTCTCTTCCTAGTTTCCTTCATGTGAGAGTTCTTGGAGGATACCCCCCTTGCAGGACTGTGATCCTGTGAGGTACTTTCATACTTTAGCTTTGTAGTTTCACAGAACTATGAAGTCCTATCTTGCACTTTCGAGTTCGCCAGACCGTGCTCTGCTTCCTCGTCGGTTCAAGTATACATCTCTTACTCTATTAATTTCGTACTACTCTACTTTACCAAAGCACTCATTAATACTTGTGCTCGCTAAAGTGGGGGAAAAATCTATGAGCATGAATTTGCACTTCTAAAGCAAATTCCCCTTTCACCCCTTTACACTTTAGAAAACTTAAAGTATAGGTTTAATTCCACTTAAGCCCGCTGCTAACATTACACTTGGAACCTTGTTTGTGTGTTGGAGGGGTGTTTCTATCGGGGATGATTGCACCGCGTGTGGATTTTCGTGTGATGCGCTTACATCCTTGGAAGATTCTTATGGCTAGAGACTATAGAGACGTTACACTTTCGATTGGAAGTCAAAGTGTAACACCTCTCTTCGGCTGGCCAATGCAAATATGGTCATTTTTCACATTCTCCTTCATATTATTCACTCTCTCATTCATTCAAAGAGTTTTGCAAGATATTGGATTGATCTCTTAACTTTTCTCCACTCTTCCAAGCATTTTCAAGCTTTGTAGCAGCACTCTTCACTCCATTGCACAAATCCACTACTCCAGTACTCTGATAGTGTGAGCATAGGACAAACACCATGGCAATAGAGGCTTGAGTTCCTCTCATTCATACCTCCATAAGCCTTGAGTGCTTTGGATGGAGGTGGTAAGATCCTCTAATATTTTCTATCATTTTCGATTGAGTAAGCACATAATTTTTGTAGTGTTTTGTGTTTATGTAGCTTGTAGTTCCCTTCTTTATCTTTGTTTCCGTGGAGGTGGAAACACCAAAACGGGGGTCTGATTGAGGCAGGCCCCTAAACAGCCCCAACACTTCCCCGTTTTTTTGTGTGTAGGTGGAGAGAGCTTGGAGCAAGATGGCAAGGAGATTATTGTACGAGATCATCTTCATCACCCTCATGGTAATATATTTCTTTAATCATATTCATATTTACATTTCACTCATCTTGATCTCATTCTATCACTTTAGACACCTCTAGACTAGGCTGATAGTCTCCCCTTCTGAGTTTGAATCTCGTCTTTTCGGTTCTCTGGCCGTACAGATGCCATCACACTTATAAGACACCAACGCACTGCACTATCATCCCCGAACTGTGCTTTTGTCCTTAGGAAAAAAGCTGCCTCAGATGCAAAGCTGACCCTAAAGGCTGACACATCTAGTCTCTGTCTGATTTCCAATTTTGTAGAGTGGTTGAAGGACAAATAGTCCTCATCATTCTCATCCCTCGTATCCTAACTATCCCTTAAACTAAAGTAAGTTAGGGTAGCCTTTCTTCTCTTAGCCTTTCGTGACCTAGGGCCTTGCAATGGTTGGTCCCCTGTCTTATAGACCCAAGCTAGATGACCTTTCCTTGGATCGATAAGATTCACACTGACGTTCAATAGCCATTGGCAAGACCACTGAAGTTGATATAACATTCCCAGGTCCAACAAAAGGCCAATGTTACCTTGATGCCACTGAGATCGGTAAGAATCTTCCCAACGGAACTTCTCGGCCAAAATTCTAACATCGTTCTGAGTCAAGAAACTCACACCAATAGTTCATGTCATATCAACGGCCACCATCAGCAAGACCGACCACATGTCTCATCGATCTGACCAATTTGAGCCTTTAGAGATAAAGTGCATGTCGGAAAGACATTCTAGGTGTCTCACCAATTTTTCTCTTTCAAAAGGTTAAGGTTAGAAGATTGAGGCACATGTTTCCAACATTGGGTTTAGGGTAGAATGTATTGGGTTGAGGGAGGACTATTTAAGGGTTTAAGGGTTGAGGGTATAGGTTTGAGGGATTAGGGTAGAGAGGGAGGGAAGGATGGAGGGAGAGATGGAGGGATAAGTGAGATAGAGATAAGGAGAGAAGAGAAGGGAGGGATAGAGATATATGAGGGTTGAGGATATAATGTATAAGATATAGGGTTGAGAATTGAGGGTATAGGGTATTGGGTTGAGGGTAGAGGGTAGAGGGTAGAGGGTAGAGGGTAGAGGGTAGAGGGTAGAAGGTTTAAGGGTTTAGGGTAGAGGGTTTAGGGTATAGGTTTAAGGGTATATGGTTGAAGGATTAGGGCTGAGGGTCTAATGTATAAGTGTTGAGGGTATAAGTGTTGAGGGTTAAGGGTTTAAGGGTTGAGGATTAAGGGATTAAGGGTTGAGGGGAGAGAGATAGAGGGAGATGATAGAGAGATAAGTAGAGAGGGAAAGAAGGTGGAGATATTGAGAGAGAGGAGGCAAGGAGGAAGAAAGAAATAGGTATAGAGGGAAAACTAGGTAGAGAGAAGTAGATATGAAAGTAGAGATAGAGGGAGAGGTATGGATGGAGAGAGAGGCAAGAAAAAAAAAAAGGTCTAGGTAGATAGAGGAAGGAGGAGAAAAAGATAACTAGAGGGTAGAGGGTAGATTGTTTAAGGGCTTAGGGTTTAAGGGTTTAGGGTTAAGGGTAAAGGGGAGAGAGATAGAGGGAGTGTGTGAGAGAGAGAAAGGGAGGGAGTGGGAGAGAGATAGAGGGTTAAGGGTAGAGAGGAGAGAGATAGGTGTGAGTGACTGAGAGACAGACCCGAGAGAGGGAGAGGGAGAGGGGGTAGGAGGGAGAGACTTGAGAGAGAGGGAGGGAGGGATTTGGAGACTGATAGAGGGTAGAGGGTAGAGGGTTTAAGGGTTAAGGGTTTATGGTTAAGGGTAGAGGGGAGAGAGATAGAGGGAGTGAGTGAGAGAGAGAGAGGGAGGGAGTGGGAGAGAGATAGAGGGTAGAGGGTTAAGGGTTATGATTAGAGGGGAGAGAGATAAAAGGAGTGAGTGAGTGAGAGAATTGAGAGAGGGAGTAGGAGGGAGAGACTTGATAGAGAGAGAGGGAGGGAGGGAGTGGGAGACAGATAGAGGGTAGAGGGTTAAGTGTAGATGATAGAGGGTTTAAGGGTTTAGAGTTTAAGGGATAAGGGTTTAGGGTTAAGGGTTAAGGGTAGAGGGGAGAGAGATAGAGGGAGTGAGTGAGTGAGAGAGACCTAAGAGAGAGGGAGGGGTAGGAGGGAGAGTCTTGAGAGAGAGGGGGGATGAGGGAGAGTCTATATATCTCCCCTCCCTATCTCTCTCTCTCAAGTCTCTCCCTCCTACCCCCTCTCCCTCTCTCAAGTCTCTCTCTCTCACCGATTCCTATCTCTCTTCCATCTACCCTTAACCCTTAAACCCTCTACCCTCTACCATTAACCTTCTACCCTCTATCTCTCTCCCACTCCCTCTCTCTCTCAAATATCTCCCTCCTATACCCTCTCCCTCTCTTAGGTATCTCTCTCTCAATAAATCCCTCTATCTCTCTCCCATATACCCTTAACCTTAAACCCTAAACCCTTAACCATTAAACACTAAACCCTTAGACCCTCTACCCTCTACCCTTAACACTCCCTCCCTCTATCTCTCTCCCCTCTACCCTTAACCCTAAACCCTAAAACCTTAACCATTAAACACTAAACCCTTAGACCCTCTACCCTCTACCCTCTACCCTCTACCCTCTACCCTCTACCCTTAACACTCCCTCCCTCTATCTCTCTCCCACTCCTTCCCTCTCTCTCTCTCTCTCGTGTCTCTCCCTCCTACCGCCTCTCCCTCTCTTAGGTCTCACTCACTCACTCACTCAATCCCTCTATCTCTCTCCCCTCTACCCTTAACCCTTAATTCTCTACCCTTAACCCTTAAATCCTAAACCATTAAACCCTTAACCCTAAACCCCAAACAATTAACCCTTAAACCCTAAACCCTCTACCCTATACCCTTAACCCTCTCTCCCTCTATCTCTCTCCCACTCCCTCCCTTCCCCTCTCTCTCTCAACCCTCTCCTTCTCTTAGGTCTCTCTCAATCACTCCCTCTATCTCTCTCCCCTCTACCCTTAAACCTAAACCCTAAACCCTTAACCCTTAACCCTTAAACACTAAACCCTTAAACCCTCTACCCTTAACAATCCCTCCCTCTATCTCTCACCCACTCCCTCCCTCTCTCCCTCTCATGTCTCTCCATCATACCGCCTCTCCCTCTATTAGGTATCTCTCTCTCTCACTCACTCCCTCTATATCTCTCCCCTCTCCCCTTAACCCTTAATCCTCTACCCTTAACTCTTAAAACCTAAACCATTAAACCCTTAACCCTCTTCCCTTAACCCTAAACCCTAAACCCTTAACCCTTAAACCCTAAACCCTAAACCCTAAACCCTCTACCCTATACCCTTAACCCTCCCTCCCTCTATCTCTCTCCACTCCCTCCATTCCTCTATCTCTCTCAACCCTCTCCCTCCTACCCCCTCTCCCTCTCTTACGTCTCTCTCTTAGTCACTCCCTCTATCTCTCTCCCCTCTACCCCTAAGCCTAAACCCTAAACCCTTAAACCTTAAACCCTTAAACCCTCTACGCTCTACCCTTAACCATGCCTCCCCCCATCTCTCTCCCACTCCCTCCCTCTCTCTCTCCCTCTCAAGTATCTCCCTCATACCCCCTCTCCCTCTCTTAGGTCTCTCTCACTCACTCCCTCTATCTCTCTCCCCTCTACCATAAACCTTGTACCATTAAACCCTAAATCCTCAATCCCTAAATCCTTAAACCCTTAACCCTCTACCATTAACCCTAAACCCTAAACCCTTAAACCTTAAAATCTCTACCCTCTACTTTGAACCCTCCCTCCCTCTATATATCTCCCACTCCCTCTTACCCCCTCTCCCTCTCTCAGGTCTCTATCTCAGTGACTCCCTCTATCTCTCTCCCCTCTACCCTCAATTGCAAACCCTAAACACCTAACCTTTTAACCCTCTACCCTCTACCCTACCTCCCTCTATCTCTCTCCCACTCCATCCCTCTATCTCTCTCATGTCTCCCCCTCCTACGCCCTCTCCTTCTCTCAGGTCTCTCTCTATCACTCACTCACTCCCTCTTTCTCTCTCTCCTCTACTCTTAAACCTCTAACCTATACATTGGATCCTCAACCCTCATCTATCTCTGTCCCTCCCTCATCTTCTCTACTTATCTCTATCTCAATTTTCCCTCCATCCCTCCCTCCCTCTCTACCCTAATCCCTCAGCCTTATACCCTCAACCCTTAGGAGGGAGAGACTTGAGAGAGATAGAAGCAGGGACTGAGAGAGAGATAGAGGGTAGAGGGTTTAAGGGTAGAGGGGAGAGAGATAAAGGGAGTGAGTGAGAGAGAGAGAGACTTGAGAGAGGGAGAGGGGTAGGAGGGAGAGTCTTGAGAGAGAGAGGGATGGAGTGGGAGAGATAGAGGGTAGAGGGTTAAGGGTAGAGGATAGAGGGTTTAAGGGTTAAGGGTTAAGGGCTAAGGGTAGAGGGGAGAGACATAGGAGTGAGTGAGTGAGAGAGAGACTTGAGAGAGGGATACGGTGTAGGAGGGAGAGACTTGAGAGAGAGAAAGAGAGAGAGAGGAGTGGCAGAGAGATAAAGGGTATAAGGTAGAGGGTTTTAAGGTTTTAGGATTTAAGGGTTTAGTGTTTAGGGTTTTGGGTTAAGGGTAGAGGGGAGAGAGATAGAGGGAGTGAATGAGAGAGAGAGAGACCTGAGAGAGGGAGAGGCGGTAGGAGGGAGAGG